>CM017556.1:67570754-67791335 GCA_007844125.1 Sinonovacula constricta | reverse complement strand
AATTACGTTCATTGTAGTCAACGACGTCCAGGCCCTATGTAATAAATTGAATTTGATAATACTATTATAGCTCGTATACGCCATAGGAGCTGAGGAGATCGTTTTTTAATCGTCTGCTTCAATGTAAATAGCCTGTATATAAAACTTTAGACAAACTTTCTTTTGAACATTTAAAGTCCGTAAGACCTCAAATAAAACGTTTAATGTATGGAAGGCAGTGTTTGTCTTTCCTGTTTAATATTTCAAACCAGCCGCACCTGGTGTTTCATTTAACAAAAAATTGTCATGAAATTAAACAACCTTTATCTAATTGAATACATTTGTCAATATTTGATTGCCATTAACTGTTTATTTATGATATGCTTTCTTTCAATTAGTTCGTGATTCATTTACTGAATGTTAAATCTATATTGTATATATTCACTTCTTCAAATAATCTTTGGCGGCGTCTTTAACATAAAACCACACACAACGGTATGTTATATACAAAGATTTGTGTTCTGAAATTTATGTTTCAACAAAACTATGTATACATGATGAAATGTTTGACATTGACTAAAAATGTTTAATGTGAACATTGACTTTTATTTTTGTTTTTCTTCTATCGCTGACAAATATTTTTATTTTTACATTGCATGCAGATCCAACAAAATATGTTTACAGTGATACATAGTTTGATGCATGTGTTAGTATCCCCAAATAAATACTGTAGCTCAGTATCAGACAGATAAAATACAAATACTGAATGTGGGAGAAATTATAATAGCATTTAAATTACTAGCTTAATATTTCCTAATGCTATATCGTTAGCGCTCTAAAAACCAAATGGCTTATTTGTCTATATGTGTAAGGAATGCAGTGAGATGGTTCCAGACCCACAAAATGCCATACATCATGGAGAAAAAAGTATTATTCAGCGAAAAAGAATTAGAAGAAAAATAAATATATAACTAGGTAAAATAATAATAAATATTAAATGTTTATATTGTAGCAGGAAAATGTTATAAACACATTTGCAAACATATCATGTTTTACTTATGTAACGAAAAATCACACGTTTTTGTAAAGATAAGTTTGTGATTGTATGGCCTAGTGACCTCACAAATGTATTTAAGCAGAAACAAACAGGTTTAATTTTAATATTATACAATACAGTTCACACTGCTTCTCAATTACTGCAGTTTGTAATTTTATCGACGGGCTTGTCTCAAAACCTCCCTCCAAAATGTCCGCTGATCTTAAGATTTAGGCAATGGCATTAACAAGATATTTTCTGTCCGCTATTTGCCAAAGCAGTCATTCTAACAAATATGTCATGGAAGTTCACACTGCTCTGTTTTGATTAATAAGTAAATGTGTTAAGTTAAAATTTGATTTAACCTATAGATTGTTTTAAGTTGGCGAAATAACACGTTTCCCAAATATAATTTTATGGCATTGGTCAAATTTAGTTTCATAATTAAACAATAAAAGTTCAACTCTGCCAATTTCTCATACGGCGGGTTGCCGTGCAAAAGCTATATTATTTGTTAAAAAACATCAATAATCTATTGTTATATATGTTCAGAATTGTGACATCGTCGGGAATGTATTCTGTGATGTTTATAGACATTACATATTTTAATGCAACAGATTGACTGAAATACTTGAAGTGTAATGGAAAAATCAAGACTAGCGAAAGAGCCAGGACAACTTAGCATGTGAATAATTCTGATCGGATTAATTGTTTTAACTGAATATATGCTATTTTATCGTATGTATACTATTTAAATACGGCTGATTTTTAACAAATATAAGCATTTAAATTTTATCCTAATAAAATCTACTATTGCGCCAATTCGACTTATTTATTGTGTTTTGTCTTTTGTCGTTTTATTTATTGACTCAATAGAATTATTTGAACTAATTATAAACCATTTGTTGATTTTGTGACATGTTTGTTTGAATGTCTCTACACTGAAGTTATTTTCTAATAATAATTTTTCGATAAACATGCAATGAGTTTAAATATGACTATATAAATTTATAATAACTATTTATGTAAAAAACATCAACAGTATAACTATATATCTATATAACTTAATAGCAACATAACTGTATAACTTTATTGTTTTGTCGATTTAACGAAATACTGATTGTATTATATTTGGATAGGCTAAACATGTAAGTCAAGCTAAGAGATCCATAAACCCACCTGTTCCACATGGTGCCGAGCTAACACCAATCACAATGGCAGAAAAACATACAACCCGGAAAGCCCTCAAAGGGTTTCTGAACATCCCACTATTAAAAGTGTTTTCAGCACATAGACCATATATAAGTCCCACCTTTGGGTTATATTTCCACACTTTTTAATAAATTATATCAGTCTTTACAGATAAAATGTTTTTCTGCTTATAAGTCGTGTCTATATAGCGCACTCCTTATATAGCGAAGCTTCAGTCACGTGACTTACAAGTACATTCTGCATATTTTCGTACTAAAAGAAATTGATTTTAATTGATAAGTACACTTATATGTTCACTGAAGAGATGTTTATTCACTATCGTAAGGTAAAAAGAAGGTAAAATATTTCTTAATGCCAGTAGTTCTCAACAATTTACTTTGTGTGCGTCTTTGTGTTTGTTACATCGCATCGACATAATTATCTTTGCTTGTGCTGACGGTGAGTGATTTGGAATGGCATGAGTGTAAATAAGCTCGATACATGTCAGTGGTTGTGGTAAACATTAATATAATGCAATCGATATTTAAATGACGAATCCGGTGTCGTTGTATCAGGTAGTGTAGCGTATCAACACATAAAAGAATTAATTCCAGACGTGATGAACAATTTCAGATCTTCCCTTCGCTGGATCCCAATCAAGAACCTATTTTCTCTGATGCTGGTTGTCTAAAACTAAAAATTTCAAGTTTATCGCACGCATGGACAGTATAAATCCCGACATGAATCGTACACAATAATCTCACGTAGAGAATTTCTCCGCGGTGATTTAAAACTTATAACATATTACCTCGTGCTCGAAATATAGCTAAAGCTTCATTGTTCTGACGATTCTGCACCTTTTTGTTTCCTCTTATTCACATCTCTGTCGTTCTATGGTAATGAAATAACTATGTAATATCCACACACAACGGGTATGATTAACACAGGCAACAGCAGTAAATGAACCAACGATGTAGCATTAGGAATTATTAAGCTACATGTAGTAAGTTTCATGCCGTTAGAATTCCTCTTACATTGAATATTTGCTTTTTATCTGTCTGATACGAGCTACAGTATATAAGTTCATTGTATTTGTTTTAACTCCCGATGCAGGTGCTTACTGTTAGTTGTTTCACTTTGACGGGATGTTGTTATTTACACTGTTTGTTTGCTAGAAAAACCTTCAGGAAGTGCGAGGTTGGAGCGCTCCACAAACCAGGTTTAAGCACCCCAGTTGGCCCTTTTGCCGACTGACCGTTCCAAGGCGGTAACTGATGGTTTTTCTTTATGTGTGTTATGTCTCGTCTCTGTGTCTTTTTTCACATTTGCATTTACCTTGTTTGCCTCTACTGCAGATAAAATTTAAATATCTGTAAGAGTTTTGATAGGACCTTTTCTTATTTACCTATTAATTTTAGAATAATAACAAGTTAATGACGTCATACGATAAAAATGCATTGATGTCAAAATTAAAATGTGCAATCTAAAAACATGGAAACTATCGAATTTTAGAAAACAATCCAAACAAACAACACAATATAGTATTATGAAGCAATTATATATATGATGAAAACCAAATGCTATGTTATAGTAAGCCGATGATTTATCTACAAATGGCTTATAAAATAATAAGGCAAACAAAGTCCAAATTACTGCTTTAAGTCACTGTATTCATGTAGATTTAACGACCTGTCCGGTCAGCGTGTAAATTAAAAGCAATGCAGTACAATAAAGGATTTCCGAGTTGTAACAATAAGCACTACATTTCCTACTAAGTTTTGTAAAGAGGTCAGAAAGGTTATTGAGACCCTTTGTTACGACCAGGATGGTGTAATAGAAAAAAACAAGCCAGCAACAAAGTAGTACAATAATATTTTATTTTAATAAACAATTAAATCTATGGCGTAACAAAATAATAACAAATATATCAAACAAAATTTGTTTTAGCTTACAGTTTGACCCTTTAAGAGGTGTGCCTTTAATAGTCCAATTAATAATCCAACGTCGACTAATCCTGAAGAATTTTCGGTAGAATGTCCTCGTAGATAGGCACAGTTGAAATAATCCAAAGGTAGAACAATACGCGAATGTAATTAATATAATTTCAAATTCAACACTTAAATATTTACAGCACTGTAGAATATAATAAGTCCATGTATGTTTCAACACAGAAAGGTTTAACATAGAAGGTGCAAGTATTTCCAAACTATATTTCCAAACTTAAACTTTAATCGGGTAACAAGCCCTTATATAGACCCAAAGAATTTCTAGAACGCAGAAGTCTCCAGAACATTCACGAAACCCAGTTAAAAATAAACAAATGAATTTTCTATCATGATCCTTTTCTTTCTAGCTGTTACGCGAATGTTACGTCATGCGAAATACGCCATTAACATGTCATGACGACAACGATAAAAAAACAACCTTGACCTGACTAGCGCAACCTTAAACGCTGGTGTACTACTGTTTATAACACTTTTTTTTGTTAATCTTATATACATCATTTCCATAAAATGCAAGATTGTTTATTTCTTGCTGTATAAGCATTTTCATACTGCTATCATACTTTGAAGCAATAAAATCATTGCGGTGAAAAAATTATGACAATTCCTTGCTGAATCAATTTTGAAGGTATAAACTTGTTTTTAGCATTGAAATCTTCTACTTTAATACAAACTAGTACAAATCTTGTAAGTCGGGATATATCAAAAGAGGTAACACTAGATGAATCCCCATTAAGGTAATTAAAATATTTAAGTTAAAATCGTCTCTCTTGTCATAGAGTTTAGCACAGGCGTTGCCATTATAAATAGTTTTCGCAATGTCTAAGGATGCTGCAATTTAATGTCAAGTTTTTGCTTTGTTAAGAGAATGTTAAGAATACATCAACTGGTCCATTTGATCAAGAATGAATTGTCTATAGCATATGGTCAAGACAGATTGACGTTGAATTTAAAGATTCTAAAATGTGGCTTTGGGTTGAAGCGGATTTAATAAAAATAAAATCACTGTAAAAGCAGCATGAAAACAAATCTGCAGTCAATAGTGCACCGTTAGTTCCCATCGAAATGTCAATTACTTGTTTGAATAAAGTGTCTCCGCATTTTATGTAAATATTGTCAAGTAGTAAACAGATCTTCACAAACGTCCACAAGTTCCCAAAGTAAACTTACCTAAGAAAGTATTAGTAATAATGCATTACTTTCATTACAGGCAATGAATAAACGTTCCTCTAGTACACACGTTGTTGTTTTTCAATGTGAATAATCAATTTGACCTTTAAGTAATCACGAGGCTTAATAAGTGAACAGAGTAAAGAAATCATAAGTAAGCAGAGCAATGAGCCTTCCAAACATTGTTCATACACGTTTTCACAACATTTAACAACGTGACTACATTGTACGAACTGCAGTAAGACAATACGTAAGTAGTTTAGATATGAAAGTGGTGGTGGTGGTGCTAGAGATGGCATCAACTAGGAATCATGACTTGTGTGGTGTTTTGTGAAGCTTGAAAATCCAGTACAAGGAAATATTTTTAGCTTTGGTTCGATCTTGATATTGAATTTTTGCAACATGTATAAATGTCAAAGATGGTGCTAATGCAAGATCTTGTGGTGGATAATGCTAGGTTTACATCTGGCCACGATTACCACGATGTCCCCGATTCCAGAGCATCGTGGCGAACGTAACAGAGCGTGGAGTCGAATCGAGGTGATCGTGGGGGAGCGTAACGGAACGTGGTTGAATCGGGGACATCGTGGGCATCGGGACAGATTTTAAATCAAACTCAAATTTTACCACGATTGCCCCTATTCATTTTCTAATCGTGACAGAGCGTGGCCTTCGTAACAAAACGTAACGGAACGTACCGAAGCGTAACAGAACGTGGAGTACAATCGCAACAGATCGGGACCAGCGTGGACACATTTGTTCATCCCGCGTCGCTGCGACGTCTCACGATAGCTCCACGCTCTGCTACGATCTACCACGATCTGTTACGATATACACTTTTCTATCAATTATTGCTCCACGTTGCGTCACGCTCTCCTACGGTATCCCCGATTGTCGTTCACGTTCTGATACGCTCTGACACGCTCCAACACGTTTCCTCACGATAGCCACGATTTCCACGCAAGCTGCATATACATAACAGCTTTATCTACTGGTACTCTATCAGTTTAATCATGCCAGCGAAACGAAAAGGTTCCAAAACTTCAAGAACTGTTGTGGTTGATGTTCATCCGCCACCACCACCTCCCCCACCTCCACAACCGGAAGAAATTGAAGATGCTCCGGTGGAAACCCCATCGCCCCAGGATGATGCTCCAAAGAAGACGAAATTTCCCAGAACAACTACAACATACACTGACCAGCAAAAAGAGGAAATTTTAGATTTTCTCAAAGCTAACCCTTCCATATATGAAAAAAGAAGGGCTGACTATAAAAACATGCAGTTATTAAAACAGCCAATTCAGGATCGTCTATATCCAGCTGGTTCATTGTTGCGAATAATAAGCCTAAAGTGAATTATTTCTTGTTTAAATATCAAATCGTGACGTAAAACGTGGTCATTTGTCTCAAATCGTAGGTCAAATCGCAGGAGATCGCAACAAAGCGGCTTTGTCGTGGGAGATCTTAACAGGACGTAACGGAACGTGGTGGAGCGTGGAAGCCAATTGTGTTGATCGCAACAAAGCGTAACAGAACGTGATGCAAATCGTGGGCTCGATCGTAGCAAAGCGCAGTAGAGCGCAACAAAACGTGCTGATTTCGTAAGGAAGCGTAACAGAACGTGGAGTATACCATTTAATCGTAGAGCTCCCCGATTTTTTAGCCTCTGGCTAATCGAGGAGATCGTGGCCAGATGTAAACTTAGCATAACTCAGCATTTGGTACATTTTAGTATATTCCTCAAACAAAAAGCTTGTTGTTAGAGACTTTATCAGCTATTACAATTTATTGTGGACATTTTGAAAGGCCTGTTTTATGTGTTTTAAGTGAGAAATAGCTTTCGTAACAAAACTAATAGGGTGAGAGCGATAGAAATTTACGCGATTATGTATTATCTTGAAGACACAGGTAACCATCTTTCAAGAATTGAGCGCTACTTATCTCTTTCCTCTCGCTGTCTCGCTCTGTCTCTCTTTCTCTCTCTGCCTGTCTCTGTCTCTCTGTCTGTCTCTCTTTTTCTCTCTCTCTTCCTCCCTATGTGTCTCTCAGTCTCTGTCTCTCTCTGTCTGTCTCTCTCTGTGTCTCTCTCTGTCTCTGTCTCTCTTCCTCTTTCTCTCTCTCACTCTCTCTCTCTCTCTCTCTCTTTCATATATATATATATATATATATATATATATATAATAGGGCCTCAACTAGGGGGTGCAAACGGTTGTTTATATTGGAATGTGTTTAATAATATAAACATACGGGATGTACTCAAACTGTAACCAATATAACCCATACAATGTCTGTTTTCTGCAAATATTTACAGTTCACACAGACTTGTGAGACTGAGCGGAGTTTGAATAAGTTTTGTTACCTACATTCATGACAATCTTGGCAAAAGTACTTCAGAAATTCAATGGTGTATTGTATTTACATAATATCTAAGAGTAGTGGAAATGTACTTTTAAATAATGTGTGATGACTGTTACTCAATTGACCAGTTTAAACAAGATGGTTCTAGATTGACCGTAAATTCTTTTTTTTTCTTTTCAGATCAGTATACTTTATATTTATCTCCTTAAATTAATCAAATTGTAAACAGGAAAACCGGGAAACGGTGTAGATTTGGATTAGCTGGCTCCCAAGGGAGCGGTCTGTAATATTACTATTTTAATGAATTTGGCCAAATACTTAAAATCTGCTTTGTCTATTAGAAACATTATTGTTGTTTGCGACTCTCATACATATAACGTTTATTGCTATATATAGTCAACGATATTTTATGACGTATTGTCTATATGCGTGCACACTTGTGCATTTGATTCTTCTGTTTTCTTTCCATTTTGTGTTGTCTATATCAGTGATCGCACATGTATTTTTATGTACATATGTGTTTTGTAAGATGATGTATCTTAGTTATACAAATCTGAAATAAACTGTTCGTTCGTTCGTTCGTTGTAATAAGGATATACACGATTTGTTACTAAGTTGCATCAGTCCATCTTTTTGCCAAAGCATGAAATTTAGCTTATCACTAAGAGATTATTATTCGCTATTAAAATGTTAATCAGGGATAAAACTGTCCATATTATTGAGTACGATGCATGTACTAAACTAAACAATAGGAGAATAAGAAAAGGTACAATAAGAATTACTTCACGAATACTAATAAAATTCGGTTACACCTTGTTTAAACAAGTAACTGGCATTCCAATGGAAACCAAATGTGTACTATTGATAGCGGATTTGTTTTTTTTATAATGGCGTGAACGTGACTTTATGCTAACTTTATCCCCTTCTACCCACAGCCGTGTTATAAAAAGTTTCACTTCAACGCCACTCTAGATTATTCGATATACTGGCTATAGACAATCCTTTCTCTGCTCAAATGAACCACAAGCTTTTCCGACCAGAACTTTCCCTTAACGTGTGTGTGTGTATGTGTATGTTTGTGTGCGTGTGTGGGTGTGTGTGCGCGCGCGTGCGCGTGCGTCAGCGTGTGTGTGTGTATGTGAGTATGTAGGTATGTAGGTATATAGGTATGTATGTTTAGGTAGGTAGGTAGGGAGGTATGTGTGCATGTATGTATAACTTCGAGATATTGTGTTTCTTTATGAGTTATGTCATTTGAGGATAAATCATCATTAATATAAAATTATTATATCATTAATATAAAATTACATTTGCCACAAACATTCTCATTAAATAAAACAATAATTCACGATATTTTGTTGGTGTTAGTCGTTTTCTATAATTCAATTATTTTAAGTCGCTCTTTTTTTGCCACTGACCGTTCCTAGGCTTTAACAGTTGGAATTTAGTTATGTGTGCAATGTCTCGTCTCTGTGTGTTGTCAAATTACATTTACAGTTACTATCTATGCTTTTACCTAGTGGTAGTTCAATTTATATTTTTATAACTCTTATAGGACCTTTCCTTACTTTTCTAGACATTATGTTCTCTTTAGCGCGCTCTTGTGGTCCGCTTTGGAACTCGAGCCATTTTCTGAAATGCGTTTATATTGTCAATGAGTTCGTTTGTAACTAGGCCTACCCTTTGGTATCCGGACACGACTTTTTGTAGATTGCCAGAGATCTTCAAAGTGGTTACCTCGGACATGTATAGAGTTGCCGACTTCGGCAATATCGAACCTCACAGCTTAAGTATGTTTATTCTCTCTTGTAAGCAGTACTGTATTACGGTTGAAGATTGGTGTTCGCTTACCGTTTCTATACAAGTTTGTGTACAATAAAATATGAAACGTTAAAGACATTTAGACAGTAGGAAATACAAACAGCACAGCACATGTCATATACAAGTGGTGGTTAATTGTTCGAATATATTTTAGTTCACTTCAACACAAATTAGCAAAATGATGCCCAATGTTTTTGATAACGTATTTTATTGCTTAACACACATACTATACTCACTTGGATGCTTTGCACCAATGCTTTTTCTTGTTTATATTTTGTCAAGGCACGTGTTTATATTGAGTAACTCTAAATCTCTGATACCTGCCTCGGACATAAGCACCAAACATCTTAAGATCATATTTCAGTACATGCAATGTTGGCCTCATATATATATTGGCTGAATGCTGTATTATGCGTATCACGTGGTTTTGTGCATGCCCTCTCACATGCGAAGAGAAATTGCTAAAATTGATGCAAAAGGTAATTTAATCAAAGTTCTAATGTGGCTCCATTTCATATAAATCATTTCATAATGATGATACTTCAAGTGACCAGATAAGTCGCATTTAGCTATAAATCCGGCAAGTTACTTAGAAAAAACAACAACACCCAACGATGTTTGTTTTTTATTTCCGCCAGGATTAAAACGTTGCCAACTTATCAATATAATATAGATACTTTACTAAGCAGTGTTTAGGACAATCACAAGAGTTTATTACTACGATTCAAGTCATATAACGGAATCAAATAAGATTTTTTTTAAAGCGCGAGCATCACTTCAATCCATGCACATGTTTCAAACATAACACTTGACAATTAATCTACATGTATGTAAACCATTAGGTGACCAGCGGGCGTGAATCGAAAGTGTACTCATAATAAGTATTAAAGAAAGGATATTACTTTATACGGACTGTTCATTAAATGTTTAAAGAGAACTTAGCCAACTTTGATACAAGTGCAATGCATTCGCGCATGTACTTTTCATTAGCATCCACACAGAGTATGCACATACATTGCAATAAGACCAATAAAAAGAGCGAACTTGTTGTACATATAAATACATAGTGGCTCTCGTGTATGCATAATATCGCTCTTGTTTTATTGTTTACAGTAGTATCGCTAATAATACAGATACATTGCGGTAATGATAATCAATTCGTGCGAGTAAGCATTTATTTATTGTGAATGGTGTATGAATGATTTGACAATTGGTTTAATAGAATACAACGCAGATTACAAGTATAATCCAAATTATTTGGCGGAAACTTTATTTATTTTTATTATATCCATCAATTTTATGCGATAATGGGCATTGCTAATATACTTCATATACTGCTGATTTTTGTCAGATTTATCATGTACAGGTTCACATTCGTCATCATCGTCTCTAATACTTTGTCCTGCCTTTATGACCAGTGAATGCGCATTTACTGCAATGAATAAAACCACTTGATAAATGGGTTTTAACCTGTTTGATCAAGAATAGTCTCTCATGCGATGATGACACCCACTTGTCGGGTCCGTTTAAAAAGAAGAAAAGGAACAATATACGGCTCTTTTGAACTGTTATTTCAACAGTATCTAGCACATAATCAATGTTCTGCAATCTCTGTATGTTCAGTCGGGTTCAGCTAGTGCCACAAACATTCTGTTTTGTGAGAGAGAAAACGCGTTTTCTATGGTCATTAAGATACTGAAAGAAAATGGAGATATACCTGAAAAAGACTACAGTTGTTAATTATTAAATTAATGTAGTTGCCAATACAGTTTATTTATGGATTGCATTGCGACATCAAACAATGCGATAAAAGTACGCAGGGACATTACATGTTTAAAAGGTCTTTCAAGTTTTCATATACATGTAATTGCATGTATTAACCAATGCGAAGCTTTCAATTTACCGTAGGTTGTAAGTTGGATTACTACTTACTAACTGCATACCATGATGTACATGTATAAGTAAATAAACTTGGGGTAATCCGTTTGGAAACAACAGTATTATCAGTATAACACACGGTATTTTATAACCACAATAGTTTCATTCTAATAATTCGGTTGTTAATATGAATATTTGCTAAAGAGTCGCCCCTCCCACACACACTAGCGCTCACCCGCAGGTGCGCACAGACTTCCGCACGCAAACACTTGCACACACATACAACTGCGTGTACATTTATACACGCGCGCTCGCGCATCACCACCAACCCAAAGCACTTATTCCTAAACACACCCGTGCGCGCACATCCACAACTTCATACACATCTCTAAACGCATGAACGCACACACGAACGCACGCACGCACACACACACACACACACACACACACACACACGCGGGCGCGCGCGCACACACACACACACGCACACACATTGCAAAGCCTATCACACGCGTGGGTTTGACGACTTACTATCTATATCATTGTATCAATAAAATTTAGAAGGGGTTAGTGTTTTCAGAAATATCGTAGCGACACAATTAACTTTCATTTAGAATCAAATGATTTTATCTTTCAATGTTACTTTTCTAAATTCGCGGCGGTGATTATTTCTTACTAATTTTAATGTACTTTTTAATATTTAATAGTTTGTTACGCGGGGTAAATTTTGTGAATGGTCATTCAAAGTCCTAGCTGTGTGCAACATCGGAACAACCGCGACGACCAAGCTGCAATCTGACAAAGTTGTAAAAAATATGGGGTACTTATAATATGATAGTCAACAGAATGAAAACCTAACCCCAGAAATAAGAAACAACAGCTCAAATCCTTCTAGATATATAAAAATAGAACAGGAAAAAATGAAAAGAACCTAGTTTGTGCGTAAGAATGAAGGCTCTTCGTCTATCAAACAAATAGTTACAATAATAAATGCGATAAATAAAGTATTCGCATACAGAAAAATATATAATGTACGCAGAGAGTGTATATAAACCCGAAATAATGTATGGGTCCATGAAAACTGTCTAGTGCATTTTACTATACATGTAAAATCTTATTTTTTCATCACGACCTGCTCAAAAGCTCAAAAGTTTGACCGGTGATTTCCTTCTTTTCTTAAACATGAATTATGTTTGTTTTGCTATGGACACCTGCCTTTAAAAAATGGAATATTATATATATTAACAGATAAAATGTGTCCCGTGAGTTTGTCTTTAATCTCTTTCTACTGTAACGCAGGCCGGCGCTCTCTAACGGTCACGCATCCATACGCTAGCCATGGTAACCGTTGCTAAATCGCTCAAGTTTGGAAGTCGTTAAAACCATGTCGCTAAAGAGTTAACCCAGCAGTGAGGCTGGTTTGAAGGGCTTTATATATCTACCTCTGCGATGACAACCATTAGTCATACAATGACATGTTTAAACGGAATGTGTACTATTTTCTTTCCTTTTACTGTAAGAATTAGAATCAAAATCCGCTTTGTTGCACTGTCTACTCGTTTATCTCTTCTTATATCTTTTGTTTCCAATGTAAACACATACAGTTTGTTTAAAGAACTGATATCCACACTGTTCTTTTAATTTTTGATATTTGCTATGTCCTTGTTGATTCCGTTTCTCGTATATTGATAAACACTTTAAGTTACCTGTACTAAAGAACATATAGATCTTGATGAAATATGTAAATACCAAATAGTTAATAGGTAAATAAGAAAAGGTCCTATCAAAACTCTCACAGATATTTAAATTGTATCTACCGGTAGACAAAAGCAAACAAGGTAAATGCAAATGCGAAAAAAACAACACAGAGACAAGACATAACACACATAAAGAAAAACCATCAGTTAAATCCGAATGAGATTTCCCTACCCATCGGTATTGGCGCTTAACCACTAGACAGACATTGGTCATTACAACTCCAAAGTCTAAGCTATTTAAAACAACGTCATGGATAGAAAGTTATACTTAGTGGTAGATGCATTGCATGTAAAGGATGTAGATTCTGACCAGATTGTTCCCGATCTTGCTGATCTGCAAATTTGAAGCAACATTCATTCCTTCTGGCCGAAATGCTTTGCCGAATTGCGAAATATTTATTTTGTGAATTAATAATTCGCTTTAACAAGATTCAATTTTAAATCGAGAAATACGTGTCTAAAAATGACTGACGTGAACAACTTTTACATACATGTATTTTTATTTTGCATTACTAGCGAATATTTCAGTGGCAAACATATGTTCCTTTTACATGACGATGCATACTTTGCCTTTGTATTACATATACTGCTGATGACTCTCTGCATACTTTCTCAATAGAATATTCTCTCCACCACTCAATATTAAGCGTGAGAAGGTACAGACATGTCACACATTTGTTGAGGCGAGGCAAACATAGCCGATAATCAATTTGGGTGCATTGTGTGCATCGATGATAAAAAAAAGAGAAAAAATATGCCTGGAATATTTTTTTCACACGGTTCCATTTTAAAAACTAAAAAAAAGTGGAAACGGTTTTAAAGGTGGTATTGGATAGTTTGCCCATATCAAATGTATGTACCAATATCTTGCTCCTGTTATGAAGAATTTCGGCTTAGGGCTTAGTATCTGCATGCACTCTTCGTGAAATAAATCACTCTAAATATTCATTCTTTTCTATAAATAAATAATTTAGGGATTTTAGCTGAAATTCATATCGACGTCATCACGGATTGCCCAGATGATGGTAGAATGTGAGCTCAAAAGAAAGTGGTCATGTGTTTTTTCTTAGTTTAAATGCAGCTACATTTAACTGTGCAGAGTGGCTTAGATAGGAGATATGTGTTTATTGTGTCAGATGGGGGTTACGCTGCATTTTTCACACACATGTAGGACATTAAAAACAGTATTTTGCTTGATCTTTTCAGGCAACTACAATCGTTTGGTTAAATGAGAGAGAAAAATGGGGCCAAACTGTCGGATAAAACCTTTCAATTACAAGATATTTCGGATTTTAAAAATGTAATATACTCGATTAAAATCTCATTGAAGCGTTTAATTCTTGGTATTTTATACGAGAGATTTCACAATTTGTCGTTATATTGCATCACCCTCAAGGAACATTTCACTACATGACGCAACAACACCAAGCTTCTAAGTACATTTAATTGGGTTTATAGCGGCATTATCGCAGTTTAGCGAGTATCTCTAAAGCAGCGAATCAAATGAACTCCTCTTCATATTATTTTAAACAACTGCGTCACTGTTGAGTCAATCTTAAACTGTGTATAATTGGCGTTTAATACGACATATTTTCCCCGAATACGTAATTAGGACCTATAGTTGATTATTGTTCTTTGTTACGCCCGTCGATATATCAAGATGACCCATTTCATGTTTCTAACGGACGCAATATGCTTTCGTTTTGAATTTTCAAATACATGTATATCACGCACGATAATTATTTTAACCATGTACGTGCTCGCCAAATATCATAAGGTTGGAGGCGAGGGTAACCAAAACCACCTCACACATTAATCATGTTCTGTTTACATAAGTCAAATATATTGTAAACAGTTACTTTGTTTAGATTAACATCACTATCATCACCACCAGCCTTCTCTCCCTCCACCTTATACCCCCGCTCCACAAAACCAACTTGGTCATCGTGATTTTATTTATCGTACCTTATACGTGCTGTTAAAAATGTTAAGGAGCTATTATGAGCCAACTATTGGGTCGGCTTTGTCGTGGGCATAGATACCATCGTAGACGAGATTTTTTATGTTAAAATGATATTCCTGTTAATCATAGTTACACTGGAAGGAAAAAAGCTTGATAAAAACAATGAATGTATTCTCTTAACTTACATTATAAACTTTAGCATTATTTCATTAAAATGTAAAAGTATAAATTATGTATCGGTCTTTCTTAAATGTACTCTACTTTCGTTTTATTGCTGTGATTTCGCCTATTTCCTGTTTGTCGAACTAAGATCCAACTGCACAAGATTAATAATGAAGAACACTATCTTAACTTTTTATGTTCGCATCAGAGGACGCCCCTGTTACATTCATTTTTATGTCATTTTCCGATAAAGGAATAAAGGTGTCACCATTTCTAAAGATAATAGGTGTCGTTGGATGGTCAGTTTGATGTAAAGTTTTTAACGCCGGTTTCTTTTTGTAGAAGGTACACGTGAAGCAAGATAAAAGATATTGGTTCTTTTGAAGGGACTTCGCGCGCAAAAGAAAAGTCTTTGTCCCTTTTACTCGGTTCATCTCGGCTATTTTTCTTTGGTAGAATTATGTTGATGAGTTTAATTTAGCGACGTCAGTTTGTAGTTCATTTAGTGTATATTTAAAATATACAGCGATGTTGATCACATTCTCGTGCTTATCTCCCCTGATTAAAAGCGAGATAAGTTAATAAATGACTGTTAAATTATTTTAGTAATCTTAAGTTGTCATATAAAAGTATCTTTATATTTAACACTTAGTGAACAATAGACATGAACATAGTAAAATTTCTTTATATACATATATCTTATGTTTAAGTTATACGGCCTCTGGCGCTTCTTAATTATTATCGTCTGATTTCTGAATGAAAGCTAAGCTACATGTATTGAAATAAGAGCGCTTACATTACTTTAAACATACATATTTCAATATCTGTACATGACACTCAATATTGTTATGTGAAAAGAGGAGATTTTAATTCAATTTTATTATGAACTTTTTCTAAAGCGATTGCTTTGAAAGATAAACCCAGTTTATAATTCATAACCAAATTAAACGAAATCAATATATTTTCATGCTCATTCAAAATTAAAGGTGTTTTGCAATCTACTTTCATAGCCATAATATACCTTACAAGTAATCTGGCAAGAGATCAGTATGTATGACGCGCAAGTTAAATTTGTGTTTTTGTTGTATGATTTACAATTATAGGCGATATTAGTCATAGCTGAGAAGTGCTTAAAGAAAGTTGTTTTTTGTGTGTTTTTTTTCCCTGCTTTACGGCGATTTGACAGCGGCGTTACCCCCTATGCTTTGTTAACAATTATGCCCAATGCAAACAAACAGAATAATAATAAAAAAAACATTTGTGTTTGTTTGAATTTCAATGTGCTATATTTGAGCATATTCAGATATGATGTTATCATGGGGATTTTTATGATGTTTTAACGTGTGGGTTAGTAATGTGTTATATAAACACTTGTATAGAGAGACTTTATAGATTCTTTTCCATTTATATAAGTTAATAAGGTCGTTTTACTGTTTATATGACTCAAGATATCTATAAAAGGAACTTACTGATATTATTTTAGATTAAGCACTTATAAAACACTATAGTCATAAAGTTATAACAGATTATGTTTACAAATCAAAAAGAATCGGTCTTAAAAGAAAGTTACATTGCTTGTATTACTAGTTGTACGCACAAGGGTCGTAAGCACAGCGGTTTGATAACAAACTGGCGACATTTAGCCCACGTAGCTACTATGTTTAGTAACAGACTGGCATTTTAATGTGACATTTGTTCATTAAGACTTAAGCGGTTGCGCAAGTGCAGTCCTATTGGATTTTTTATTGTTGGTCTACCAACAAGACAACAATAACAACAACATCAACAACAATAAATGAATGAATGAATGAATAAATAAATAAATAAATAAATAAATAAATAAATAAATAAATAAATAAATAAATAAATAAATAAATAAATAAATAAATAAATAAAGAAAGAAAGAAAGGAAGAAATCAATAAATAAATAAATAAATAAATAAATAAATAAATAAATAAATAAATAAATAAATAAATAAATAAATAAATTAATAAATTTATAAATGTTAAATAAATGTCATGGCCTTTCTCACAACTATCAGTTGATTTTTTAATAAATAAACTAGTAAGAAGAATAAGAATGAGGAGAAGAAGAAAAAGAAAAGGAAGCAGAAGAAGAAAAAGAAGAAGAAAAAAAGGAGAAGAAAAAAAGAAGAAGAAATATCATATATGAAATGTCATAATGACCCTGTTTAAACTCATTACTTTGCAAGTTTATAATTATTGAATATCCATATTGAACTCTCAGTCACAACATCCTTTTTTCTTTTATGATTTTGGTAGTATAATGGGCTATACAATATGGTTTTATGTAGAGTGTTATGTTGATTGATGTGGATAACTCGGTTTATTGAGCAAAAACATAGCCAGTAGGCCATGAAAATGGCGCCCGTTTGTTAGGGGCCATCCTGCTGTTTATACGATCCTTGTCATACTTTATGTTTTCTTATATGGATTTTATTAGAAAATATTCACTTCTATATACCGATTTTTAAGCTATATGACTGTATAGTAAAGATCACTATTAATTTCAACACAACTAGTTTATCAAGCACAAAACTGCATACTAAAAACTGAGTTCACATCTTAGTTCCAACACATATCTTTTGATGCATTAAAATACATGAACCCACATCAGTGCTGGTTAAACTATCCGCAACGTTTCTTTTAAGGTTCACTGTATAAAAGTGTTGAAGATATGATTAAGTAGAAAAATATCTATTTCATGACATGGATGAAGCTAAAATGGAAATCCAAACTACTAAACACATATTATAAAACATTTAAACAACATATTTAAGATATTATTTTTTTTTCTTCAAGAATATTTAGTATATTTTGTACATTTTCAAAAAGGGTTGAGCCAAATGTTACTTTATTGAACTCTGGACAATTAAAAAACATGTATGAAATATACTACATCCTATTGAATTAAAAATTATATTCACAGAATAGCATTCTGTGCATTCTGTTTCATATCCAATCATTAGGTTACCCAACTTATTCATGCATTGCTTTAGCCCACACTTGCTGAAGTGATATTGATTTAATCCCAAAACTAATTCAACAGTACTGATCCTGTATCAAAGAACCAATTTTAAGGGGAATAACTTGTACTAGACTGAGAAAAAGGTAATTCTGAGTTATCTCTAGGTGCAATCTCTGTCCCAGCCCACCTCAAAACTGAAACAAGAAGATACAGGAAACAGATCTATGCGAGACATAATTATTTGAAAGTAACGAACAATAATTATTTGCCACTTTGTTTTCCTTGTTCTCTGCTACATCTGCATTTACAACCTGCATTGCTATGTTGGCGCTAGAATGCAGACATTGGAATGTATTAAAATACATACACGTCATGTACGGCTGGCTTATTATTTATTGCCGGATAGCTTAGCGTTATATTATGTTATATTGAGACTGTTATAGCTCACAAACTGGTTTTGGCCTGTCCTCACATGAAAATTGTATAAAGTAAATTGTTGATAGTCTTTTATGTTTTTATTGTTTTTACAAAGTATGTCATGATAATGTCATAAACAAGAACTGTAGAAAAGTGTATGTAATTTAACAATACCACAAAACTCTTTTTTTGATATGATAAACAAAACTGACCTCAGGCATAGAAAGTTATATAAACACAGAAATACTTATCTCATAACAGAAGATGGTCATATTAATAGTTTAATAAAATAGAAACAAAAAGACAAAAAGGAGTTGATTATTATACATCTGAACACAAGATTAAAATTAAGAGAAGATGTTATCTTTCAAAAGATTGCATTTAATTAAGGACTGATAATTGAATACAGACCGACTTGCAGTGGTTTTATCTTCACATTTGGCTAGATAGTGTCTTCCCCCAACAAACATGCTTTGACAAAGAAAATTGTGCCCATTGTTGTGTTTGTAGAGATGTCTATACCAATACATTAAAAAAATCCCGCTGACAAATAATTGATAACAAAAAATATCCTTTAACAAGACAGTGTTCACTTTAAGCAGATCTAATGCTGACTAACCTTTGAACACTCTACCTGTTACCGCAGCAAGTTAAAATCACATGGCATCGGATCGACTGGACCCCAGGAATTTCCATTTTTGACGAAGCCACTGTAAGCCAGTATTTTGTTCTATACTATTTTCTCGCCATCACATATTTATCAGTTTTCATTGCATTTAATCAAACTTTAAGGGAAAAAATGTCAGTGTTTAATGTTGTATTTCTTGTACTGCGATTGTTTTTATTTCTCACGAGGTTAAATAATTATCACAATATGAATCTTTGCACGTTCGCCACCACCACCACTACTACTACTACCACTACCAGTTCTACGTCCATTAATATTTATTTTATTATTTATGTGGATATAATAACTATGAAAATTAAATACGTTAAATATACGAAGACCGATAGGACCCCAAGCGTAAAATATATTTCAGAAAAATGGCATCGTGAATATATATATATTTAATTTTCATGAAAAACTATTTTTTTCTTGAGAGTAACCTTTTTCTACTTGAGATATCGTTATACTAGAATAAAAAGTATGTGGTGAAGAAATAAGGCAATAACACGCCAATAACACGCCAATAACACGCCAAAATGATTGTTATACAACTATTATCCCGAATCAGGATAACTGCTTCAAGTTTCTAGATAACTAACGTGAAAGTCGCACATAATTTTCACGAAACCTGGTAATCAGGGTGGTGGCGAGAATATGCCACCATATAATTTTGCTTTTCATTTTTTACGGCCCTGGTCTGAATCCACATGCACATAAACATTCTGCACCAACACTACCGGCACAATCTTAATCTAATCTAACACAAAGAGGTAAATAAAAATGTCAATATTGAGAACAGAATAGTCGACCAACTTTAAATACACCCAGAGAGACATTATACAGCCGATTTAAACGACGACCCTAATTATACAGGATGGTGTTACTACCCCATAATAATTTTTTCCTCGTTAAGCTAAGGTGCCTTAACACAGTGCTAGAGACCCAATTATCTAAAGTGTAGACCCTGATCAGACGGCTCACATCTATGCTAATCAGGGTGATGTCATTTGAATAGCTATCAATCAGATTTTAGACTCTGTATGTGAATATATAAATACAGAACACAACTTTTATAGCCGAATGAAAATCTATAAGAGCTTTTGAGTGTTTGTGTAGTATAAGCTGTAGATAAGGCACATGCATGAAGTGTTGCCATTTGTCGTAAACGTTCACAAATTATGAAACTGATATAATCAGAATATTACAAAAATGTAAGACAGTACATTTGCAAGCAATATGTTTCTCCTTTTGTCAGTAAAGTTTATTTGATGTCAGACGTAGGAAATACATGCGTCGCCAAAGAATCGTGTAAATATGGTTACTAATATATTATCGTGTGTGAGTTTTAAAGTTGATTTACGACGAAGCAGTAGATCTACCAAAACATGTTATGGTCTTTCTCACGACAATCAGCTGAAATTAGCCATAAAATTAATAAAACATCGTCAACTGGATGCCATACACCTTTCAGTGATTCGCTCCTTTGCTTCCAGAACACTGTAGCACGTTATTAGGCACTGCACGTTGGTAGAAAAAATATAAATTCTCCAACCACCAGACCCAACTGAAGGCCTTTTCTGTAGCATTACAAACGGCTGGATAACCTTGTTACAATATTTTACCACAAATTCCCTAGACTGTTATCATCTTCCACGTGCAAGAGACATTAAATCCCGTGCAACCTAATTCTACTAAAAACAACCATGCACTCCATCCCTTCTTGTGAATTTATACATAATTGAAGCATACTTATCAGCTTTTTACTCATGTGCTTCGTCTCATCTCTCTATCCATGACATGATTTTTATCGCTATAGCTGAGTTCTTCTTCCTCAGGTTTGACCATAGCACTAAGTCGGGTCTGAGATACGTGTGAGCCAGATCAGAGAATTGGAGTTTCTTTTCCAATTCCACACGCATCTCCCGGGTATTTGCAGAAATCAGAATGCATTGATTCTGCAGATATGCTCGGGATTTCTCACTTTCGCGTACTAAAGGAATAAAGCCGGCAGTGGTTGTTGCTTTCCTCTTTTTTCTTCTTTCCGTGCTAAGGCAAAGGGTCAGCTGCCGCAGTACTCTGTCGTGAATCCACCTGTAAGGACCATACGAGAGAGCTATGTGAGAACATGAGAACAAGACATGCTCCAACGTGCCTTTCTTTTCAAACAAGGCGCGGGATGGGTTCTCTGTGAGTTTACATTAATACAAGATAGCTACGGTGAGCCATACGACATAAACACTTTTCAAACGATTTTTTTCTTACAGGTCCCGGGTTCCAGATCTTAGGCACTGTCCAACGTGTACAACTTCATTGGCTACCTAAGTGCACCAGTCCAGAGACCCGGGACAGTTTGTAATCTTTGCTGATAACCTCCTTCACCATGGCTCTCTGTTTCTGGTTATCGGCTATTGACCTCTTGTCCCTGAACTGCATGTTGAACTCTTGTTTCCTGAGTTTGTGGTACCAACATTGCACTATTTACCACGCCAAGTGTGGTTGCATATTTCTAGGCTCTGATATACATTGTAAAACTTCAGGATGTAAGTTTTTTATTTGTAACGTTGACTTTACATCATCTGTTTATAGTGATTAAATGGGCATTTTTCCCTCTACACGTTACTATCAACGTAAGTACCCCAGGCATAATAACACACTTGTACAATACAGCAGGGATCAGCTTTTTAATCTCCGGTCAACGAATAGGCAATCATGCGTTCCTAACAATGCACTGACCAGGCTAAAACAACTAGGTATCCTTAAATATAGGGGTGCCCGAAGGACAAAGGCTGGGGTCAGACGTGTTTGGTATACAAATCAGAGTGTCAACACAAATAACCTTGACAGCTAATAAAGATAGAATGTGAAGCTAATCACGTAGCTAGGGGTGAGACTACTATAAAATTATGTTGTATCAACTCCCGATCATAAAATACAACAAAAACACTGTCCTTACATGACTCCATACTTTCACTTATTTAGCACATAGTGGCTGTGACTGAAACATGGCTAGGACATGCAGCATGTATCAGTAGTCTTTTATCAAATCGCTATAAAATCAAACATATCCCACGAAAAGGGTCCAGACGCGGTGGTGGCTTTGAACCTAACTGCAAGACATCAATTGACGTCCGTATAGATGCATTTAGTCAACTTCTCAACTTTTGAAAATAAAAACTAACATATCTATTAAAACTACTCACTGCGTATTGTTGTAGTATATAGGCTACCACCAACAAAAGAAAATGGATATAAGTTCAGTTAACTTTTTTGTCATGAATGGTCATCATTTCTGTCAAAAGTGTACAAAAATATTGATATTGTTGGAGATATAATCGTCTGTCTGGATATTTCTGCTATCGGGTTACTGCTAAGTTCACCAGAGCTCTTAAGCCATATAGCATGGAGCGACATGTCAGCGAATCTACTCATATTGCTGGTCATATACAAGATGTGGTCATCACCAGAGACACAGTGCCACATGTAGAAATAACTGATCCAGGTCTATGTGACAACTCTTACAGACTGTCTCACAACACTCTTGTGGTGGTTTTAATGCTAAAGCTGCTAAACCTGATCCTATAACAAAACATATTTCAGAAAACTTATACTCAGTTGATGTCGAGGACATTTTGTATTCAAATAGATCGTTTTTCTTATCATTGCTTGCATTTGAGAAACTCGCCAGGAAGTGCAAGGTTAGAGCTCTGTAAAACCGGTTTAAGCACCCAGTCGGTCCATATTGCCGACAGACCGTTCTAAGGCGGTAAATGTCGGGTTTGCTCTTTTCGTTAAATGACTCATCACAAATTTGTTCTTACTTTTCGCTTGGCTTGCATGTGAAATACCTTTGTTCTGTGCCTTTTCGGAGTTTGGTATATGCTGCAATGTTCATAGGACTTTGTCATATATTCTTATTAAAAATGATATCTTGAGCTCAGATGTTCTCGGGGCTTGTTTGCGAACAACAGATGTCGAAAAGCTTGTTGATGATACGTGCAGAAATTAAATGCCATCATTCATTGATAAATATGCTCCCATTCGTACCTCACGTGTAACATTTTTTTGACATATGACGTCATATCAAACGAAAATTGGAACGTAAGAGGCGAAAATCTAAACTCATTTTTGTTCATGAGAACTATAGAAATCATAATCAGAAACTTTAAATAAACTGTTAAGACGAGTTAAAAGTTGACTATTACTCGGACAAAGTGGAATCTTGTGGTCGTGATAAGAAAACACTTTTTAAAATACCCAAACATTTGCTGGGAGAACCCAATCATGTTGTGTTACCATCTGCCGAATCTCACAAAGAACTGACACAGGATTTTAGTAACTTTTAATTAATAAGATAGAAGGAATAAGAGAACATTCTTATATGATATGGATGCACTAGATTTACCTACAGAACAGTCATTTGCAGCAAATCACCTAGCCGAATTCACTCCGGCATCAGAAGAAGATGTTAAAAGTATGATACAATTGTCTTCTAACATTATGTAAACTTGATCCAGTACCAGCATGTTAACGTGTTACCGTCATCTTTAAACCTGACTGAATGAGCTTTTGGCGGCCTTGACAAAGGTCATTAATGTCTCACTTGAAGCTGTATATGCAAATAAAGCATTTCAAAGTGTCATCATAAGACCTCTGTTAAAAGTGGAGCTTAGACCAAAACACAATAAAAAAAACTACAAACCAGTATAAAATATTCCTTTAATGTCCAAGGCGCTAGAAAGGGGAGTGGATGTGCGACTGGAGCAACATTTGGCACTGCATGAAATTAACCAATCTGCGTATAGAAAATAACTGCACTAATAAAAGTCCAAAACGACATTCTCCAATCTATTGATCAATATAATTCCATAATATTGGTGCTCTTTGATTTATCAGCAGCTTTCGACTCTGTAGATCACAATATCTTTTTATTCCGCCTTGAGACTTTGGTACGACAGGCAAGGTTCATAAATGGATGAGGTCTTATCTTTGTGACCTTTACCAAACTGTCTGCGTGGCGAGGAAAAACTAGGACTAGGACCAGTTCCGATGTGGTACAGTGTGCTTCAGAGGTTTATTAAAGGGCCACAACATTATATAATGTACACCAAAACAGTCGATTCAATATGTAGAAACCATAGACTTGAACATAAATTTTACGCAAATGAACCATATGTGTCATTTAAACCTAACTACAACGTTTCTCAGTCAGAAGTTCTGTGCCGTGCTGCGGCATGTCTCGGTGACATAATGACCTGGATGCATTGCAACATGACGAAACTCAATTCTGATAAAACTGAGGTTATATTGTTCGCATCTAAGCGCAACGCTGACCTTGTTAGTTATTTGTCGGTGACAGTAGGGGCACCATTATAAAGCCAAGTGTTAGGAATCCTGGAGCATTTTTTTGTTCAGATATGGGGCAGCATGTAAACTCGGTATGTTGATCTTGCTACATGCAGCGAATACAAATAACCCATATCAGAGAGTAACAATTGATGCCACTAAGTTTCTTGTCATTTCACTGGTCACTTCAAGGCTGGACTACAGCAATAGACTGTTGTCTGGTACTTTCCATATCAATTATGAACCAGCTACAAAACGGACCGAATACGGCAGCCTGAATATTTGCTCCATCCACAGCCTGGCTTACAGGCCACTTTCTTCTTTTCTTTCAGCTCAATGTCTGCTATACTAATACAGGTATCATTAGAGGTGCTGAGAGTCATGACATGAGCCGTCGTGCTTTGGCTACCTTATACAGCTCGACAAATGAAGCCGTGAATAGTTTGAGTTTTCCTGCTGAGAAATATAATCAAACGGTGGAGCTTGGTAGAAATCCCAGCTGGCGACGCACATGTTTGCTGATTATCCAGTCTAAGCCTTCGACGACTAAGGCTTTTTTGATTCAATATAAAGGGCCAGATGAGTCAATGCAATAGGCCATTCTGGTACATGCAAACTTCGAATTTTCCAGGAAACGGGGTGTTGTCAATTCTGTTTCAGGTTTGCAGGTTTTCTGTTGTTGTTTTCCGGCAATGGCTTCCTTTTATTTTAGACTAGCTTAAAACAACTCTCCCAAACACTTGAAATGGTTATTCACAATACTTGATATAGGTTCTTCCTAGATAAGTCGTGGGAAGTGGCTGTCTATATTGCCTCAGACATCTAGACTTTTGGGGTTTGAACATCATTCTAGCCCAAGTGACAGTATCTTCGAGTGAGGAAATAATCATTCGAGTCTGTACATGACTTTCTGTGGTAACTGTTACTCATCAAACATCTGCTTGGTGACATTCTTGTTCATGAATGTTTGAAGCTCTTGTTTCTCTTTCTGACCAAGAATATATAGAAGACAGGTGGATATAGGATCTAGCAGGAAGTTTATGTCATTGGTGCGATAATATTAACTGCATACTGCTACATGTTTTATTACACATGTACCGGTTGCATAAGGGAGGAAGATACCTAAAGCGAAAAGTATTGATTGACATAACTTTTTGCCAGAATTGTTTAAACTAAACTAACGTAAAATCAATAGCTTTTATGTGGTAAAGTTGTATATAGCCGGATGTATTCCTTAATGTTGTAATATTTTGAAACATGTTCTATCAGGTGGATCTATACAGATTATTTTTCAAACCTTCGTAAATCCTTTGAAGTCTTCCTGGAGCATACTGATCGGTACATTTTATGTTCATACATTCCCCACAGATTCAACCATTCCCAAGTCTTCTTCTTAGGGTATATCGTTTTGTATGTTACATTATATTATATTTTACTCCCCACACCGCCATGCCACGGTAAACATAGACGGCTCACAAATCACAAAGCCGAATAATGCCTTTGTCAACTTTTACCACTGTGATTGTACACGGTTCTAACTCATTAAGATGTAATCAAATAAAAACAATGTTTTAGCAAGATTTCAAAACTCATGAGACTTTATCGCATTTATAAAATTATAATCCTGAACAAAAGCTCATTCGTCATACCGTTTGCTATTTTAGTCACAGCAGTGGCTGATATTACAAAAGATTGGTGTTGAAAAGGGTACATGTATACTGGTTACGATCGTCCAATTAGATCGTCCAATCAGAGTAGACTTTTGCATACACACCATTCATAACTACACTCTTGTACTGTGTTTACTTCCCTGTTTGTCGCATTTAAATGCACTGAAGCAAGTGAGCCTATGTAGGTAATTCCCCGTCGTAGTTTGGATGTGCTCAAATTACCCGCTTTAACAACAGCATATGATATAAACTTTTATGTAGCTGCTGGATTGTAGTTGAATTAACGAACTCATTTACAGTGCAAAGTAAAGTGAGTAGTTTATTTGGCCGTGGACACACGCATATGTTGTGGTGAACTAAGAAAGTATAATTGATTATGTGTTTGTGTTTGTAAATAATTGTTAAAGAGAATATATATATATATGAGTGTACGGTATATCAAGTCATAGGCTAGATAATCTGCAAGAACATGGATACTGAATACTAACAGTCTCTATATAGTCAGTTCTTTCGAGGTATTGTTTTATTGTTGGTTGTTTCAGCTTTCAGCTTTGCTGACTGGATCAGACTGTTGGACCGTTAAGCAGGACATAACTCTACGATCAGAAGGACCATGATACGTCCATCTATTGCCCTAGCAGGATTGTTCATCCTTTCGTGCCTGGGAGGGCTCTCAATGGCTGGCCACGTCCAGACAAGTCACGCTCCGCCGAAATACCAAGTTGACCTGGATTTACCCCCAGAAAAAAGATGGGTCCACGTGATGCAAGATTTCCCCAACGTCATAAATAACATGATAGACTTTCTGAGGTAAGTGATTTTTGATTGATGGACGAATTTTCGCTTTTCGATAATAGATTTTGTGTATCTTGGACCATAGCGGAATAATAACTGTATAAATTTATAACAAGTAAAGCTTTCCAACCCCAAGTAAACCTTTCCAACCCGAGGCTTGAGACTCCTTTCAGACATATACTTAAGGACGTTTTCGGTTGTAATTTCTGCGCATCTTTTATGCGCCTCAAGGGAGATAATGACTCTTCACAAAGAAGGTAGTTGTATTGTATTCGGATAAGTGTTCTGAATTTCGGATAAGAAAAGTCACGAAAGAAAATGAGTCGACAATATCGGGTAAACGGGCTTGCAGTTGATCGCGGAAGTCGTGATGATTTAGGTTGGATTTGGTTTTTCCGGCTTCATTTATATACTTTGTGACATCGCAATGCTAATATACTGTATGACGTCATGCAACACAACTACTTCACACATGCTTTTACTAGAGGTGATTTTAAACACAAATAGACTATACAAACTGTCTGGTAATATGTACAGAACTTAACATTGTTTTTTACGCTGTACGTTTGAAAATGTTTCATTTATTTATGCATTTCACTTTTTTGTATTGTTAGGGAATTGGTTACCATGGCAACCATGGATTTCTGAAAAAATGAAGAATGTCAACCTTAACACTTTATTGTTTTATTTTAAAAAGTTTTTAAAAAAATCACTGTCAATGTAAGGAATTCAATATCTTTATGATAATTGCAGAATAAATGCTTATTTTTCCGCATTTTTTGTCAAGTGAAGAAATAAATATGAAAAAAACTCTTTTTAAAGAAAATTGTTCAGATTACTGTTTGTTTCATACACTATCAACAGAAATAGTAATTTATGTGTAAATTCGTGTTTGTTGTGTATATTATCAGTGCTTTGGGTACAGTTGAAAGAAATTTAAGTAATTTTGACAGTTCTGCCATATATGGTTACCTAAGAATTGCAATTTTACAAAAAAAATTAACTCGTCAACATATTTTTTTTTAATTCGCCATTGCATTTTACCTTAAATAGCAAAAAATAAAAATATGAAAGAAATTTTCAATACCTTTATTTATTTGCTGAATACATGAATATTTTCCTCGGGGAAAGATATATGAAAAACTAATTTTGTAAAGAAAAATGGTCAGATTATTTATTGTTTCCTACATTATCTAAAGATAAAGTAAATGTGTATAAAAATTTGTTTGTTGTGTATATTAATATTCATGTAACTTTTTTATTATCTTAAAGAAAGTGTAGCTATTTTGACAGTTTTGGCATATACGGTTACCATGGTAACTGCAATTTTATAAAAAAAAAAGAGTCTAACACGTCCACACACACACACACACACACACACACACACACACACACACACACACACACACACACACACACACACACACACACACACAAACACACACACACACACACACACACACACACACACACACATATATATATATATATATATATATATATATATATATATATATATATATATATATATATATATATATATATATATTGGTACCCAAGGTTCAAATCTAATGAAAAATATATACCAAACAAAATCTATGAAAAAATAAAAATATTTTTTAAACTATAGAAAATGTCCTTAAGCGTTGTTTAGCTATAAGCCTATAACTCGACGCATATTCATTTACACTCAGGTTTTTATTCGAGAACCGACTTCTTAGTCATTAAGTCACCAAAGCAATGTGAGATTCATGGTCAATAAAATATCGTATTGGTTGTGTGTAAAAGATATCCAACATTCATTTGATACCGAACATTTTAAACTAGTTAAATGTCACTATAAGACGCTCATCGAAGCCTAATTTTGTATCGTTTCATCGAGCTCATCGAATAATAACTTGTTTTACTGCCAACATATGTTGAGAAATAAATACAAGTACATGCATCGGCAATAAATGTGTTTTGTTGTGTATCTATGTTATTGTGTGTTGCAGTAAATACATTCCACGGTATCTTTTTCCACTGTTGGACAAGATAGGCGTTCTAGCCGAGACCGTTATAGGTCAGCCATATGCCGGAGAAATGCGGGGTACGTCTCACACATTTCTACCCATTAAGTAAGACTTAGCCAGGCTCAAGAAAGTAGTTTATGCCCAGATCAGACAGCTCCCACCAGGGTCAGCTCTCTTTTATGTCCCAGCACTGTTCTCTGACCAATATTCAGTAATCATTTTCCCTGTATTGAAATTATAGTCAGAGGTGTTCAAAGAAAAAGACAGGCAGAAAACAGACCATACGGACGGACTGACTGACGGACGGATGGTTGACAGCTCGTTAATTGTAATTACGTCAAAGAAGATTTGTGTAGTTCTTCTAATAGAAATAATTCTTCTCTATTTCTAAATACCACGTGGACATTATTTTAAATTATGTCACTACTTTCTTTAAACGGCGTCATAACGTCTTGAAGAAAACGTCAGCGCGTGGACAACTGTTGGGTTTGCTATTTTTGTTTAATGACTTCATCACAGATTCTTTGTTCTTACTTTTGGTTTTCATGAAAATACCATTGTTCTGTGCCTTTTCACATCTTGGTGTATGGTGCAATGCTCATATGACTTTGTCATATTTCCTTATTGTTTAATAACGCCGCGAATGTCGGTATTTGTAACTGGCGTAAGGGCGCTTTTAACCTATTCAATAGTGATAGAAAACCGCAAGGCCAGACCTCTGTAGAATTATTGTCCACGACTGACGAATGCTTAAAGTGCACTTTGTAAGAATCGATGTTATTTAAGTAATTTACTTTATATGAAATAACGAATATTTTTTTAATTTTGACGTCATTTGCAAAAACATACTTCATTTTTAAAAAGATACAATATCTCTGGTGGGCACATTGTTATACTTAAACAGGTTAGTTGTGTTGGTAAATCTCCTGTGCCACATCCTTCTTGTTTTACATTTGAGTATGCTGATGGTACGGTCTCGCGGGAAAATGGTTTTAAGTCATTCATTCCACATGCACATATGTAGTAATCTTGTTATATTGATGTCATTGTTAGAACAGTGAGTATTTTGGAATTAGCTGACGTCATTTGAAGGAATCAACGTCATTTGTAGCCATTGACGTCTTCTTTTGTAGTAACTGACGGCAATCTTTAATTATCGACATCAGTTTAAATAACGACATCAATAGGAGGCATCGGTGTTATTTGTAGTAACGACGTCATTTAGAAGGACCGATCATATAAATATAATATCTGCCGCGCTACGTGTACAGCAACGGCATTTTTAGGAACCGGCATCACTTAAAGATATCTGTAACAACCTAACTGATACGTAGTAATCGACGTCATTTCTAGCAACCGATGTCTTTAAGACTTAATAAGTAATAATCGACGCCGCTTGTTGGGGTTGATGCTATTTATAGTAATCAATGTTAGGTGTAATAATCGACATAATTTTTATCAACCGACTTTATTAGTAGTAATCAACTTTATCTGTAGGAATTAGCAGTTGTCATTTGCTGTTATCGATTTTATTTATAATAAGCGATGTAATTTGAAATAAACGATTTGTGGCAATCTACGCCATTTGTAATTGTCAACACGATTTTTTCAGTATTCATCATCATTTGTAGTAGTCATCGACATTATCTTTAATATCCGGGCATTTTTTTCCATTTCGTAGTATTCGACGTCATTTTGCAAACTCAATGTCACGTGTATTTTTCGACGCCATTTTGTAATACTTTACCATATTAAACATATTAAACATCATTATGTTTAGAACCGTCATAACGCGTCCATTATTGAAGTACCAGAAATACATTTTCAGGAATCGCCAAATCGCTCAACACCAGTATTGGCAACATCGTGCTGATGAATCTGGTTTACGACTTTTCAGCGTATGTATTCTACACTTATCATAATAACTATTGTGACACAGCAATATACGTCAACATAAAGCATCGGCGTTATATAACGACAGAAAAAGGCATTTTATCAAGACATAGTAATTACATAAAAACAATAACGAATAATTAGCAACAACAAATAGATTATACAACGAAAATTGCTTCCGAGCATAAATATTGGGGGACAAAACTTCTGCGACATGTTCGATATATATTATATAAACTGCTTTGATTTGAGCTGCCGACGTGAGTGTTGCTTTGGTTCTGCCTGTATGAGTACACTATGCTTATCAACCATGTAGCCTACTCAAAATATAAATATAATATTAATATTTATTAAGTAACATTCATTGTTTATTTTCGATTACCCACTAGCATTTTTTGCGTCGTAAAGGCGGTTCAAAAGTGATCCATAGTAAAAAAGCAGTTGGTTTGTTTAATGATAAAACCATCATTCGTGTGCATTGAATACTGAAATTACTACACAGTTTAGTGGGTTGAAACGATACCAAACTCTTCAGAGCCCCCTTTCGTATCGTTTAATCAAAATCGCGAAATATATTCAGTATTCAAAGAACACTCATATCAGATCCTTAATGATAATTTTGTGGACGTCACTATAATGAGCATAATTTGTCTCTTCGCTGTACATGTATACAAATAACAAAACAACAACAAAAACAATTATATTTATACTATCGGTATAATCATTTCAGGTTTTGCACCAGCATTGTTTGTCAGGACAGCAACAACACAATCTGGCACGCTAGGAACTTAGACTACGGAACCAGCAAGAACATTACCCATATGCTCACAGACTACATGATTGAGACGTCCTTTATCAGTGATGGAAAGGTAGCCGCTGATGGCACATTATTATCGGATTAACCTCCCTTACATATCAAAGTAACATTTTGTATGGCAGTCTGTTGGGGCCATTAGCAACTTTTTTAAGAAATAAAGAGGGTTATGTTTGAATTATTTTGTGCTGTGTCAAAGTACTGCAGTAATTGATTTGAAAAATGATATATGCTGCATTTGTGTATTTACGCATGTACTTCACTTCAAATCCCGTGTTAACACATTTATTGTATGACGTAGGTGCAGTACACGACAGTAGGACCAGTGGGCTATATCGGTGCCGTCACGGGACAAAAACCCCACGTGTTCACCATCAGTATAGATCAGAGGTGTAAGTAATGACAGAGAGTGAGAGAGGAAGAAATAGCAAAAGAAAGAGAGCTGAAGAAAAGAGACAGAGCGAGAGAAAGAGAGATGAGAGAAAGATAGAAAAAGATGACAATAAAGTGTTCTCTTACTTTGGTGATTACGTTACACTATGGCATCATGATTTGAGACATTATTACGATTAAGTGGGTATAAACAAAACTCCGTGTATATTTCATGATGCCAGACATCAGGCAAGATGTAATACCTCCTCGGAAAATCATAGTGTGTGATACAACCGTACCGGAAAATCATAGTGTGTGATACAACCGTACCGTATTCGTCACAAATTCGTCGTAGGCATTTAATTAACTAAACGTATTTCACCTTCTAAAAGGCATGTTTTTACAACTGTATGGCGCATGAAAGTAGTTCTTTTGATACATTCCAGTCTCTGGTTCGATCCTCTGGAATTTGGCCATTGCAATACTGGATAGGAAAGCTATCCCGATGGCGTTTCTCGTCCGAAATGTAAGTACCTGACATATTTGTTGTGTAAAAGTTTATTTGCCATTGTTGCTACATTGTAACGACACTTCCTCCGATGACGACGATTGCTTGTCTGCTTACTATAGTGCTAATACATGCTCAAAATCTAACTAAAATTAATGAAGGGCATGATTAATTTGTTTCTGCAGGTCCTTTCACTGCTGCAGATGATGTTTATAAATCTTGTTTCAGGCACTTGAGGCGAGCAGAACATTCGAGGAAGCTCTTAACATCCTCCAGTCGCCGACAACGGCGGCTCCTGTGTATTTTATCGTGGGTGGTGTGAGGCCCGGGGAAGGGGCTGTTATAACGAAGGACCGCTTCAAGACGACAGATCTCTGGAGGTTGAACGAGACGGCTAGCAGGTAAGTCACACCTATGGTATGAGATCAACCTGAAAGTGTCCTTTATTAACATAAGTTAAATGTGATAACCAAATCAATGTTTAATGTTGTTTTTGTTTGTTTTATTTTACACCAAGTGTATAATAATTGTTGAGAGTTGTCATTCTTGTCTGACAAAATTCGACTCAACTTGTATGTGTGAACCGTTTGTTTTTGCGTAACATTTATGCAACATCATTTCACCCCATGTTGTAGGTGGTACATGGTAGAGACGAACTTCGACCATTGGGTCAAACCTATCGATAGGCGGAGGTATGTATGACCATATGTACAGCATTGCCTCAATAGTGTTTCTATTTTGGTATTACTTCTCAAAGTTTACCTCATTTTAATTCGTTTATCGCAACACTGATTTATTTTAGCAATGGAGTTTGATTATCATACAGTCGCATCCAACACATCGAGACATGTGTCTAGTTGATCCATTTGTGCACCACAGGTCAGCTGGAAGACCCCACTATAGGCCACGCCTTCAACCGGGACACGAACACTCGCGGCACTTGACCCTAAATTATACTATGTGCATATTTTTCTAAATCTAATTTAAAATTTAAACTTTTGTAAGCTTATTAAGATACAAATAATTTACACGTAAGTTTATGTTCTACTACAGGCAGACCGCAATAGAGGAACTTGAGGCCATCGGCCCTGCCAACATCTCAGTTACTACTTTAAAGAAGGTCCTCAACAAATTCCCCGTCCACAACCAGTTCGTATCAGTAAAGTTTTTGTTATTTAAGTTGTAAATTAATAGAAGTAATAACATCTTCATCGTCAATTTGTATGTATCTTATGCATATAAAACAATAAAAAAAATCGATTATTTATAATTATCTCCCTTGTGGAAAGACACTTTCATATATCACTACACTTTAATAAAAGACACAATTAAATTTGTATGATTCATTTGCTTATTTTCATTAAACCGTCTTAGTCTTCAGTGTAAGACTGTATGTGTATGTTGTAGTAATTAATTTTCTAGGTTGGTCAAAAATATACTATTTCTATAGCAAGGTAAACCAAATTCCTACTTTTTAAGGGAGATAACTCAAATATTAATAGTTACTGTAATATCCCCTCATTAAGGAAAATAGAAATTATAAACTGTTTTTTTCAGAGGGTCACTATGTTCAACCGACGACAAAGTATATAACACAAATATGCGTACATGTACACATTTTACATGTTACAACGTGTTGGAATGCTTATATGTGTTTTAAGTAGATCTATTAATTAATTTACCATTTGGAATTATTATGTTAACAAATCAAAAAGTACTCAGTTAGTAGTTATGCTTTTGTTTGTTTTGTAACATCGCACCGCCACAATTATGGTCATACTGGGGACGTCCAGCTAATTTATGGTGGCAGAAGGCTCCAGACTTATGCCTGGGTAGAACCACCGGAGCACCGGAGGTTAGCTGGATAACTTCCCCGACTGGGACTCTAACCCACGCTGTAAGGAGATGAAGAGTTACAAGTCAGAGACTTTTACCGCTCAGCCACGACTAATATTGGTTAAATGTTTGTTTTAGGTTTATTTAAATACATCGCAGCGAACAATTAGGATTATTATAGCGACGTCCAGCTGTTTTGATGGAGGAAGACTCCAAACAAATGTCTGGGTGGAGCCACCGGCGCACCGCAGGTCAGATGGAAGACCTTCCCACATTAACTCCTTCGCCCTGACAGGGACTCGAACCCACGCGGTGAGGGCCTAAGCGGTTAGAAATAGTAACAAATCGGCGACTCTACCACTACTTCACGGGAGCTCCTGTTGGTTGAATGTGAATGTTGCACAAGCGGATATAACACATGCAAATCTGCACGAGGTTATGTTATAAGAAACTCGTATATACTTATAGACATGTATTAACTCGGCAACATCAACAGGGAATATGTAGTAATTTGGGTTTTCCTGACCGAAGTGGGTTACTTTTGTTATAAAGTAAAGTTATAACTATACTTTCATATTAAATATTGTGTCTGAATGAATGTATTTTTGTGATAAATTTAAAGCTCGTCTAAGAATGTAATCCTTAACGCACCTAACTAGGGCTAAAAAAACACACCAAAATACGATTTTTTAGAAAAAGCTTGGATGAAAATTTTGTTAACATTGACTTTAATCATATGCGGCAAATCTTTAATATATTATACAGTTGCAACAGCATCCGTACAATGCCGGCAAATTTGTTGCTCTAGCTGACAATCGAAAACTGCCGTAAAATCCTAAATATATATTTTTAATATTTAACCAGTTACACTTCACAGTGAAGAGTCCTCAATTGTAAGTCATCTACATGAGCACGTTGGGTGTTTTAAAAAGATACATGTTCAACTTTCTTCTGACCTTATATAACAGGTATTGTTATATTAGCGCTGGGGATTCTTACCTACCGTCTTTTTTTCCAGGGATACCGTCTATACAGCTATCATGACGGCAGGTGATCCCAGTAAACTGTCAACTTGGGTGTGGGACTAGCCGGCGACATCACTGGGCTGGGGCCAGTGTGATGTGGCGGTGATGGTGGTGTGTGTTTGTGTATGTGTGTGTGTGTGTGTGTGTGCGTGCGTGCGTGCGTGCGTGCGTGTGTGTGTGCGTGCATGGCGTGTGTGTGTGTGTGTGTGTGTGCGTGTGCGTGCGTGCGTGCGTGCGTGCGTGCGTGCGTGCGTGTGTGTGTGTGTGTGTGTGTGTGTGTGTGTCTGGCTAAGTATAGTCATCCGAACAAATTTACACATCTTAAGATGGTCATAAATGTTGGTAGTTGATATTAACAAACATTTACAACTCAAATGAGTATAAAAAATATTTTTTCTTGTACGTTATGTTTATATTATATTAACATTTATATCCGTTATCTTAGTAACATGTATTACATAAAATGTCCCTAGTTGATTGAAATAGCGCGATCTTTTGTTTATGATCATTTTACTTGTTAAAGGTCCTGTCCTTTAGACTGTTTCCATGTTTAACAGTACTCAACATTCGCATACTGACAAGATTTTTTTGTGAAAACAAGTATTAACTTTATGTACAAAACAATACTCATTTCATTTAAATGTATATATCGAAACATCAGCAAATAAAACTGCAGCATGTAGGGCTCGAACCAGCGACCACAAGTATTAAGCATGATCAGTATTAGCAGTTAACCGCATGCATTTTGAAGTGCAATATTTACATGTGCTGGCCTCACCCAGGTAAAATGAATTGTGCCATGAACAAATAAGTACTGCAAACACAAACACCTGCTGAACTGCATCAATATATGTGGTCCAGTTACCTAAGGTGCACTTTTGTAATTACATGTTTATGACCTCGTGTCTCCTGAGTGTTAATTTGTAATTTCACGAAATATCGATCAACAGAGAATTGACAGATAAACCACACTTTAGAGCGCAAAGAAATACACAGTAAAACATGGTAGGTGTGATGTAACTATTGACCACCTCTCTGTCCACTCTCCTCACGCCGGTTACGATTTTTTGGCGTAGCTGTCTAACCTCACTTTTGACCTACTTACAAATGCTGACTCAAGGCTAGCCTGAATGAATATCAGAGCGATTCCCATTAGTAGAAATTCCTACTAGCATCATATACCGTAGTGTTTCTAATAAACGTCCTCGGGGTGGCGATATATAGTTATTTATACAGGTATTTAAGTCATAAACAAGTCTATATCAATGAGTGACATTAATGAATAGTCTCCCCTGAATAACCCCTAAATGCAAGAAGGTCCTTTCATTTGTTTTACTCGGTTTTTATGCTTGTTCTTTTTGGAGTGTATGTTGACTTCTTTGACTTTCAAGTTAACCATCATCAACAAACACTTCCATTTTCTTTTTTAAATAACAAATCTCTATAAGTATTTAAATGGATTCTAAGCTTATATTTGTGCAAAAGAAATTTCACCGTTTGTAACTGCATAATCTACAAAAGAACGGGCGATAAAGTCCAAGAATTCCGACTATAAAGGACCTACCTACTCTTTGGAATACCTCGGATATTAACAAACAAGGGAGATAATTTTCAGTTTACCAATGTACCCCATTTCCTACAGTACTATTGAATATAGTGTATAAAATGTCACTTGATCCTACATTTGTTTAAACATCATCTCTGTCATATGCCGCAAAGCAGATCGTTCACTTCCGGCACGATCTAACTACTTCGTAACTTTAAGTGCCTATTACGTGAGAACTATGAGGCGCAGATGGAGCGAGCGACTAGTTTAAAAATGTACACCATTTTCATGCCATTCTTCTCACAAATTTATATTCAATAGAAACATAACACGATAAAAATGTGTAAGTTAATGCTTCACAAACGCCGCATAGCCTTTTAAAAGAAATTTCTTGTTTTTCCTTTTTTTTAATCCCACGCCGTTTGTCTTTTTAAAGACATTTCTTGTTTGTGCTATTGTGATATGACCCTTAACCTTCTGCTTATATCGACACTATTGAAGGCGGGGTTGTGTACTTTGAGAAGGGACGGTATTCTTACACAAAATTATATTCGACGGTTTATTGTTATGCTCAATAAGAGCAACAGGTGGTAAAAGCTAGCAGTAAGTTTTACAACAAAATATATCAACAAATAACATATAACTACAAAAATATATTTAACAAACAGAACAACATACCATGTATATTAAATAAAGTATAAGCCGATCCAAGTCCTAAATAAAATTAAATTGTTCACCTGATAAAATATTTATTCCTTATAAAATCCACTAAACTCCATGGCGTTGAACAAGAACAAGAAAACAGCCCTATTGATATACGTTAAGAATACTTGAAAAGATTCAAGTTGCATCACTCATTAAAACATTCCAGAATTTACGAAACTTTCCATGAATCCATGAATCACAATTAGAATATTCTTTCAATTGGTAACGCAGCAGTAACATAAGCAGTATGTGACCGTCTCAAGGTTATAACATATGAAAGAATCTTATGTAAAATTATCTACACCGGTTCTAATTGTTTCAGAATGGAACTGATTTCCGAAGCAGGGAATTCCCCATTTTTGGAATGAAAGAAATGTTTTAGTTAGCACCCTTGTGGGAAGCTAGCGGATACCTATGCTTTAATTCCTGACATTTTCCCCATGTATACTTCCGCCTTCATTGTTCTACCGACCGTTACTAGACTGGCTTAAAGGTCAGAGGTCATGCCTGTGCTATATGTTCTGCAGGGAGATAGCTCAGGTTATAAAGGTCAGGGTCAGATGTCATGACTGTACTGTAGATTCTTCAGGGAGATATGGCTTAAAGGTCAGAGGTCATGACTGTGCTAGATAACTCTTAACGGTCAGGGTCAGAGGTCATGACTGTACTATAGGTTCTTCAGGGAGATATGGCTTAAAGGTCAGAGGTCATGACTGTGCTAGATAACTCTTAAAGGTCAGGGTCAGAGGCCATGACTGTACTATAGTATCTTCGGGGAGATATGGCTTATAGGTCAGAGATCATGACTGTGCTTAAGGTTCAACAGGGAGATATCTCATAAAGGTAAGAGGTCAGAGGTCGTGACTTTGCTATAAGTTCTACGGGGAGATATGGCTTAAAGGACAGGGATCAGAGGTCATGACAGTGCTGTAAGTTTTACATGGAGTTATGGCTTAAAGGTCAGGGGTCAGAGCTATAATTTAGTTGCTGCTAATAAATCTTGTTATATATTTTTTAATCAGAATATATTCTTGAAAAACTTCAAAAAGTTCTGTGTTAACTTGGTACTTAACCTAGTAGATTGCGATCTTTCAAATATATAATAATATATATCAAATATTATCGATGTTTGTAAAATTAAAAAGTGCACTAGGTATAAAGTTTTCTATTTAATTTGTCACACTCTTATTTATAGTTGGGATGATTTTTGTGGGCAGCGAGGTGGCATATTAACAAATTGAAAGACATGGTCTTTAAAATATAAGAGTGCACCTGTTTCTACCATACGACTTTATCTTTGCTCTCATTACAATACTAATTTTACAGCTCTATACAAGTAGTGTTTTTTAAACTTAATTCTATAAGTTCTCATTCTAACGTTAAATTGTTTGCTGGTGTTTATCTATTCGCCAAAAATCAAGACAAGAAACAAAAAACAAACAAACAATAACAACAACACACACTTTACAGACACAATGTACTCCTCAAATAAAAACGATTTTTACGATGTTTTATACAAATTGACACAACAATGTGAAACCATAATCGTTCTTTCTGCTTGGCAATGGTGTTTTATAAAACTGATAACCATTTCGTTATACATGTATTGATGTTATAACTTAAAACCATTTCTAACTTTGAAAAGTGTGTACATACCACTACATGTCTAACACATGTTGGTCTAAGTTTCATATCGTTTTGTTCATTTTGTGATTTTTTATGGGTTTTTTTTAATAATATTCATTCAAATTTTGCTCATTCAATCGTAATGCCTTATTTGGTTAAAAGTCTGCTTAAAACTAATCATAACATTGAAGAAAAATTTCTTCATTGTTCCTTAAGTGATGGCTATCAGTAAACTTAGATTTAAAAATATAAATTTAAGAAATAAGCCAGCATGAAAACTCATACATATTAATGGGAATCTCACGATATATTTATTTTATTGAAAAGCCATATTTAGACAAAATGCACTGATTTAAACGTTAAGTAGGCACCCCCTTTAGTCTGATGCGTGTTTGTTTAAGTTTTGCATGAATTGATAAATTTTGTATTTTGTATGATTTTTAAATTAATTTGGTCTTAGTTTCCTCATTAATTTTTAAAACACGGACATGTTAAAAGCCTTCTTATAACTATTAATAACATGGAAAAAACGTGATTGACTAATCCTTTGGTGAAGACGATCATTAAGCTAAGATATAAAATAATTATGCAAATTAATTCTCAGGAATATTAAAAACTCTTAATTGTGAGCTTACAACGTGCACTTTAACACTTAATAAATTTTCGGTCATTATTAAATTTGCTGTTGTTTTTTTCTTTCATTTTTAACTTTTATATAGGATATCAATCATTTAACTAAAAATATTTCTGAGTGTATATGAACGTTTCTAGTAATTGTTCTATAAGTGACTTTATGCTACACCTTTTAATCCTTATACACTAGGTAATAATAATGCATTGAAATGGAAACGGGTTAAACGCTTAAAATATTTTTGTTAAGTGAATTAATTTTTTCTCCATTTTTTTATTGAATGAAGTACATATTCTTTTGACTTTATCTTTAAGGTTAAGATAGTGGGAACTGCTAAATTATTTATAGGCTTTATGAATGCCTATCCTTTTCAAGTTAACTTTATATTGACATTTGATATTGTATTATACTCTTTTAAGACATTTGTGGACAACTCCTTTGCAAGTTTTAGGGAATCTTTCATCGATTTTTCCTAGTAGATAGGCAAAACCATATCTGTAAACGCAACAAACATGTCATTTTATTTTGGAACAATGTTGTTTCAGTGTTTATAAATTGAACAATTATTAGATGCTAATGCCTTGTTATATGAAGCAGTAAATTTGCCTTTTATGCTTCAGTTTTCTTACTTGTTCAACATGTACATGCCTACATTATGTCACATTTAGCATCCATGTGTGCTGTCTGGTACTATTTTCTGCTATAAGAATGAAGGGATTCATTCTACCAGAAAACAATTCTTAGCTGACTGTCAATTTTAATTTTAAGATTCTTTTTCTTTGTGATGCTCAAGTCAGTTATAGCACCATTTCTATCTTATCTCTCGGATAACATCATTTTATTTAATGAACACTATAAATTGTATACATTTTGTATAACCTTTTTGATATTCTATTAATTTTAAATCTTGGCTTAGTGAGAGTCTTCAAAATAATCAGGGTCTTAAACTGATTTTATCAGTGAGTTATAAGCAATACAGTACAATACATCTGTTTACAAGCAGATTTCTTAACAACTTCATGTACTAAACTCAATTTCAAAAATAAACTTTTATTAAGATTTATGAATATTCATGTTGATTAATTTGCATAATTAATTATTTCAACTCTAAGTTTAGTGCTAGCCTCCACTTAAGGAACGATACAAAATTTATTCTCAAAGTTATGTTAGTTTATTCATATAGCCCAAATGATTTAATTTTCGAGTACATTGGAGATTATGTTTCTAGACACCCAAACGAACATTTTGGTACCCATGAAAGAAGTCACGTTTGGGTGGGGTTGCGCGGTAACCATATCCAGCTGCCGGACTAAGCACGTTTTGGATCTATTTCGATGTGTTACATCGCCTGTTAACTTTTATTATTAAGTTATATGTGACTTGAACGCTTTGTCCTTTCTCACCTATCCTGAGTTAATGTTTAATAAAAGTATTCATATTTTGGCATTGTGTAGTCTTTTTACATTTTCTTTGAGATTCGTCATAAAAATTGTTTTGCCTTCCTCCTATAATAAAACTAAGTAATGACATATTATTTAGGTAGAGGAAGCCTTTTTGACACCATGGAGAAATGAAAACATCAAAAGATTTCTGCTGCAGGCCTTAAAGCATGTATACAAAACGTAAACCAGGTTTTGTAACGAGTTTTTAACTTATAGACATTTTCTTTATATACACCACGGTCATATTAAATAAAATGGTATCCGACACTGTGCATGTATGCTAAACGTGTAACATTACCCCAGTTCTGGGCAATCTATGTAAACTTGCTGCATACAATTATACATTAGTTAAGTAAAGACTGGTTATATCTTTACATCATTTGTAAGAGAGAACAAATCGTGAAAGATATGCTTTACTTTTCAAATGGTTGTAGGGCATCAATAAACAGCATTTCACTGGATCTTTTCCGGTAACGATAATTTATTTGTTGGCTAGAGAGAGAAACTATCTAAAGGTCTTGTTTTAATAAATAGTGTTACCCTACCATGATATTATATCCTGCTTACAAAAATGACTTGTTATTAAGGCTGGTTAATAAGATTTAGCAAACAAATTTGTATATCATCCAAGCAAAACAAATGTGTTTATTTTTATGTTTGACCTGTCATCTTTAATAAATTGTTACCATGTCCAACACGTGTTTTATCTGCTAAAGGTTCCGGGTATAGAGGACGACACAAAATGAACCTTTTTTCATTTCAGAATAAGAATATATGACAATGAGCTCTGCAACATAAACCTAAATTTGAAAAGGCACAGGAGAAATGTATTCACGTAAAAGGCAAATATAAAGGCAAGAACAAATCAAATATGTGATGAGTCATTTAACAAAAAGTGCAAACCCAACGGTTACCGCCTTGGAACGGCCAGTCGGCAAAGGGCCGACTGGTTGTGCTTAAGCCGATTTTTTACAGAGCTCTAACCTCCCACTTCCTGAGAAGTTTCACAATACAAACAATGAAAAAAGAAATCCGATCTATTTGAAAACTGCCCAAGCGCTGACGTTTTCTTCGATATGTTATGACGAAAGTAGTGATTTCATTGAAAAAAATGTCCGCATTGTATTTAGAAGAAAGAGTAGTAGTATTTCTATTAGAAAAACTACGCAAACTTGTTTATTGTAATTTATTAGTGAAAAAAATATTTAATCAAGGAAAGCAAATGACCAGAGAAGTGTAAGTGGCTTAAGCATCCTGTTCATGTGAAGATGGAATTGAGGAATCAAATATCATTGTCCATCATAGGAAATACACGTAACAATACTTATAGGATTAATTAAATGACAACACAGACAACATGTACGTGGAGACTTTTTACGACACTCACACTGCACAGGTAACATTGTTGTAACTTTCAGTACACGTTCGAAAAAAATCCCCAAGGTAATAGTATGGACACACCGGGAATCTCCGTACGTGCTTCGGTCTTCCTACATCGTCAAGTAGTCCCGGCACATTTAAAGAAAGTTAGGCTGTCTCTTAAAAATACCAAATTCAAATAATCAAAATTGCTGATTTTGAACACTGCTCGGTACTGTAAGGTCTGCACCTTTCCTCAAAATAGATTAGACCTTTTTGTTCTTAGTTCGTATCATACAGACCGCGTTGATAATGTCAGTTTTCACCTCATGCAACATAAACTGGACATACAATTTAAGTACATATTACAGTATTCCTCTTAGTTTGTGCTGCACATAGATCTCTGCGAATAAATAAGATAGCATAATATGAAGTTTTTTTCTCACCTTTCTCATCGTTTCTTTTCAATATTTTTATGTAGGTGTGTATTTTAGCAATATGTTATGTCTACATATTTTGTATCAAGGTCTTTGGGTTTGGCTGCCATCTTGCCGGGGCTACTTTCTCCCCATGTTACCTCCGAGGCCTATTTCCGAATGGAAAATAACCGGTGATCTGAATGGAAATATACTTGCCCGAATACCGCCAAGCATTGACCTGATTTCTACAACAACAGCCCAATGAAAAATTTCATATGTCTTCCATTAAGATCATCTCGCTTCAGTGCGGACGCCAACAATGTGGGTCTATTAAGTCTGAGTAAAGCTCAATAAAGCTTCTTTTCGCAAACATAACATACATACATGTCACTTAACTCAAAAAACAAGATATCTAATAAAATACTATCGGTGCATCAATTAGGCAGAAACTGTAAACCGGCTGACATATCCCATCCGGGTCATCTGGATTACTTACCACTATGACTATTTCTATTTTCGCAGCACATGAGATGAATTACGAAACAAATAAATCTGCTATAACTTTCTACTTATTTCATCTATCAGTGGCTAAAGTATCAATCGAGCGATTAACAATTTTATATGCCTTATATTGGCCACTGGGGGCAGCCATTATTTGTATTTGCATTACGGATTGTTTGCCATGTCCGTACGCAGGGAACCAGAGTATTGTAAATGTGGTAATATCAAGCTTTGAGTGCATACATTTTACATGCTAATTATATTGATTTAAAAGATATTTATGTTAATTTATATTAATGAGAGAAAAAATTCATTCATAAATTAGAAATTAAATTTCTTGTTAATAAATTTAACACGAATTGGCAGGATTTTGCTGGTACAATGTAATCTTCAGGTTGTTATACGTGTACAGATCTACTGCATTCAAAGCTTTTTTATACGTTGTCAAATATATCTTCCCTTCTATTACTTCACGTTTTCGTTCTAAATATAACCGATCATAAAATTTTGTTCATGAAAACCTCCCCACTGCCGCATATCTTTTTAAAAACATTTCTTGTTTTAAATGTCTCTCACATGCACTCAACGCTATACATGTAAACCGAAAAAACTCCAGAATGTTGCACAATTTATTTTAAAAAAGCAGTAATTATTAGAAACAATTATTTAAACACAAATATTCAGTAAACTGTCCAAAATCAAACCAACAAAAAAAACAACCTCGAAACAATTAGTTTATGTATTACTCTCCTAAGTACTAACTAAGTAACTAAGTAGTAGTACTAACTGCGTACTGTGTATGTGAATGTATTAATTGTGTACCATGTGACTGAATAACTCATTTTTATATTTTAATACTATGTAAGAAGATGTATGTTTGTACAAGTCGTAATAAAGTGCTCTGTTCTGCTCTGTTCTGTTCTGCTATAAATGTAAGTCACCGTGAGGTGATTGTGCATGTACAATCTTCCTTCACACAACATTTAAAAACCATTCACTGCCTTTGACGTAAAATGTACTTCAGACCTCCATGGGACAATTTATTTAAATTTTTTTACAACACACGATCAGGTAACTTGAATAATATTTTAGCAATTGTACATTTTTACTGTGGTAGCGTGTTATTAATTTCCTCGGCTCATCTCTTTTCAACGCGCATCGAACATTTTCTTCCTGCCTGTGGTTCACCTGTTTCGTTTCGTTTCGTTCTCTTTTTACCGTGTATATTGTTCAAACTTTATCGATTAGCATGAATTAAAAATTATTGATCTTATACATCAGCCATGACGCATGCGCAAAAGTTAATATATGGTGTTAAGTCACCTTATGGTCACGTTTGGCTGAGTGTTTAGCTGTTTGGGCGAACACTCTGCATCCGACTAATCAAGTCACGTGGTCCATTGTAGCATCATCATAGGCTGTAACTGCACGTGATAGGAAGATCTCGAGAACAAAGGAAGACGCATGAGTGGCAACTATTGTTTTCTGTTAACAGTTCTTTTAATAATGTATTGTTGATGACTGTGATTTGTACTGGTTCATACTTAAAGTTTGAAAGTGGTGTGAGTACGTGAATAATTAGAGTTTAGGTGCATGTTTGTATTTTTTATGTTGCTAGAAAAGAACAGTTATCCAACATACGAGGGGTAAAACGCTTGTGAAAAGTACCATAGTGGACTGTTTTGTAAGAAAATCACAGGGCAACAGCACAAAGCGACCGCAACAACAGACACTGAAGACCAATGGAGTGTTTTTTACGTTGTTTGGTGCAAGTATTGCTGTTTTCGTTAGCGTCAAGTCTGGCATCTCGACCTCCCCCTAGATATGTCATTGACATTGACAGTGATCCCGTGTTGCGATGGCAGCCGATTGTGGTTCATTATCCGGAGTTCATAGATCTAGTCACTGCATTTTACAGGTAAGTTGATTACTAATATAAAGGTATTTCGCAAGATGACAAAACTATATAATTTTCTGTCTTTGAACTACATGTACATATGAACGTTGTGATAATGGTCAGTTTAGCGACCTACCGCCGTTGTTGGCAAACCTGTGTCATTGTTTACCTGTAATATTGTTTATAAAGCCATTTCATATTTAACACAGTTATTCGTTGTTCATTCAGATAATTACATTAGAAGGGATATAGCCACACATTATCGTCTGATCAAGTATGGCAATATATTGTGGTATGGTTTGCAATACGCTTTTTAGGTAAATCGCGCTATTTTGATATGTTAACATAACAAAACAGACGATTCCAATCATAAACATATGGGTATCAGGTAGTAACCGCCCCAATGTTCAAGTATTTACTTAAATTAGGGTGACAGTTTCTGTACTCGTGATGGTTAAAAGGTAAAACGCATGGCCTAACGCGGGTTCAAACCTCAAGCGGTAAGTATTTGTAGTCATGTGACTTGTGCTTTAAATTTTAATATATGCGAGTATAAAAACTGGTTTTACAAGTTTAAAAATTGGATTGCTTTAAACGGATAAAACGTACAAATGACAGATTATAATTTGAAAGCAATAATCAGTGACGATGAGGGGACGGATACAGCTGATGAGCAGACGGATTATTCGCACACAGACAGTTCCATAGAAAATTAGACACCCTTGTCAACTGTATGCATCTGTTTTAATGAAAATAAATGAAAAGTAAATATATATGAAAAAACTCAAAGAAGAAACATATATAAAAAAGTATACATAAAAAGAAAAACAAAATGAAAAACACCCAGAAAAAAAGAAAAACAAACAATAACAAAACAAAACAAAAAAGTGTCGCCTTCCGGATTCGAACCAAGACTTTCCTGCAAAAGAAATCTACAAGTGGACATGGCTTTTTTACGCATGCGCCCACTGAGGCTTTTGTCGATTGTTTGTTAAAGAAATACTTTAAAGTAAAGCTTGTCTAAGAAGTGAGTCAAGTTATCTTGAATAGGATCAAAATCAACAAAATTATGTACATTATGATGTCCTCGTTTAAATAAACTTATAGATATCTTGACGTCGTTGCGGAAAGCGGTGTTTGTTTATTGGGTTTATCGTCCCACCAACATTATTTCAGTTATCTGGAGACGGTGTCCGCTTGAAGCAGATATAGTGCTGCCTTCACTATGTATAGCATGCCGTGAACACCTGGCATGATACCACACCCAGTCACATTATCCTAACATCGGGCCACCCAGTCTTGAGCGTTAGCAAAGGAGCTATACCGCGGATCGAACCCGGGGCCTCCCGTACCTGGAGCCGATGCTCTACCGATTGCGTTACCAGGTCCGGTGGAAAGCGGTGTATCTTTGAAATGTATATCTAGGGGGACGATAATGTAGCAGGCAACAAGAGGAGATTGCAGCTGTTCTGTTAGAACTTTTTCAGTGAAAAGAACCACTTTTAACAGTATAGCTTGCACCAATAAAGTGCAGCTTACAAGGTGCCATGTACAATATGAAAGCCGCAGCTGTTTGGCGTGTATAACAAAAGAACCCGGGTAAACCGATATTTAAAATGCAGATTGTAAATACAGATATAGCAGACAACACGGCACAAAGCAAAGTAGCAGGCAGTGTAGTTCCCATCAGAGTTACGGTTCGTGCTCTCGCGTATTTATGTTTGTTTTTTGGGGGGTTTATCGTCCCAGCAACAGTATTTCAGTTCAATCGGAACACCACTGATAATTCTCGAATCATTTTCGGATGTATGTAGGTAGTCGGATTACCTCGGCCATTTCCCTAAATGGGACTTCTTTTGTGACAGTCGTCAAAACAAAGATGGCAGCTCTGATGACAGCTCAGTACGGTACGATGCCTGTAAAACTTCACTTTGTGGCTGCTTCAAATTTAAATCATCCAAGTTTAATTTACCCGGCGCAGCAAAGACACAGCTGTCAAACGACGCCATTGTTTATGTTTTGTGCGAACTACATTTTAAGCATCTTCCTCCGACTTCCGGCGAACAAAACGATCGTGGTTTGAGCACGTATCATTGCACCAGATACATCCGAGGGATGATTGTCCCGAGGACGGAATTACCCGAGGAGTTCCGATTGTATTTCAGTTATCTGGAGGCGGTGCAATTGCGCTAACATGACTTGACGAAAGTGTAGCAGAGTGTTTACTTCCCTCAGTAGTCATCTTCTTGTTTGAAGCACATAATCTTTAAGGCTCCTTCGATGTCTCACAATTGTGCTCTTTTTTGTATTGTATTGTTTTTGTATTGTACTTTACTTACTGTACATATTGTATTGTATTGTAGTTTTGTATCGAAATACAGTGTAGTGTAGCTTAGTAAAATCTCTGGTCGGGTATAACAGCGGAGTGATATCTAAGGTAAGGCAGTGCAGTGAATTACAATAGAGTGAAGGTTTATGCACTGGAGTGAACAGTAATGCAGAGTAGCGTAGTTCAGTGTGTGGTAGTGCAGTGTAGTGTAGTGAGTTTGATGCCGAGTAGTGCAGTGGCGTACAGGGTAAGGACTGTGGAGTGAAGTGTAGCGTAGTGCAGCGGAGTGAAGTGTAGCGTAGTGCAATGGAGAGAAGTGTGGCGTAGTGCAGTGGAGTGAAGTGTAGCGTAGTGCAATGGAGTGAAGTGTAGCGTAGTGCAATGTAGTGAATTGTAGAGTAGTGAAATGGAGTGAAGTGTAGCGTAGTGCAGCGGAGTGAAGTGTAGCGTAGTGCAATGGAGAGAAGTGTGGTGTAGTGCAGTGGAGTGAAGTGTAGAGTAGTGAAATGGAGTGAAGTGTAGCGTAGTGCAGTGGAGTGGAGGGAAGTGTAGCGTAGTGCAGTGGAGTGAAGTGTAGCGTAGTGCAATTGAGTGAAGTGTAGCGTAGTGCAATGGAGTGAAGTGAAGTGTAGCCTAGTGCAGTCGAGTGAAGTGTAGGATAGTGCAGTCGAGTGAAGTGTAGCGTAGTGCAATGGAGTGAAGGGTAGCCTAGTGCAATGGAGTGAAATGTAGCGTAGTGCAGTGGACTGGAGAGTTGCGTGGCGTAGTGGGGTGTAGGGTAGCCGAGTCCAATGTAGTGTAGAGTATTTTAGTGGTGGTGTAGGGTAGAGCAGCGTAGCCTGCATGCTGTGCAGTGGAATGTAGGATTTGGTAGCGTTGTGTAGTGAAGCGTTGTGCACTTACGGACAGAGCTGTGTAGTGTTGGGTACTGTAGTTCATACGTTAATTATGTTTCACATAATTAAAAATTGACACAATGGTTCCTTTATTATCCGGTATAGGAAAATTACATGCATGCGGATGGACATCAACTCAAAAAAATTTCCAACTTTTACCGTTACAAGACTAAATTAAACAGTTTCACACGAAAGAACTATAAATCTTATTGATACCAGTTGAGCATTAATTATTAAATTGATTCTTATCTTTTTAAATTTCCCATTAAAACAGGTTAATTGACTCAAAGTATGCAGATGTAAAATCATACAATCCGTTATTGCTGATGTACTGTTATTAGGTTTGTACTTTGTGATAACACCAATAGCATACATGTATCACACCTTCCCTAGATAAACGGATTTATTTCCAGCTGTACAATGTACCTAATGTTTGCAGTTTGCACCATCATTTCCTTTTCACAATTGCTCAATTGACATATTACTTGTAGCCGGATATAGCAATTAATGTTCAAAGAAAACTTTTAACATGTCGATCCACTTGGTAATGGTGTACTGATTTACCATGACTAATCTCCGTCTACAGTACAAAGACCTCCCGACGTTACTCGGATAAACAGCAACATATACTTCTGAATATATTATAAATATAAGAATATGAAAAGATGACAATAATATTATGTTTCAAGTCCACCTCTAATCTTATTTACAATTCGTTTAAATTCTTTTTTTTTATTTTTAAAAATACAGTTTAAATTATAGGTGCCTTAATACTTATGGGAAGCCATTGCAGTCCTACCTGCACATTTCACATTGGGATCTGATTGACACTATCAGTCAATGTGATTACGTTTACATATTAAGACTCTACAATTGCATGTAACTCGCAGCATTCTAGAGACCCCACCCCACTCCTCCTGACAGTAACTCCGTCGTATATTCCCCATTTTTGAAATAAAAGAAATATATACTTGTATGTACAAGTTATCTCCCTTGTTGTAGGAATTCTCATAAACTTTACGTAAGAAATATTCTTAATTTTACTTTTAATTTACAGATTAAAAATAGTGCTCAAGCACTTAAATTAATTCTTACCTCAATCAGTGAGATACAGTTAGATGTGCATGATTGTGTCAAAAGTTGAAAACTCCCTTTTTGTACAGTGTACCGAATATCTACCCATAATGGATTTAAGAAGGTAGTATTTGGATTTAATATCAAAGTAACTTCTCTCTATAAGCGAAAAAGAAGAAACTAAACAAAGGTGTTCATAAGATTACAGTAAACGTTCCAAGACAGAAGCACTGTAGTTAAAGGGCGGACACTATTTTAAGTAACAAAAGTAAAATATACAGCTGGAGTTATGGTTACCAATGTATCTTCCCTACAATCTCCAATGCGTACATGTAATCAAGGGACATACCATAAAGATAATCGAAATAGTCATGTGAGTTTGATGTCGCCATTGATAAAGTGGTTATCATATGTCGGTAAAGAGATTTTTTATGATCCGTGTTCATTTATTGCTGAACAAAGCTATAGCTACTATGGTGAGGGTTTTGTGTGTTGTCATGGTGATTATGGTGCTTGGTGGAGAGGCTGTCAAGGTACCACGCCCTCCGCCCAAGTACACGGTCAATCTGGACGAGCCAGATGACCAGCGATGGACATCGGTGATGAAGGATTTCGGCTTCGCCGTCAACATTGTGGATAAGATGATAGAGTGAGTTGGACTGGCTTTTTCTCAACCGACAGCATTTTATGCGATTTTATTGAAAAAAAATAAGGCGGTGAAGGGGGGGGAGGATTTCAGAACAAAAAGGTCGCGAATTTAGTTTCAATTGTTTATTAAGGTATAAAGCAAGTGTAATAGATAATATACAGAATTTGACAATTAATACAACTAATGTGTCGTATTTTTTATGTTGACGTGTATGCCAAATTTTAAGATTAACGTCCGTCCAGTTTCTAATTTATGTATATTTTTTCTTCTATAGTTGATATTCAAGGTGTCTTCATTTTAGAAATAAGAAAACTCCAAATATTATCTTATATCCTCTTTAGTGTTTTCTTTAAACTAAATAGCATAGAATGCGAAATGAAAATATAAAAAGGCAAAACATTTCAACATCTGCTTTCCAGCGCGCAAAATGTGTGACAGGAGCTGCTTCACATGGGAAAGATTATAATGTTATATTGAGGAGTTGGCAACGAAAGGGATGAGATGGAATGGGATTAGCCGGAATTTTTTGCCGATGCTGTGCAGCGTCAATTGTATCATTATAGCACAGGGGCACTTGTGTGGCTAATCGTTATACATCTGTGGCGAATCGTTATGTGGCGAATCGTTATTGTGGCGAATCGTTACTAATTCCTTATGAGGTGCCCAAGGACTGAACCCGGCCGGTCCATTATACTGACACCGACGAGTCAGGCGTAATGCTGTCCCCTTAGTCCCGAGCGTTAGGAGGGGAGCCACTTTTACCAATTTTAAAGTCTTGATTTGACCCGGCCGGGGCTTGAACCCACATCCTCCCGATCCGCAAGCCGACGCTCTACCACCTGAGCTATTGCGGCCGGTGGTAACGAAAGGAATGTGACGTTAGATTTAGTAATTGCATTATACCGAAGGATTTTAATGGAAGACGAGGCTGTTGAGTCACAACAAAAGATAAAAGCGTTGTGTTTAGATTAATTACTGTAATCCGGCTGCTTTAACGCCCAACTTCACGTTTTAACTTTGGTAATGTTGCAAATTAACTTTAACGATTTTGTTATTTTCACATCGATTTGTAATATCTTAAACTTTGAAAGCAAGGATTGCTTCCCAACAACAGCAAAATTAAATGAAGATTTCGATAGTTTCATCGGATCAAAGTTGAATAGACTTTCATAGTACCATGCAATCTCTGTACCTATGTGGGTTTCAGGGACTTAGTTCCTCCCGCATTGTTGCCACTGGTTGAGAAGATCGCTGCAGACATTGACCAATACATTGAAGCCCCATACAGCGGAGAGATGATAGGTAAGGAAGACGTTGACTAGTAGGATATTGTAGCGGACATGGTTTTTGTATTTTTGTTTTTGATACATATAACACTGTCATAACTGTCAAAATTATGAGGACGTCCGGCTTAAAAGATCACATTTTTCTGAGCTGAACCGCCGCTTATCAGCTAGAAGAACGATGCATCAAGAGCTTGCTCTAGATGATTATCGCGGGGAAAGGCTGAGGAAATAATAATCAGGGACTACTTTAAATGGACACGGGCGCCCATATTCGGGAAGTAATGATACTGTAGTATCTTACTGTCAGTTGTATAGAAACTTCGTTTCCAAAACACATTACATACAGAATGTCCGGTAATGACACTATGTTGAATCATTCTGTTGCCTTCAACATAACAAAACTATTTCAATCGTATTGTTTATATGGCCTAGGTATTGCCAAAGCATTCAACGTCAGCCTTGGGAAGATCGTCATGGCAAACCTCGTGTACGACGTGTCTGCGTAAGTACGCAATAGTATTATAAAGAAAAAGATAAAAAAGAAAATGTAGAAGAAGATAAATATGATGATGAGGGTATTGATATGATGAGGGTATTGATGAATATGATAATGATGATGATGATGATAATGATGATGATGATGGTGGTGATGATGATGATGATGATGATGATGATGATAAAGAGGTTAAGAATGAGAATTGTGACGGTTTTCAATGATGATTGAAGGAGTAGAAGAGGAACGTTGATACTGAGGATATTTCATGTGGTGTATTAAATGAATTCTGCCTTATTTAAATTCAATCAAAACCTAACAAGTGTATTCATTTTTATAGCCATGGCAACGGCGAGAAAACTTTTGGGTGAGTCAACTCGTGCATGTACTACCCTTCTGGTGTTATTTGCTTCTTAGTGTCTACTCCTCACTCTTGTCACGAGTGCAAGTTATGTGTAAGCAAATAATGTATAATGTAATTTTGACATACATGTAGCGCCAATTGTCTTTCATACTTTCTAACCACTCTGACCACTTCTAACCAATTCTGATTTCAGAGTGAACTTCTTTGTTACTGGCAAAAACAAAATTGCTGTTTTGCAGTTTATCTGCCTGTTGAAAGGGAGATCAACTGCAAGACAAAGATTCGCATGGAGTCTCTCTAGACATCTATTTAAACACTTGACTGTTACCTTTAACAAAACACGAATTATATACAAAATTGATAATTAAATGTTAAATTAAGGAGCCAATATATTTAAAAACATAAAGACAACCACCAAAACAACTTCGTTTATGTAATTAAACATAGTTTTTATGTGACTAGTTAAATTGGCGGACTAATTGCTGAAAATAGCCATTTTTCACAACGATGTATCGAGCAACGGCTTTTTCGGTTAAAATATAAAAGTATTTCACGCACAATTTGGTATCTCCAAGTTTTAAGTCTAGCCAAATGATTTTTACATTTTATCTTCACAGTTACAGTATGTTTTGTTACGTTTTGAGAAAATAAAATTTTAAATGGAAATACAACAACACGCTAACTCAAATGGATGCAGAATTAAACATTTCTAAACAACAGGATCAAATTTCAGCAAAGAGTTTCTGTAACCCTTGTTCCTCGATGAATTTTCTACTTTCAGCTTTTCTCTTGAAATTCCCATCTTGCATACGAATAAATATATTAGACTTGTATTCTTCTGTACGATGCAGATTCTGTACCAGCATCGTGTCGCAGGACTCTCAGAACCGTATCTGGCACTCCCGTAACCTGGACTACTCGTTCACCGATCTGCTGGAGAATATTACCATAGCCGTGGACTTCCAGCAAAACGGAACGGTAAACCATTAATGGTGCAATGGTTATAATATGTACATAAAAAGTTAAACAATATGCGTTCACAACAGCACTTGCAGGCAATTATTCAAAGCTATCCTTGTCGGCAAAACAACGGCGATAGTGTCTGACTATTAAGAGACATTATATGAACGATGATCTGCACCGACATATGCACATATATACATTATTTTAATCTCGTCCCTTAATCGAGATAATTTTAAGCGGAGCAAATTTTTCTATTGGACCTAGAATAACTTGGTTGGAAATTGCATCGCGATCTCATGTGGTATCAGAATCGACATTAAAAGCCAGTTAAATCTGTCCAAGTCTGAGTAAAATAACTTCAGCATTAGTGACGTTAAGAAATTAGCGTTTTCCCCATTATTGCGACTTATTCTAGTTGCGTCGGACGGCAATTAAACATAACTTTGGCCTTATTCAATTTAAAACAATAACACAAAAAACCAAGAACACTGACTTGTATCAACGTGCTGTGGCAGGGTCAAATGTATACTTTTCAGGCAAAGATGTGGCACAATTAAAATAAATAACTAATGCAATTTGAAAAAGTATCCAGTATCAAGATATTGTTATTGTATGTAGTGTAGTCTTCCAACTGACCTGTTGTGAGCTTCTGTCAACTGTCCTGACATGTGTAGGAGGGAGTCATCCTCCACCAGTCATAGCTGGAATATGAAAAAATGACAAAGTACTATAAGCATTGCAACATATACCAACATTTGAAAAGGTACAAGACAAAGGTATTCACATGCAAACCAAATGTAATTGTAAGAACAAATCTGTGATGAGTTATTTAACAAAAAGAACAAACCCAACAGTTGCCGCCTTGGAACGGTTGGTCGGCAAAAGGGACAGACTGGGGTGTTTAAACTGGGTTTACATTATAATGTCCGTATTGTTTTCCTTACCAGACAGTGTACAGCATGATCACCTACGCCGGATACATCGGGGCTCTCAGCGGCCAACGGCCATACGTATTCACTGTCACGGTGGACGAACGTGGTAAGCCTTTGCCAGTTGTAGCACTCTTGATCTTGCAGCATTTAGTTAATAACAGTCCAAAAGGTTTTATTATTTAACAACAGCATATATACGTTGATGTATCTATCGCTAGCGACTCTGTATTAAATAGTTCTCATCATGATTTAACCGTTTAAAGCTATTTTATAAATATAATATATTACAATATTTTTAAAAAATATGAATCATCTACTAACTTACACGTTGTAAATGTATTTGCTAAACTAGACTCTTACATGTAATATGCATAAAATTCCAGATAATTCTAAAATAAGCGTTTAAAGATTGATACATGTAACAAAAAAGACGTGTGTGTGTTTAAAACAGCAGCACCACCATTAACAACTGCAGAACTTCATCCATTAACATTGTATTTACTTTGGCGTCACAACACTAAGCTTAAGTCTTAATCTACACCAGACCAAGGCTCGATCCTGTACAACCTTATAGTGGCCATCCTGGACAGAAAAGCAAAACCAGTATCATTCCTTGTTAGAGATGTAAGTACTGTTGTTTAGCGCTTTATTGCTATTAATGTGTGTTCACAAGTATGAAATACAAGTGAGGAGAATATACAATAGAACTGAAATACAATCCTCATCTATAGTTACTCTCTCTCTCTCTCTCTCTCCCTCCCTCCCTCTCTCTCTCTCCCTCCCTCCCTCCCTCCCCCTCCCTCTCTCCTTCCTTCTCTCTCTCTCTTTCTCTCTCTCTCTCTCCCTCTCTCTCTCTCCCTCCCCTCTCTCCCTCTCTCTCTCTCTCTCTCTCTCTCTCTCTCTCTCTCTCTCTATCTATCTATCTATCTATCTATCTATCTATCTATGTATGTATCACTAAAGGTTTAACATGCGCGGTCTTAAATGGCGCGAACAGATTGAGCCTAAATGCTTCTCTATAAATATGCAGACTTTCTAAGCAATCACCCCAATCATGGAAGCACGGCATCTATATGCAGTCGTTCCAATCGCTATGGATGGCGCCATGTTGTACTATAGCCATCTAAATTGGGATGCATTCAGGCGTTGAAATTTCGGTTATTATTTTTGTTTGATGAAAGTCAGAATGAAATTAGAATCGACTCGAAAATGTTTAAGTACGATATGTATTTGTTTTAATTTGTTTTCAGACGATGCGCTTTGAACAGATCAAAACAAATTTATGTTGTGTTGTTCTGTTGTTTGTATACGGATCGCTTCCTTCACCTCCAAAGGCAATTCGTTTAAGCTAGATCTACATGTAGTTCTAATCAACAACTGTTCGACGTAATTTCGTGTGGGAATAAAACACGTGTTATCAATTCGTTTTATTTATATGCGTGGTTGTTTAGTTTTATATACAGCTAATGGATTGCATTTTATTTTTGGTGTGTCATTCAATGTAAGAAGTAGGCTGGACGACTTATAGGAAAATGCAAAAGTTAACTCCATAAATCTATACATAACTTATCCAACCAGTAAGCAAAACAAATTGCTTCCCGTCAATGCTGTCCTGTCATATTGAACTAATTATTGTCACAACATTCGACTGACACAACACTGTTGTAGTACCCCCTTCCCATGACTTCCAACTTAGCGGATTTCCTCATCCTAACGACCGGCCTCGAATGTTTACTATTTGAAACGAAATACCTCGAAGATAACCAAATATGAATACGAAACTGATCCGAACTCAGATACACCAAAATAAACAAGATGTGAACTATGTACAAATATAAAGGAACAGTGACAAAGGTCTAACTAATGTTATAAATTATGTTTTCTCATCCGTTATAATTGAAATATGTTTTAAGTCCGACATGAGGCATAATGCTCAGCGTAGTTGTAGAGTTGGTGAAATGAATATCTTTCTAAAGAGACTTAACTTTTGGAAACTGGACGTCTTCAACTTACTATCACTACAATTGTTTAGGTTATCATGTCTTTTGAAGGATTATACTATTGTTTTATTTTTTAGTATATTTATACATGAGTTATGTTTCCGTGTTTCTGACATCTCCAGGCAATAGCCTACGATGATACGTTTGAGGCGGCCGTGGACAGGTTAGCCAACACTTCGACGGCAGCACCGGTCTACTTCATCCTCGGGGGCGTCAATCCGGGTGAGGGCGTTGTCATCACCAAGGGTCGCCTGGCTGCAGATGACATCTGGAGGCTTGAACCCGCCTCTGGCAGGTGCGTGCTAAACGGTTTCATAAGAGTACTTATTAAATAATGAAACAATAAAATAAACAGACATATTAAAAAGGTTTTGGACCGAGAGTATAATTTTAATGCGAGTAGAATCAGGATGAGCGTTAAACTGAGAGCGACGTATATCCATTTAATCATACTGATTATTTTATATGAATTTCCATACGACGGTAAACAACTTTACGTTTTATATCCTAAATAGTATCATGCGTATTTTCACTTACCATTCTTAACAGCATCTTTGCCATTTCTTGGAGATAAACTATTAAGAATGCCTAAAGTGGGCTGGTTTTACAATCATGACTTAGGTTATGTTTTGTTTTTATTTATTTATTATACGTAAATACAATGTAGTACTGTAAAGTAACTTAAAAATTTATGCCAGTGGCACTTCTTAAAGACCTTTCCGAACAGCTGCATTAGCCAATAAAAATCATGTGCCATTTTGCAAATGCCCACAAGCGAATGAAAATTTTAAGGAAAATTCTAGCGTGAATGCATACCGTTCTGTTTCAAGGCGGTAACTGATGGTTTTTCTTTATGTGTGTTATGTCTCGTCCCTGTGTTTTTGTCACATTTACATTTACTTTGTTTGCCTTTGTCTTCTGGTAGATAAAATTTAAATATCTGTGGAAATTTTGATAGGACCTTTTCTTATTTACCTACCTCGTTACGGACACTACAATTAACAGTTCTACACATTCAATTGAAAAGTAGCATATAACTGAATATACACATGCGCATGGACAGTATCTAAAATATTTTTATTTTGGTGAAAAACGTTGACATCCTGGATGCAGCCATTAAGCTGCTCGATTGAAAGGTAGCTAGTTAGCAGGTGGAAACAGTCACTAAGGATGTGGAAGGTGCATGTTCATATATCCTTGATATACATCGAGTGGTTTTTACTTTCAGGTGGTATCTTGTGGAGACAAACTACGACCACTGGACAACCCCACCGCCGACCGACAACCGACGGTAAGAAATAGGATACACTTAAAATGAATATGACAAATCAACTGGGATTGGCTCTCTAACATTCCTACAGACTTCTGTCGGATCGAATCTCTCGCCATCGAGAACTTTAGCATAACGACATAAGAATCAATTTATTGAAACAGCATTGTGGCTTTTTACGCGTAGCTGATGGTGGTCAACTAACGAAGGAACGCCTTGCCCATCAGCATCCGACCACATGTATCCTTGCTAGTGTTCAAAACCGCCTATTGCACTTGTTGTCCTAATCAAGGGCCATTGTGACATAAAAGAAGAAATTTAAATGGACGTGCTGAAAGTCAAATCTTTGATGCAAAGATATGACATAACAAACCATTTAAAATGGCCATGGTACTGTCTTGTCCAAATGCTCGTCATCTTCTTGTGTATATAGTTACTAAGTATACATTGAGTTAAATATTGTAAGGTCTAAATCTGCACACATTTTGTCCTGTTGCTCATTGCAAACTAAAAAGTATAATGTTCTTCACTGTCTATTCCACTACCAAAAGTTGTTGGTAAAGTTTGGGCGGTGTCAATTTGACCCTGTGAGCGATTACAGGTGTTCAAACCATGGTAAAACTATTCCGTAGCGAATAAAATGTTCAACGCATTCGAAATCGAAAACCAGGCAGGCTATTCTTCAGCTGTAAATAAAAAGCCTCTTCTAAAATATAGAGTATAGTTTGGGGAAAAAGTTACATCAGAGTAACTAAGTCCAATTATAGACACTAGTTTAGTAAACATTTAATACGTTCTATATGCTTTTTCATTTTAACTTACGTTAGGTCTAAAATAAATGCTCGTACATGGTACCGCATTCGGCCACAATAAAGTGAGTTTGAAATTAACAAATTCGCAAATATCTCGACCTTGCAGATAATGCATGGTCGGTGAAATTCTCTCCCTATTTCGACCACTTCCTCTAATCATTGAATCATGTTCGTCCGGGGCATTGTTCATTTATAAATCTGCATTTCATTTATATATGAGTTGTATAATATACTGAACTTCCGAATTAAACAGAGAACAATATTGATGTTAACAGTTGAAACATGCCCGGACGTAACTGACGCGTCTAGTCTTCTTAGACATACATATTTGTTCTGTACACGCACTACCTCTTCCAAGGCATGGTTAACTAACCGCGAGTAATCAAGGTCATGCAGGGTCAATCCTGTGTGCTTCCAAAATCCAGTTTTCTCATAATTATGGACGATGTCGCAAGCACAACTTAAGAAACTAGACTTTGTCAAGTCTCCACACATTATGTTTAACATTCGCAGCCTTTCATGACTATTGTTCTGGATACACAACTATTCTTTTGAACTATAAGTATTTGTTCATGTAACATGGAATCGATATTAGTCTTGGTTGATGTTTTATTTATGCTTAGTCCGGTATTTGTTTCAGTGACCCTGCTATTAAGGCTATGAATAAGATGGGACGGACCAACATCTCCACGTCCGCCCTCTACACTGTGATGACGACACATCCAGTCCTAAACAGGTAGGTGACACAGTTTCAAATTCCAACGTCATTTACATAATCTGCTTTCAACGAGTTTAAAAAATACCAATAACGTCAAATAAGTTTAATGAAAACTTTACAAATAATTTCAATATAATTCTTGCCTGACTAAATGTTCAGCTAAAGTAGATTCTGTTTTGGGGAGGGGGGGGACGGGGGGGGGGGGGGGGGAACAAACCGTGGCAAAGATTTGTAAATGTTTCAAATGCAAACTCTAACAATCATATCAAAATGGCATAATATTAGAAGATAAAGGGTACTTTAAAACCTGTCATGGCAACAATTTTTTATAAAATTTATTAGCAGAAATTGTAATACTTGAGTTATTTGGATACAACAATAAATACACTAATCATTGTAGAAAACGAGGGGATAAAATGGGCAGCATGTTCTCGCCATGGCAAATCAATTCCTGAAAGTGTAAAATATATGTTTCAATTATTCTGAAAGGATTGTCCTTAAGTACAATTCTCTTCAGAGCTTTGATGACATCGATAAGGCCGTCTTGTTCGTTTACCGTGTTTATGCAAGTGAAAGAAAATATTATATTCTTTTCGAATACCGGGGTTTGTAAAGATATATATCTGAATGTATAATGTTGTTAGACACACTTCACACGTCTCGGTTCTCCATTCTTGCTAAAGATAAATATTTAACTTTAAGTCAAGACTGAGATACCAATCTAAAATACATGTATGGTAATTTTCAAGACTTACAGCTACCTAAATTAACGATCTAGTAGAACATCTGAGTAAAAGTAGAGCACAGCAGGTGAACTCTCTAACTAGAACCCCGTGAGAGAAATTGCTATAAACTACTTTAACAGCTCGGTAATAAAATAGCAATGTGTGACATTGTAAAAGGTATTGCAACTTAAATAGATACGATCTATTATATCTGTTTCTAAGAATTGATTCTCTCCTTGTGTATTGGCAGTCACACCACGTACACCGTCATCATGTCTGCGGGACAACCGGACATCATGCAGACATGGGTATGGGGGCAAGACTGACATCTATTTTGTCATCACCACGAGATCAAATCTGTTAAAAAGCAACCAACTTGTCGTGTGTAAATTTCTTTCAGAAAGTTATAACAGAAGGAAAATACACATAAGACAAGAGAAAATGTAAACTTTTTATGACTTGTCGAGTTTCTTTACATTTGTTCTGTAAATTATATGTATTTGATAACAATTATTATTGTTTTGCTGTTATGAAATGTAACCATAAAATTCGTATAATACAGTTTGCAACATTGCCAAAAACCAAGTTTTCCGTCGCGGTCTCATTCAAAAGCCCCCTTCTAGAACCATAACATCTCCGAATTTTGCTCTAGTAATAGTATAATATGTTATGTGGTTTTCCACAGATATCAATAAAATGTCACTCATCAATAACAACATTAAAAAGCCAGACAAAACTAAGAAACAATTTAAATTTATTCTCGTTTTTCGTCGACTGGCTCATGAGAATAAGAAAACACGAGGTTAAAGTATTTCAGTGTATTGAAAAATCTGACAAAGAACAAGACACTGGTTTATGCATTCGACAGTTAACCTATATTAAATGCATGTTACAATTTGTTTTCTACTGTTTTGGTTGAATTAAGACATGATTCCTGCATAAACTCACACTTCAGTCTAAGTAAAGCCGGTTTTGAACACTACTTACATTGTTAGACTACAAACAGCGAAAAAAATCACCAAATGTTCATTCCTTCCAAAACTGAACAGTAGCAGTCTCTTCTAAAAATAGATATCGACGCCAGACCCGATGACGACATTACGTGATCTTTAAAGTAAGTTGTAATGTAGTTTTTAGTTAAAATATATATTATTGCAGCGTGGCTCAAAACGGAAATACCTGTTTGCAATGATATGTGCGGATAAGTGCTTCTTTGTTCACTAAGATTCTTTGTCCAAACTGGCGGAGACCGACATGTATTTGTGTAAATAAAACGCATCTTTTGACTTTTTCATACTTGTGTCGTTTTTGCCTTTTTAAGTTGACCATGGTAAAGTAACACTATTGTTCTTTTTTTGACTGACTGCAAACCATGTTGACTTGCTGCAAACCATGTTGACCTGCTGCAAACCATGTTGACTTGCTGCAAACCATGTTGACTTGCTGCAAACCATGTTGACCTGCTGCAAACCATGTTGACCTGCTGCAAACCATGTTGACTTGCTGCAAACCATGTTGACCTGCTGCAAACCATGTTGACTTGCTGCAAACCATGTTGACCTGCTGCAAACCATGTTGACTTGCTGCAAACCATGTTGACCTGCTGCAAACCATTTCGACTTTCTGCAAACCATTTCGACCTGCTGCAAACCATGTTGACCTGCTGCAAACCATGTTGACCTGCTGCAAACCATGTTGACCTGCTGCAAACCATGTTGACTTGCTGCAAACCATGTTGACTTGCTGCAAACCATGTTGACTTGCTGCAAACCATGTTGACTTGCTGCAAACCATGTTGACCTGCTGCAAACCATGTTGACCTGCTGCAAACCATGTTGACCTGCTGCAAACCATGTTGACCTGCTGCAAACCATGTTGACCTGCTGCAAACCATGTTGACTTGCTGCAAACCATGTTGACCTGCTGCAAACCATGATGACTTTCTGCAAACCATTTCGACCTGCTGCAAACCATTCATTTGAGCTGCTGCAAACCATGTACTTTCCTTTGACAGCGTTTTAGTTAAGGCACAGCTAGTTAATTCCAAAGATCCTATTGTTATGTCATTTAAAGCGCTTTTTTCAAACAAGTTATAATGGGCCAGTGTAGTTTTATTAATATGCATGCGATTCAATCGACTTGGTGTAAGCCACGATAGAAACAATTCACTTTCAACATATTTTCAACATATTTATTATCTCGTTTGTGATAAAATATTCCCATTTATCAATAAAATAATAAGAAGTTTGCGCCAATCATGTTCAAAATTGCTATGTATGTTAATACGGTCAAAGATTGTTAAGTACACAATGATGTATATATACAAGGATGTCTGTCCATGTTTGGGTATAAATTTGTGTCAGTTCTGGTTTTTATTTGTTGTACAAATATCAATTGTTAAACAAACTTAAATATATTTGACAGTAGGATCTAGTTGCTTATTTCGATAAAGCAAGTCTTTATATTTAGTGTCAGTTTAGCATGATATTTATTAAAGCAAATTACCATGCATGGAACCATAACATACACTAATACAGCGCAATACAGTACAGTCTCTTTCCCTAACAGTCTATTCTTTGAGGTCTTAAGTATAAAATGAATAGGTTAAGTCAATAAACACCATTTTAGCGAGTGATTATATGAATTTCAAATGTTTGCTGACCCCAATGTCACTCATATATTATGTATCGTGTATGTATCGTATGAAAAGAAAATTGCTATAATTCATATAAAAATCGACACTAATACGAAATAATTAAGCGCTTATGGGTATATTCTTATCAAAATAATATCAGGGTAACCTCTCGAACAATAGGAGTGAAAAACCAAAATTGTTCTTGGTTGATTTAGATTTTTTTTTTTAAGGGTGAACAAAATTGCCTGAAAGTAATAAAACTAATATTTAACATCGAGTTTATATTATTACGCACAATTACGCACAATCGATAATACATTTAAATACAAAAATAAATAAAAAAGATAAATTACCTATAAATTTAATACGAATTACGATAGATTATTTCAAGTAAATATAAATGAAGAAACATACCAGTCCAGCTTATAAATCTTGTAAAAGATTCAGTGTGTATATTTTGAATTATCAGTGATGATGCTTCCAGTAAGGGGTTCATTGGCAGAATGAATGGGAGAGGGGAAAGTAGTATATGGAGAGGCGGGATATTCGTTAGTAATATCAACTCACACACCAGACAAACTGGTTTAAAACCATCTCACTCTCTGACCATGACGCTTTAATGGTACTTATATACAGGACGCCACAGTGTAGAACGATGTACACGGACAACATAAAACATGCGGACAAAATACGACAATAACACACAAACACACCCTGGTTACATCAGTATTTAGTTTCAGTCTTCGACTTGTTTGTAATACACATGAACAGTTCATAGCCTTACTGAGTAAGCGTACAAAATCACGTCATGTATTCAGGTTCTATCAGAATTTTAACAATTGTTTTTTTGTTAAATCAATTGAAAGGATTGCCATCTTGCATCACAAGTGTTCACAATGTCTTGGCCAAAGTGTTCCATGAAACCTAACATATGGAGTTCGATTCTAGGCAGTCATAAGAAAATATGTACAATGCATATTGATAAAGGTCTGTTACTATAGATGATTAACTAAATATTTTGTTTAAAATGTTTTCACGTCCAATTTCTCTAATAATGGAAACGTCAATAAACGAGCGACTTAATTAGCAGTTATGAAATTACACATGTTTGACGAAGTTAAAGTAAACTTTGTATGTCTTTGTGTTTTGATGTCGTTTTGCGACGAATTTGATTTGCGCTGTGAATACAATCAAAGCGATTTTACTTTCACTGGGGCATGAGTAACTGCACTGAATGTATGCAGCCATTGCAGCCTGCTTTACATTGTCCACATTCCGACGCTTAATGCAGTCAAATCAAATATTAATCTCTATTGATTTCTCGTCAACACCCTGACACAATGTTTGCGCAGGGTTACCATTTACACCGTTCAAACGCAGCTAGTGACTTTACCACTAATGTTTTTGCCTTCCACACGAGCTATTTGCTTTACATGTAAGCGGTGAACTATAATTAAAGTAATCAAAGCCGTTAGCCCCTCTCCGCGAGGGTTCAAGACTCAGTTTGTGTTGTAAATCTCCGTGGTGGTCGTTTAATTACGTGCGTTAAACGATGTTTTTAGATTCTAGAAATCTGTCAGTTTAATACCAGAACATTAACACAAAAAAGGATAAGTACACGGGTGTACGACATAGCACCCATCCCATTAAAAGCTAGAATTCTAGCATTGAATGTTAATTGTTATGCTATACGCTGTTAAAACCACCCATGATAAACATAGTAAAATTAACCACGGCGGGGCAGACTTGTATTAAACAAACATGTTGACTTTGCTCGATTAAGTTTTGTTAAGAAAAAACAATTAGATTTAAAATTACCTTAATATTTACAAGGATATAAACACCATTAAGCAACATTAGAATCATAAGCCGCAGTGACACCATTATTGCCACATTTATCACACCACCATCACTAACAACAGCAACGACGACGACACCACCACCAGCAGCAACAACAAAAACATTAAGAGTCAGACATATCTAGAACAAGTCATTATTTTATTATTGTTATTCATTTATTTTTATTTACGTCTGTATATCGCAGTTCTTATGATAGTAAGTTATATAGTGTGTCCAATACATTTTGTACGGTTACCAACATGTAACAAAAGGCTAAACGTCCATCTACCGGAACTTGGTCCAGTAAAAGTGACTTGAATAGAAAATTCTCGTTTACTTACTAACGTCCCAGGTGAATAGATCTTAAACAAAGAACATATGAGGTTATTGTCCGTTTTGTGTCAGGCTTTATGTGAATGCTTAATGTAGAAGGTTTGATTAAAAGTCAAGAAGCTTGAAATGACCATTTCAATGTATATTATCACAATAAGGTATGTTTACAGAGCAAAATGACTGTTTACATGTCTTGTTTAACTTAAGTGATTGATATAACTGTGGCAGGAGTTTCAGTCACCGTTTGCTTTTGTAGCTGCTGTGACTGTGTCTGTACATTGTTCGACGGAGTGTAGCACGTAGCACTGCAATAGTGTTGTCCTCTATTCACTTTACCTGCCTTTCAATTTGAATGAATTGTTAAATATCAAACAAATGAGGGTATATTTATTTTTACTAAAGAACGAGTCGTTATCAAGACATTCTCAAGGTTATTCATTGTTAACGACAAAGTGGTGTGCATTGAGATGGCTGTCAGTCATAGATTCAATAGCCGAAAATATGGATATTCGAGTCTTTTAACTTATTAAATAAACACAGTAGCTTTCTTTATCCATGTTATGGGTATTGCGTTCAATCAGTTCCTGGGGTATTGTGTAAATTCTTTCGTTCTTTCCTCTGTTTTCATTGTTTACGCCGACGTCATCATCATCATCATCATCATCATCATCATCATCATCATTATCATCATCATCATCATCATCATCATCATCATCATCATCATCATCATCATCATCATCATCTTCTTTTCCTTCTCTTCCCCCTCCTGCCCCTCGCCCTTCTCCTCATCTCCCTGCTTTTCCTTCTCTTCCCCCTCCTGCCCCTCGCCCTTCTCCTCATCTCCCTGATTTTCCTTCTCTTTCCCCTCCTGCCCCTCGCTCTTCTCCTCATCTCCCTGCTTTTCCTTCTCTTTCCCCTCCTGCCCCTCGCTCTTCTCCTCATCTCCCTGATTTTCCTTCTCTTTCCCCTCCTGCCCCTCGCCCTTCTCCTCATCTCCCTGATTTTCCTTCTCTTTCCCCTCCTGCCCCTCGCTCTTCTCCTCATCTCCCTGATTTTCCTTCTCTTCCCCCCCCCCCTGCCCCTCGCTCTTCTCCTCATCTCCCTGATTTTCCTTCTCTTTCCCCTCCTGCCCCTCGCCCTTCTCCTCATCTCCCTGCTTTCCCTGTTCTTCCCCTACTGCCCCTCGCCCTTCCCCTCATTTCCCTGCTTTTCCTTCTCTCCCCCCTCCTGCCCCTCGCCCTTCTCCTCATCTCCCTGCTTTCCCTGTTCTTTCCCTCCTGCCCCTCGCCCTTCCCCTCATCTCCCTGCTTTTCCTTCTCTTCCCCTTCCTGCCCCTCGCCCTTCTCCTTTTCTTCCTGCTTTTCCTTCTCTTCCCACTCCTGCCCCTCGCCCTTCTCCTCATCTCCCTGCTTTTCCTTCTCTATCTCCCCATGCCCCCGCCCTTCTCCTCATCTCCCTGCTTTTCCATCTCTTACCCCTCCTGCCCCTCGCCCTTCTCCTCATCTCCCTGCTTTTCCTTCTCTTCCTCCTCTTTCTTATAATAATAATAATATTAATAATAATAATAATAATAATAATAATAATAATAATAAATAAAAATATAATGATAATAATCTCAATCATCATCATCATCAACAACAACGACAACAACACCTTCATCGGTATTGCCCTCATCTTTATCGCATTCGTCTCAGCGTCATAATCATAATAATCATCATAAGCAGCAGACTTAGAATTAGCATCAACAGTTTATCATCATCATCCACTTCTTTCTTCCTGTCATCCTCTTTTTCATAACCAGTTTTCAATGACAACAATTTTCAAGCATGTACTCTGGTCCATTTATCAGTACCCTGTCATTTTCTCATTTACGCTGATGGTCACGTGATCAGTACGCTGTATTTCATATTTGCTGTACATATCGCTACCTCACCATTCTGTTACAAAAGGTTGGGTAATGTGGAGTATGGTGGTTAAGTGTCTAGAGGTTACTAATGAATAAATTCACGTAAGAAATGAGAAGAATGACATACCAACTATTGGATATATTATTTGTGCTGGGGTTATTGTTTAAGATTGCTGTGTGTGATCCCTGCACTGCCGGTAAGTTTAGCCATTATTACACCCAGATCATTAAAGATGAGAGTATAATTAAACCAACTTCTGACTTTCAAAAACTAGCGAACTTATGGCTGTTTAAAAGGAATATGTCAAGATTAGTACATAAAAATAGGATAACTGTAATTCAATATTTCTATTATACAATATTGTTTATTATAGTTACTATGATTAACACATTGAATGGTTGAGTGCATTATTACATTTTATAGCAAAAATCTTCTGATGACAAAAGTTCTTTGCGGTTGATATTGGCAGGTTATTTTCACAGATATTCAATTGGCTTATAAGATATGCACGTTCATGTAGTGTTGGCTTTAATATAATTAAACCATTCACATAATCATTTAATCGACATTGTTATAGTGGATGTAATGATTTATATCTGAAGTTAATATGACTTCGTTGTCGCAGGTTTTTAGACAACAAAAATGCTAGTACGGCATAAACCATACACACAGTTTCACAGACATTTATCATCCTGTCATATAACAAAATACTATGTGTAAATATATTAAAAACATAGCAAAACACTTAATGAAATGTGCTTCCCATGTCAATATGCCAGGTTGAGCTAGATTTACAGAAACCCTCGACTTTTGCAAAGTTTTAATAATAGAACATTTAATTTTCTGTTTGTTTGTTGTTGTTGGGTGTTTTTTTATCTAATACGTGTATTGCAGTGATCGGAAAGGAACATAATGAGGTCCTTGAATATATATGTATTGATTATGTTTTCTCTGTTGTGATAGTACACAAAGTATTAGGTGCTCAAAATTTGAATCAATATGTACAAATTAAGATAATAAAATAATTGAAATTATAAAGAGAACTAATAACTTGACCATGTTTTGAAATACTTATTCGTAATTTCAAAATATATATATATATATATTTCAGTCATATTTGCTGCGTTTGGTGATATATCGTCCATGCAATTAAAGCTTTGGATTTTGTTTAAATTTATATAAATTACACCACCATCATTATCAACATTTTCCTCCTTTCTGCTCGCCTTCACCCTAATTTTATCATCAGCATTATCTTCATAATAAACGGAGCCTAAGAAGGGGCCCTAGTTCCGACAATCTGTCTTGTGTCGTCATGTAATTTAGTTTTCAATAATAGATAAATATGCGCTTATATTAAATATTACAATAAGTAAAAATGCATCAAGGATACAGAGAATTTGACAGTAATTTGCAACAAAATTTATTGTTTTTCTCACCGAAATAAACATAAAAATAACTATTAAAATACTTTCCTATTTCTAACCTTTAAAAATTGCATTTAAAACTTCAATCTTACAATTAACAAATATTGAATTTATGTGTACATACGTGTCTTGGAACTTAAATCTTGTGCCATTTTTTTTTTCATTTTTTTTATTTTATTTTCGCATGCGTTTATTGTATTATACCTATATTAAAGGATCTATATCAAATATACATACTGAATATATATTATTATGAGCATTGCTATATATACCAAAATTTGAAAAAGCACAGGACATAGGAATTTACATGTAATCCAAATGTTAAAGTAAAAACAAATCTGGGATGCGTAATTTAACAAATAGAGCAAACCAAACAGTTACCGCAGTTAAGAGATTTGTTATTTAAAAGTCTAACCATACAATTCTGTAATCCTTGTTAGCAAAAAAATGTTTTATACAATATCAATGCATTAAAAACATATCTTTACATAATGATTTCTTTTACTACACAGTTTGTTAAAACCTGGATACTCTACCAATTATTGTATTGCTGAAAATGTTCTATGTGTATAATTGAAATTCAGAAATAAATTTTAAAATGTACCACATGTTTTAATGTAGACATTATAATAATTATCACACGGATCATATGATATATAACAAAGCAAGCAAAGAATTATGACCAGCAAGTAATTAATTATGACCTGTATATAGATTCATTAACAATCGTATAGAGATCGTGTACTGCGAAATTTCATAAGAACCAGTGTTTCTGTCGCAACTATAAGACAACCTAGATGGAGGCCTAATATATAAGATTTATGCGTGCATAGTGTACTCTGTTCATAAAAACAATGCAGATTTTTGTTCATAAAAACAAAGCATTTTAATTATAAAAGAATGCCCTTTCGTCTTAGAAACAATGCCCTTTCGTCTTAGAAACAATGCCCTTTCGTCTTAGAAACAATGCACTTCCTTCATAAAAACAATGCACTTCCTTCATAAAAACAATGTACTTCCTTCATAAAAACAATAACAATGTACTTCCTTCATAAAAACAATGTACTTCCTTCATAAAAACAATGCACTTCCTTCATAAAAACAATGTACTTCCTTCATAAAAACAATCAATGTACTTCCTTCATAAAAACAATCAATGTACTTCCTTCATAAAAACAAAACACTTTCTTCATGTTGAGGTTTATTGTCATTAAGTATTAAGTTGATATCAACTATGTTCCGAAAACATGTCCAACCAATGTTTCAATCAGTTAATTTAAATTCTAGTAACACTGTTTTAATGATAGCTGATAAAATTGGCCACATGATTCAAAAATCGCACACGTGAAAATACATCCATTTATATATATCCATTTTATCAAATTTTCTCTAAGTTTATTGCAATTTTTCTTAATACTTTATGTTTGCTTTAGATGTAACATTAATAAATACTTTAGTTTAAATAGTTATCAAGTATGCACGGATTAAATAAAATGGATTCATTTCTGGTATATTTTGCAACTAATATTTTATAATTATAACCCATTTATATATATCTATATGTTGACTGTTTGTTTCAGACTAATCGTCGTTGTTCATATTTACTCAATATTATATAACCGGCCTACGTTGGCTCGTAGTGTGAAACGGGAAACTAATCATCATTCCACAATCGAAAACATCAAAACAGATTCGGTATTTGACACATCTTTTATGCAACGAAATTTATGAGCGTAAAAATATTGTAAACAGGAACAATAATTACAATTCAGAATATAGGACTTGATATTTCGAAAAGGGCAGCGTATGCTACGTGTCTTCATAAAACGACGCGATTAACGAATGGGCTTTCATTCGACTGTTCCTAAAACGGTGAATTCTGGTTAGTTTGATATACCAAAGCTTTCCATTCGGAAGTCAGACAAGCAAATCTTGAATTAATATTGTATTCAAAAATTGGGAAAGGCCAGATAGATATATTACAGTCATTGTGATCGGTATCGCTTATTACGATCCTTGTGATGGTGTGTCACATTACAGCAATTGTACTGGTTTGTTTCAATTCATTAAATTGGCTTGCGAGGCGCATTATACTTATTGGCCGGCGTGAAACTTTACATTCTTTTGACTGGCACGAGTTGATAGTTCACACATTATACCTGTTTTAGCTAGGATGTTACAATAAACCTTATTAGACAGACATATAACAATACATTCCTTGGGCTGGCATATAAAAACATCCATTGGGCTGACATGTCACAATACACCTTATTGGGCTGACATATAACAATGTATCCCTTGGGATGGCATGTCACAATACACCTTATTGGGCTGACATATAACAATGTATCCCTTGGGATGGCATGTCACAATACACCTTATTGGGCTGACATATAACAATGTATCCCTTGGGATGGCATGTCACAATACACCTTATTGGGCTGACATATAACAATGTATCCCTTGGGATGGCATGTCACAATACACCTTATTGGGCTGACATATAACAATGTATCCCTTGGGATGGCATGTCACAATACACCTTATTGGGCTGACATAAAAACAATGCATCCCTTGGGATGGCATGTCACAATACACCTAATTAGGCTGACATATAACAATGTATCCCTTGGGATGGCATGTCACAATACACCTTATTGGGCTGACATATAACAATGTATCCCTTGGGATAGCATGTCACAATACACCTTATTGGGCTGACATATAACAATGTATCCCTTGGGATGGCATGTCACAAGACACCTAATTAGGTTGACATAATAATACACCCCTTGGGCTGACATGTCACAATACACTCCCTGAGCAGGAATATGACATTACAAATCTCTAGGCTGACACGACACAAAACAAACAGCCCTTGTGGCTAGTTTCTGTTAATATACTCCGTTTGCTGGCATATCACAAAACATGTCCAGAGCGGTTAAGTCGTAATATTCTCCTTGGGCTTTCCTGTAACATTAGAATCATTGAGCGGCACGCCTACATACAGTGTACATACATATTCTTTGGACTGGCACGTCACAAAACTCACCTTAGAGTGGGCTGTCACAGTACGCTTCATGTGGTGATGTCCTATGTTACTCCTTGGCGTGTATGTCACAACACACGCATTGCGCTGGCATGTCACAAAACATTGCATGGCCTGGAAAAACGCACTCATCTTTAAATCAGGCATCACTTAATGTGTATGGCCTTTTTGATTTTATAGCGAGGTATTTTTGACTACTAACATTTACGACCTAACTGGGTTTTTTTTATTGGATATCCGTTTTGTATTACGTTCTGTCAGGTATTTTGTTGCTTTTGTCCTTCGTCTTATTATACCTCCTATTAGAAGATTATACTTCTTGCATTTATTTTTCTAAAAAGAACAATTAAAACGTTTTCGTGTCCTTGTTAACATGTACATTATGTACTGTAACAATCTTGCTCAAATGTACAAATTAGCCAATAAATATATTGCCTTGTCGTTATATTTTTGCCTGGTAAATCATCTAAAATTGTCAGAGCCTTTGCTTGCTTTCAATAAACATCGTAGCGACTTCCATCTTTGTTGGTGGAGGAGGATCCTAAACTAGGGTTGGCAGTGGTTACAAAAACAACAGTAACCAGTTAACCTTTTCAATCGTTTGACCGTAAAACCGGTTAACCGGACGAATATTATAACTGTATGTCGGTACTAGGAATAAGATACATGCATTCTATTATGAGCTCAATTAAATTTTGTAAGTACTCAAATGCTGCTGTTTAATGCTTTGTGCAATTTTAGGAGGCGACGATGTCACTTCAACAAGACATTTCAAGACATGGACACATATTTAGTGAATAAATATATACATTATCTAGTATATTTTATATGTTATATGCAAGAGCGATTAACCGGTTGGGAAGAGGTTAACCGGTTAATCGGTTAATCTTTGCCGTCCCTACCGTAAACAAACATCTGCAGATAACAATGGGCGCAGCGCTAATCAGCTCCTTACATGAACTTGACCGCCCCGAACGAGATTCGAACCCACGCGGTGGAGGATCATTGCGTGAGGGCAATAACAAATTGGCGGCACTACACATTAGACCAAGTGCTCCCCATTGTGTCAGGGCAGTAACAAATCGGCGGCACTACACATTAGACCACGTGCTCCCCATTGTGTCAGGGCAGTAACAAATTGGCGGCACTACACATGAGACCACGTGCTCCCCATTGTGTCAGGGCAGTAACAAATTGGCGGCACTACACATGAGACCACGTGCTCCCCATTGTATCACGGCAGTACAAAATTGACGGCACTACACATTAGACCACGTACACCCCATTGTATCAGGGCAGTTAAAAAATTGACGGCACTACACATTAGACCACGTACACCCCATTGTGAAAACCTTTGGTGGCCCTATTAAAATACAATTTCGATCAAGTAATGCCTTCTCAATCCTTCCCAAAGGACATTATAGCGAGCACGCCCCACCCTAAAACCATTATTAAACATTGAGTTATTTAACTGCAAGATGTGGGACAATTATCAAGTTTTGATGAATGCTATAAAGTGGTCCAGAGAATTGCAACTTATAAGACGCACAGGCAGTAAAATGCCGCGCTCGCCGTATGTTGATTACTCGAACACAAGTTCTACATTAAGATCTTTTGAAATATTGACCCCATCAATGTACAAATCTATTGGTACTTTATACCCGTATTTATTCAATTTATGTTATGTAAATAAGATTTAATGAAGCCACAAGCAATCGACAGATTTCTCATTATTTTACTCATATATCTTTTTGTATTATTGAAAATGTCTACATTTATATGCATTTATCCCTGAGATCATCCTGTCTTTATTGTAATTAAAAATGTGACCATCATCTGAATTAAAATACCTTACTGAAAACTTGTTTTACATTGTTACACGTCTGACACATGAAAACACTCTTACGTAAGACCAGAGTAAATACTACGGTTAATATGGTTAAGTAATGAGCTAAAACTGGTCTTGCGTTACAAATAAGTTATTATAGAATTTTAAAATGTGTGTGTGCGTGTGTGTGTGTGTGCGTGTGTGTGTGTGTGTGTGTGTGCGTGTTTGTGTGTGTGTGTGTGTGTGTGTGTGTGTGTGTGTGTGTGTGTGTGTGTGTGTGTGTGTGTGTGTGTGTGTGTGTGTGTGTGTGTGTGTGTGTGTGTGTGTGTGTGTGTGTGTGTGTGTACAAAAATGTTTAAAAATAAACGCAAGAAATGTGTCAAATCTCTGATATCGATAAACTGCGCTTCTGTACATTAAATGACAAATGCACTCACGTGAAATCACCCACGTTTCTAACAAATGCAGTCATCGTTTCAACAATCCTTTAGGTACTCAGATGGCTCTCTAAGTACTCAGATGGCTCTCTAAGTACTCAGATGGTCCTTTGCCATGTCTTCTTACTAAAACAGAAAATGGTTATTGGTTTCGTTCTGCTATGAAAACATTAATTCAATGTCAATGAAAATGTTTACACATAATAAAAATAAAAAAATAAGATGATAATAATAATCTTAATTTTTACTGATCAAATTGTCGATTTAATTGACTGTACTATGACATTGAAACCCATACTTACAAACGCGAAAAGACACGTAGATGTATGTTCTTTTCTACGAGCGTGTGAAGATATAAACATACGCGAACATTTTCCTAATAGCTTAACCCGCTTTAAGCATGTTATCAAACGCTCCACATAAATTTGACATAAGATATTTTTTTCGAATCATATCGTTTGTAATTAGGACTGATTTGGTTTTCAACGACGAGACAATCAGAAATAATGTCAACGTATAAAGGTATAAGGGACGTGAACAAAACACGAATCATGTTTACTTCATCTGACATAAAATCCAATGTAATTTGACAATTGAATAATTGTGCAATATAGTTCTTTTTATTCACAAGTTACTACTATTACATATAAATGTAGTTCCAAAAAATACATGAGCAATAAAGCGCTGATTATTCATTGATGTTTTGTTGGGCTGACTATGACTTAGGTTTCATTTTTCAGTAAACTTCGAAATCGGTACCGGCATGTTCATAACACTATTTGCAAACAAACAAAAACAAAATGTTAATGTTGTATGCATTATGTTGCAATGGGTTAGGCTACTTTTAAATTACCTAAACAAGATCAAAAGAAAGTTAATCGTCTATGTTAATTTTTTCTGTGACTCACACGTCTTTGTTTTCCTCTTATCGATAAAAACTAATTTTAGAGTATGTTTATTCACCTTTCTCCTTATAGGTGCCACTGTAGGCTCCAACTCATTGTTGTTTATTCACCTTTCTCCTTACAGGTGCCACTATAGGCTCCAACTCATTGTTTTATTTTACCTTTCTCCTTACAGGTGCCACTATAGGCTCCAACTCATTGTTGTTTATTCACGTTTCTCCTTACAGGTGCCACTATAGGCTCCAACTCATTGTTGTTTATTCACGTTTCTCCTTACAGGTGCCACTATAGGCTCCAACTCATTGTTGTTTATTCACGTTTCTCCTTACAGGTGCCACTATAGGCTCCAACTCATTGTTGTTTATTCACCTTTCTCCTTACAGGTGCCACTATAGGCTCCAACTCATTGTTGTTTATTCACGTTTCTCCTTACAGGTGCCACTGTAGGGTCCAACTCATTGTTGTTTATTCACCTTTCTCCTTACAGGTGCCACTATAGGCTCCAACTTATTGTTGTTTATTCACCTTTCTCCTTACAGGTGCCACTATAGGCTCCAATTCATTGTTGTTTATTCACCTTTCTCCTTACAGGTGCCACTATAGGCTCCAACTCATTGTTGTTTATTCACGTTTCTCCTTACAGGTGCCACTGTAGGCTCCAACTCATTGTTTTATTTTACCTTTCTCCTTACAGGTGCCACTATAGGCTCCAACTGATTGTTGTTTATTCACGTTTCTCCTTACAGGTGCCACTATAGGCTCCAACTCATTGTTGTTTATTCACCTTTCTCCTTACAGGTGCCACTATAGGCTCCAACTCATTGTTGTTTATTCACCTTTCTCCTTACAGGTGCCACTATAGGCTCCAACTGATTGTTGTTTATTCACCTTTCTCCTTACAGGTGCCACTCTAGGCTCCAACTGATTGTTGTTTATTCACCTTTCTCCTTACAGGTGCCACTATAGGCTCCAACTCATTGTTGTTTATTCACCTTTCTCCTTACAGGTGCCACTATAGGCTCCAACGCATTGTTGTTTATTCACCTTTCTCCTTACAGGTGCCACTGTAGGCTCCAATTCATTGTTGTTTATTCACCTTTCTCCTTACAGGTGCCACTATAGGCTCCAACTCATTGTTGTTTATTCACCTTTCTCCTTACAGGTGCCACTATAGGCTCCAACTCATTGTTTTATTTTACCTTTCTCCTTACAGGTGCCACTGTAGGCTCCAACTCATTGTTGTTTATTCACCTTTCTCCTTACAGGTGCCACTATAGGCTCCAACTGATTGTTGTTTATTCACCTTTCTCCTTACAGGTGGCACTATAGGCTCCAACTCATTGTTGTTTATTCACCTTTCTCCTTACAGGTGCCGCTATAGGCTCCAACTCATTGTTGTTTATTCACCTTTCTCCTTACAGGTGCCACTATAGGCTCCAACTCATTGTTGTTTATTCACCTTTCTCCTTACAGGTGCCACTATAGGCTCCAACTCATTGTTGTTTATTCACCTTTCTCCTTACAGGTGCCACTATAGGCTCCAATTCATTGTTGTTTATTCACCTTTCTCCTTACAGGTGCCACTATAGGCTCCAATTCATTGTTGTTTATTCACCTTTCTCCTTACAGGTGCCACTATAGGCTCCAACTCATTGCAAGACAACAATGACGGGCCTTCTGTCGGATGTAAGTATGGCTGAAAATTATTTGACATAGTATCTTCGATACAGTGATAAATACGTGGTATGCGGTTTATATGCATATGTACTCGTTTACTGTGATAAATAGGTATATATGTTATTAACGAATATCATACTCATTCGTAAGTATCTAATTTATTTTAATCATGCAAAATCTACTATTATTTCTTACATAAATTAATTTGCTGGCAATGTTCTGCATAGGGCAGTTCTTTTCCCATATCATTAACTCTAATTTAGTCTTCTTTCCATCTATTGTACTCCTATTCCGTCTACCCTAATTTCATCTACATCCTATCTGTCTAGTTCTATTTTGTAATTTCAAGATACGTTTTTTTTTCTTAATTGGTCTTTCCCCATTTCGCTAATAATCAAATCGTTTATTTCCTATTTGGTCAAGGCCAATTTCCTCTTTTCGAATTAAGTCCACGTCCCATTTGGTATACTCTTATTTCATCAACTATAGTCTGCACCCCAGTTGCTCTTCTCTAATTTCTATACTTTGGTTAAATTTGCTGAAGAAGGGATAATAGTATTTTATCACGCCATTCACACATTATGTCAACGGGTATATTTATCCGAGATAATACGAAGTACGTTTCCCATCAGCACTTTTAATTTGTTACGAGCGCTATACTCATGGCAACGGGAGCCTCTGCTAACATTTTAATTTCTTTTCCTATTGTACTTAAGTTAAACAATTTATAGCATTTATACAAATAATAATTCAATCCCAAGGCATGTCTTATACATTGCTACTCATTTCGTCGTTTTGTTTACTATGAAATGCCGCAATCCGATTGGTTCGCTAAGAAAATCCAGCGGATCTGGCAACCAATCAAGTTTACGCTTACATACCACTTCGATGACCGATAATCGTGTAGCTAGGTCGTCCTGTAGTTTGCAACACCGGTTAAGTTTATTTACGCACAAATTACACGCAACGTCACTGGCTTCATGGGCAAGGATACCGATTTCGTTTAAGACCGACGTGTATTTTGCAATACTTGCTGGAGTGCCCAAAGATCTGTAAGAACATCTGTCGCGGATCGCTGACAGACATACTTTACACTTGCGATGCGCTGTACCGGTCGCCATGTTTACGTTCTCAGGTCACCGTATTGATCTTCCGATTGAAGAGTATTTCATTTTGTAACCTATCATCTGATTGGATAATGTCTGTTTTGTTCTATTCAAACAAAACGACGAAATGAGTAGCAATTTGCCCACGGGTGATGAATGGAGAGTAACGTAATAGAATCAACCGGGGGTATCCGACGATGTAACGAAGACATCGCAAGTTGTTTGATTAAATCGCGTGTAATATAGTATATAACGCGCTATTTGTTTGTGTTTCGTCAATAATTTATTAATATTGTGTTATCATTTAATATTGATTTTACACAGATTAAAGAAACTTGTTAGTTTAAACCTATTTATTAATAGTCGATTGGGAAACAAGTTCTTTTAACTTATATTAATCCCTCTCGACTGTCCACTTCCTGGGTAGAACCAGTACTCAGGTACTGAATACCTGGAGCAATGTGCAGTAAATAGTCTTGCTCAAGGACTTACAGCACATGGTCAGTTTCGGGGTTCGAACCCGGGACCCTCCGATCCGAAGTCCAATGTCTTAACCACAAGACCACGAACGCTCACGAAACTTGTTGCATGCTATACTAAATGAGAGAGAGAGAAAGAGATAGAGAGAGAGAGAGAGAGAGAGAGAGAGAGAGAGAGAGAGAGAGAGAGAGAGAGAGAGAGAGAGAGAGAGAGAGAGAGCGGGTTAAGTTTAGATGCATTTACTTACTAGGTGCATTACCATGTGCATTTGCTTAGATGGTTTAATATAGTGAACATATTGATGCGAATCAACGGATTACATTGGTAAGTGCAACCATATATATGTATGTATGTTTTGAAACTCCAGATGTCACATTTATGGTTGAGCCGATGGCAAGTAGCCAGTACACCATTGCATGTTGTGGAATCGCTAATGTCGTCAACTTCAAGACATCGGGGGCAGGAAACGTGACTTTCCAAATCTGGCGTCCGGATAGTGGCAGCGTGTTCACACTGATAGACCAAGAAACTAAAGTCGTGGGTGCGTATTGAATAACTTAAACAATCGATATGCAGCTTTTGTTCCTAATGCCGTTTTTCAATTGCTATTCTATTGTGTAATTACTTGTAAAGTAAGATAAGCCCATATACTATTATTTACCGGATACATAAAAAACATTTTGACACTATGTGAATGTTGATTAAAGTGATCAGACCTTCATTGTCTTGATCGCGCATTCGAGCAAAACTTTCGTGCAAAGTGTATATAAATTGTTCTACTTAAAAGTTAGTGTCGGGTATATCGCATGGGAGAGGATATCGTCATTACTGTTATACAATTTGCCTTAAATAAATCTGACTTCATGAATTAAAAGCACGTATACTCGTTTGAAAATGACAAAAAGAGGAGATAGGGATATCATTCTTATCGGCAGAGAAAGGAATGAGAGAAGGTAAACGAAAATCGAGTCTAGCAAGGTCAACGTATATATATACTGTTGCATTTGTTACAACAGCTTTTTTTTTATTTAACTAAAAAAGTAAAAACCCAAATAGACAAGTAAATAATATTAACAAAAACAAACCATGACTCCGACAAGATGAAGGTGGTACATGCATAGAGTATATGTTATACGTACTGCTGTTACGTATTGAGTCCTTGCAAATAAATTATACATGTTGTTCCAAAATGTAGGTATGTACTAGATGAAGAGAAAAAACGGCAAACAAAATTTACAATTTATTGCTAGGAATATCAACATGTATTACACCAACTAAAACTCTTTGATGTCATCGATATGTATACTTGATCTGTTGTTGTTTTGGGGACAAATGAGAAAATATTATTTGGCTATTGTTAATCGAATGTGAAAACCATGGTTCCAAAGGGTTATAGGAAAACACAAAATATTTCTAAAAGAAATTTTACATTACCCCATTGACAGAAACACATTTATCTGTGTGGATGTCAGTCTTGATGTGACAGAGAGTAAACAACAGCACAGAGATTGGTAATTATCGTAAATATTGCAACACACATGTCGAGGGTATAAGTGGTTATGTGTATGCAAACGAAATCGCTCAAACTTTCGGAACATACTTATGAACAATTAAGAATACATGTGATTGTGATTTTTTCGCGAGATATTCTAATAAGACAAGATCAACGTAATCTTGTCTAGGTGTTTGTCATAGTCACATATGTTAGTGCATCTGTAGAACAAATAATAGAATGAAGTACCCCAGTCAGTCCCTTTTGCCGACTGACCTTTCCAAGGTTGTAACTGTTGGATTATCTCTGTTTGTTTGATAAGTCTTCACAGATGTGTTCTTACTTATGCATTTGGCTTGGATGTGAATACCTGTGTCCTGTGCCTATTCAAATTTTGGGGATGGGGTTGGGATTAGCCGGCATTTTTGCCGATGCTGGGCAGCGACATTTCAGGGACTGAACCCGGCCTTTCCATTACACTGACACCGACGAGTCAAGCGTTAGTAGGGAAGCCACTACTACCAACTTTAACGTGTTTAGTTTGACCCGGCCGGGTTTGAACCCACGACTTACCGACGCTCTACCACCTAAGCTATTGCGGCCGGTCTAATTTTAGAATCTGTTGCAATGCTCATAGGACATTGTCATATCTCCTTATTTACTTTTAGTTTCTGTTACTACTATTCTTACCGTTTGCAGGTGCTTCAGGTACCCATAACCTTAGTATCGCACTGTCGCTGAAACCTGGGGACAGATACGGATGGTAAGTTGCAGTATTAACCAGAAGTTTGTATGGACACAGCTAATTTCCGGCAATACATGCTTGATAATAACTGTCCACACAATGATTTGTTTTGAAATACATCGCAGCGACCAGTTAGGGTCATTAAAGCGACGTCTTGCTATCTTGGTGAAGAAAGAACTCAAACATTGCTGGGTAAGCTGGAAGACCTTCGCGCATTTAGTTAGTTGCCACGAACAGGATTCTAACCCACGCAGTGAGAGGCTAAGCAGTCAGGGGAGTTACAAGTGGACGTCTGTAGCACCACACCGCGGACGCCCCTTCCACACAATGATGTTATCTTACCTAAGCCTGTGTCGCTCGGTTTTATTCTAGGCACGCAACATATCGCTGCAATTAATTAAAATTTAATCAAGCTTCTTTTAAACTATTCCTTAATAGTAAAATATATGCTAGTTTATTAAATGCGTAGACCTAAAAGGCAAGCTTCATTAGAGACGAGTTCGTATTTGAAGTTAAAGTTAGGTTAGCACACGTGTATTTTCGTGCCTCTCTGGTTAATCGAGTTTACTTGCAAGATTTTTTACCGTTAAAGGTACTCTAGTTCTGACATCATCATGTATAAGCAAACCGGTTTGGGGTCGTTGATCGAGAGGGTGGATCGCTTTGTGTCGACATTTACAACGACTGTCGGACAAACACTTGACTTCTCGACTACAGGAGAGGCCTCGTTTGAAGATAACGTCCAAATCTCACCAGCACTGAGATTCTACCTAGATCCAGGTAGGCAGTCGTCTTAACTGTAGCTAATTATTACTCACTTGACAACATGCCATATTTCCTTATTCAAGATTGCAACAATGTTACCTGTGCAGTGTAGCGGTGGATAAAAATCTCCCCGTGCATATAATCTATGTTGTCATCCTATAAGGATTGTTACGTGTATTTTCCATTGATGGACATTGGACTTTGGTTCCTCATTTCCATCTACACATGAACAGGAGGCTTCAACCATTTACACTTCTTCTCTGGTCATGGACTTTTTTATTCAAATAGATCGGTTTTCTTTGCATTGCTTGCATTTAAGAAATCCCTCAGGAAGTGCGAGGTTAGAGCTCTATAAATCCGGTTTAAGAACCTCAGTCGGTCCCTTTTGCCGACTGACAGTTCCAAGGGGGTAACTGTCGGATTTGCTTTGGGGTTTTTTATGACTGATCACAATGAAGAAACTTAGGTTTGAAATATTAGCAAACCATGTATAGATAAAATAACATCACCATTCTTTTACAAAAATTCTCCCTTTCTTCTCAAACGGTTGAACGTGCTAAATGGCCATCATCTTGTGGGTCTATTTACTTATTATTGCGAAAACAGACTCATGCTTTCAAATCGCAGTGTATTTGTTCTTGTTGTTATATTGAAATTTTATATAAGAGAATCACACTTTTTTGGAGAGGGCATTTTTAAGACATTAATGGCTTAATCAATATTTCTGATTTCTTATACATGAATTTACTATTTAAAAATCAGTAAATTGCAACACCACACATGCTTTATGTAATAAGTTTTTATAAAACATTTCCTTATAAAATGACCTTATTCACATTTCTTTTCGTTTCTTACATATAATTTACTAGTTCCAAATCTCAAGACACAAATCACTAACACATAAGTTACAAAACAGTCTGATTCGGTATATATAGACGTCCTTAATTTATACAAAATGGTAAATGTACAATTTGAACTGGGTGATTAATTGAAGGATGCGCCAAAATACAAAACTTAAAGCATGCATTGCAAGTGCATATAAATTTAAATTTCAAAATCCAAAGAAGCCATTAACAAGATTTGGTTCTTAACTTTTTTTCCCTTTCTAAGTTTTGTTATGTCAGGTTTAATATGCCAATGAAATGGGTAACATGAGCTATTTCTGAAAATCTATATTCATATGTGGTTACTTGAATAAATACCGCAAACTAATTGTATGTACCCGATGTAACCTGGAATGAATTAGTATGTGCCCGATGTTATCTGGAACGAACTAGTATGTGTCCGATGTTATCTGGAACGAAAAAAGTATGTGACCGATGTTATTTGGAACGAACTAGCATGTGACCGATGTTACATAGGATCAACTAGTATGTGTCCGATGTTACATAGAACGAACTAGTATGTGTCTGATGTTATCTGGAACGAACTAGTATGTGTCCGATGTTATCTGGAACGAACTAGTATGTGTCCGATGTTATCTGGAACGAACTAGTATGTGTCCGATGTTACATAGAACGAACTAGTATGTGACCGATGTTACCTGGAACGAACTAGTATGTGCTCGATGTTATCTGGAACGAACTAGTATGTGTCCGATGTTACCTGGAACGAACTAGTATGTGTCCGATGTTATCTGGAACGAACTAGTATGTGTCCGATGTTACCTGGAACGAACTAGTATGTGCCCGATGTTACATAGAACGAACTAGTATGTGTCTGATGTTATCTGGAACGAACAAGTATGTGTCCGATGTTATCTGGAACGAACAAGTGTGTGCCCGATGTTATCTGGAATGAACTAGTATGTGTCCGATGTTATCTAGAACGAACAAGTATGTGACCGATGTTATCTGGAACGAACTAGTATGTGACCGATGTTACCTGGAACGAACTAGTATGTGACCGATGTTACATAGAACGAACTAGTATGTGTCCGATGTTACATAGAACGAACTAGTATGTGTCCGATGTTATCTGGAACGAACTAGTATGTGCCCGGTGTTATCTGGAACGAACTAGTATGTGCCCGATGATATCTGGAACGAACTAGTATGTGACCGATGTTATCTAGAACGAACAAGTATGTGACCGATGTTACCTGGAACGAACTAGTATGTGTCCGATGTTATCTGGAACGAACTAGTATGTGCCCGATGTTATTTGGAACGAACTAGCATGTGACCGTGTTACCTGGAACGAACTAATATGTGACCGATTTTACATAGAACGAACTAGTATGTGTCCGATGTTATCTGGAACGAACTAGTATGTGTCCGATGTTATCTGGAACGAACTAGTATGTGTCCGATGTTACATAGAACGAACTAGTATGTGACCGATGTTACCTGGAACGAACTAGTATGTGCCCGATGTTATCTGGAACGAACTAGTATGTGTCCGATGTTACCTGGAACGAACTAGTATGTGTCCGATGTTACCTGGAACGAACTAGTATGTGCCCGATGTTATCTGGAACGAACTAGTATGTGTCCGATGTTACCTGGAACGAACTAGTATGTGCCCGATGTTACATAGAACGAACTAGTATGTGTCTGATGTTATCTGGAACGAACAAGTATGTGTCCGATGTTATCTGGAACGAACAAGTATGTGTCCGATGTTATCTGGAACGAACAAGTGTGTGCCCGATGTTATCTGGAATGAACTAGTATGTGTCCGATGTTATCTAGAACGAACAAGTATGTGACCGATGTTACATAGAACGAACTAGTATGTGTCCGATGTTATCTGGAACGAACTAGTATGTGACCGATGTTACCTGGAACGAACTAGTATGTGACCGATGTTACCTGGAACGAACTAGTATGTGTCCGATGTTACATAGAACAAACTAGTATGTGTCCGATGTTATCTGGAACGAACTAGTATGTGCCCGGTGTTATCTGGAACGAACTAGTATGTGCCCGATGATATCTGGAACGAACTAGTATGTGACCGATGTTATCTAGAACGAACAAGTATGTGACCGATGTTACCTGGAACGAACTAGTATGTGTACGATGTTATCTGGAACGAACTAGTATGTGCCCGATGTTATTTGGAACGAACTAGCATGTGACCGTGTTACCTGGAACGAACTAATATGTGACCGATTTTACATAGAACGAACTAGTATGTGTCCGATGTTACATAGAACGAACTAGTATGTGTCCGATGTTACATAGAACGAACTAGTATGTGTCCGATGTTACATAGAACGAACTAGTATGTGTCCGATGTTACATAGAACGAACTAGTATGTGTCCGATGTTACATAGAACGAACTAATATGTGACCGATTTTACATAGAACGAACTAGTATGTGTCCGATGTTACATAGAACGAACTAGTATGTGTCCGATGTTACATAGAACGAACTAGTATGTGACCGATGTTATCTGGAACGAACGAGTATGTGACCGGTGTTATCTGGAACGAACTAGTATGTGCCCGATGATATCTGGAACGAACTAGTGTGTGACCGATGTTATCTAGAACGAACAAGTATGTGACCGATGTTACCTGGAACGAACTAGTATGTGTCCGATGTTATCTGGAACGAACTAGTATGTGCCCGATGTTATTTGGAACGAACTAGCATGTGACCGTGTTACCTGGAACGAACTAGTATGTGACCGATTTTACATAGAACGAACTAGTATGTGTCCGATGTTATCTGGAACGAACAAGTGTGTGTCCGATGTTATCTGGAATGAATTAGTATGTGCCCGATGTTATCTGGAACGAACTAGTATGTGACCGATGTTATCTAGAACGAACAAGTATGTGACCGATGTTATCTGGAACGAACTAGTATGTGACCGTGTTACCTGGAACGAACTAGTATGTGACCGATTTTACATAGAACGAACTAGTATGTGTCCGATGTTACATAGAACGAAGTAGTATGTGACCGATGTTATCTGGAACGAACTAGTATGTGCCCGATGTTATCTGAAACGAACTAGTATGTGCCCGATGTTATCTGGAACGAACTAGTATGTGACCGATGTTATCTGGAACGAACTAGCATGTGTCCGATGTTATCTAGAACGAACAAGTATGTGACCGATGTTACCTGGAACGAACTAGCATGTGTCCGATGTTATCTGGAACGAACAAGTATGTGTCCGATGTTATCTGGAACGAACTAGTATGTGCCCGATGTTATCTGGAACGAACTAGTATGTGCCCGATGTTATCTGGAACGAACTAGTATGTGCCCGATGTTATCTGGAAGGAACTAGTATGTGCCCGATGTTACATAGAACGAACTAGTATGTGACCGATGTTACATAGAACGAACTAGTATGTGACCGATGTTACATAGAACGAACTAGTATGTGACCGATGTTACAAAGAACGAACTAGTATGTGACCGATGTTACATAAAACGAACTAGTATGTGTCCGATGTTATCTGGAACGAACTAGTATGTGACCGATGTTATCTGGAACGAACTAGTATGTGTCCGATGTTATCTGGAACGAACTAGTATGTGACCGATGTTATCTGGAACGAACTAGTATGTGTCCGATGTTATCTGGAACGAACTAGTATGTGACCGATGTTATCTGGAACGAATTAGTATGTGTCTGATGTTATCTGGAACAAACAAGTATGTGACCGATGTTACATAGAACGAACTAGTATGTGACCGATGTTACATAGAACGAACTAGTATGTGTCTGATGTTATCTGGAACGAACTAGTATGTGCCCGATGTTACCTGGAACGAATTAGTATGTGCATGATGTTGTCTGGAACGAACTAGTATGTGCATGATGTTGTCTGGAACGAACTAGTATGTGCCCGATGTTATCTGGAACGAACTAGTATGTGACCGATGTTATCTGGAACGAACTAGTATGTGTCTGATGTTATCTGGAACAAACTAGTATGTGTCCGATGTTATCTTGAAGGAACTAGTATGTGTCCGATGTTATCTGGAACGAACTAGAATGTGTCCGATGTTATCTTGAAGGAACTAGTATGTGTCCGATGTTATCTGGAACAAACTAGTATGTGTCCGATGTTATCTTGAACGATCTAGTATGTGCCCGATGTTACCTGGAACGAACTAGTATGTGACCGATGTTATCTGGAACGAACTAGTATGTGTCTGATGTTATCTGTAACAAACTAGTATGTGTCCGATGTTATCTTGAAGGAAATAGTATGTGCCCGATGTTATCTGGAACGAACTAGTATGTGTCCGATGTTATCTGGAACGAACTAGTATGTGTCCGATGTTATCTGGAACGAACTAGTATGTGTCTGATGTTATCTTGAACAAACTAGTATGTGCCCGATGTTATCTTGAAGGAACTAGTATGTGCCCGATGTTACCTGGAACGAACTAGTATGTGCCCGATGTTATCTGGAACGAACTAGTATGTGCATGATGTTGTCTGGAACGAACTAGTATGTGCCCGATGTTATCTGGAACTAACTAGTATGTGTCCGATGTTATCTTGAAGGAACTAGTATGTGACCGATGTTACCTGGAACGAACTAGTATGTGCATGATGTTATCTGGAACGAACTAGTATGTGTCCGATGTTATCTGGAACGAACTAGTATGTGCATGATGTTGTCTGGAACGAACTAGTATGTGCATGATGTTGTCTGGAACGAACAAGTATGTGCCCGATGTTATCTTGAAGGAACTAGTATGTGTCCGATGTTATCTGGAACGAACTAGTATGTGCATGATGTTATCTGGAACGAACTAGTATGTGCCCGATGTTATCTTGAAGGAACTAGTATGTGTCCGATGTTATCTGGAACGAACTAGTATGTGCATGATGTTATCTGGAACGAACTAGTATGTTGATGATGTTGTCTGGAACGAACTAGTATGTGACCGATGTTACATTGAAAGAACTAGTTTGTGCTCGATGTTACCCGGAAAGAACTAGTATTTGTCCGATGTTATCTGGAACGAACTAGTATGTGCCCGATGTTATCTGGAACGAACTAGTATGTGCCCGATGTTACCTGGAACGAACTAGTATGTGCCCGATGTTACCTGGAACGAACTAGTATGTGCCCGATGTATTCTGGAACGAACTATGTGCCCGAATGATTTACGTGTTAGGCGAATAATAAGCATATTTGAAACCCCGCCCAACCAACGTCAAAATACAAAGCGTTGCATTTTTTTCTGCCCTCCAGCTTAATACTAATATTGTAAATGTACTGCGTTGTATTTTCTTACGAAATAAAGAATATCTTTTATTCTGATGGAAACTCGTCTGTGTGGTGTTGTTTAATATAACTGTGTAGCTTTTCTATTTCGTACATGTAAATGAAAAGTTTAAAGAATAAACAATAACTGCAAAATAAAGACTACGGGAAGGACGTTTTAAGAAAAGTAAAATATCTTCTTTGCTTACTGTGGATGTAAACTATATACCACTTTTTGAGCACGTTACAATGACGGTATCGTATGATATTTTAAAAATATTTAGTTTGCATACATAGTTCCTGTCTGGAAGTAAACATTATGTTGGGATGTGTGTGGGTTGAGGAATGGAGCTGGAGGGGACAACAAGCTTGATATCTTGTTCTGTATTTGATAATTTTGTTGAGAAATAGGTTTTGACGCAGAACATTGCAGTAATTGATATTTCTGCTTCCCTAGTTTCCTTCTGTCCCCCGAAGATAACAAATGTTCAGGCGAAAAAACAACAATAGACTTGCTTATTAGCAGGCCAATTATCTTTAAATTAGAAGCAATTATAAAAAAATTCATATAGTTTTATTAATTTTATTAAACAAAATGCTCATTTAGGTTGTTAAAATGGCCAAATTTATCCAGCTTTTATGATATATTAAAATGGGTAATACGCTTAAATAATGCTTTTAAAGAATATGCAAATTACTTTCAAACTATCTTTATTTCTTATGACTTTGTTGTCATTTAAATAAATCAGACAGAAAGAAGATAATAAATCTTTATTTTTTAGCCTTAACGTTGCCATTCTAAGCATAGGTGTGTCGGTTTGTAATGAACAAGTACATGCTACTGCTTTGCACAAAACAACTGTAATTCGATTCTTGACGCAGGCAATGTGCCAACGTTGACCAGCTCAGCCGGACTGACTGTCAACCTGAATACAGCGGACCCTATCGGCACGTACATAACCACATTGACGGCCGCGGACAACGACATTGGCGACGCTCTCAACATCACCATGACAACGGTGACATCGAACTACACGTTGAATGTATATGCGCCTAGACTCGGTAAGAGTATTACATGCCACTGGCTGTGTAGTAAGCCCATTGGGATCAAGTTCACAAACTTTTCCCTTATGACATCTCTGTGTATAGTAAATACATAACACGTCCAGCCGTTATCTCATGGTGTCATTGTTTGGTTTGTGCGGGGGGTGTGTGGGTGAGTGTGTGTGTGTATGTGTGCGTGCATGCGTGTGTGCGTGTGAGCGTGCGTGCGTGGGCGTGTGTGTTGCGTGAGGTGTGCGGGACTCTAAAGACCATTTCATGCGTTTAATACATAATGTTTCAGCTAACATAACGACAGCTGCCTCTTTGGCAGGGATTACGCGAACGGAGACCCTCGTGTTCCTCGTCACAGACCCCTGTGGAAGCAATAACACTCTTACACTCACTCTCAACATCACCAATGACGTAAGATTTTTATTATTGTCGGTTTTGGTTTTTACTTTCATTTTTTTATAATTAATTGCTCCAGTATTCTTTGATATCAAGTTCAAATGGTGGATTTGAAGAGTGGATTACTTCAATTGCTGCGATATTTAAACGCAGAGATGATCATATTTATCTTATACGGACAGTTACAGAAATACTTTATACTAGTAAAGCCTTTTATTTACCACAATGAAAAAAAATGCGAAATATATTACAAAGACTATTACCTTCGTTAGTGAGGGATGCGTCAGATAAGCAAATAAATTGTAAAGGTACTTTCAGGTATAAAACAAAACTCCAAGAAGCTAATTGTATCTAAAAGTAAGTCAAAAGATTATTCGTTAAAGGCAAAACTGGCACAGGCACCCATCTATAAATGCTTTAAACGGCGAACTTAGACAGGTTGTTGCACTAGTGTTTCGAATAAGTAAACCCGGGAGGACCTTCCACCATTTCGCCATTATGATCCAAGAAGCCAGCGGAGTGGCAGGATGTCCGCTCATTCCTCCCTTTTACTGTTCTAAGCTTGCAAATACACGATCTTTTTATGGACGATATTTCAGCCTCCGGTTATTCACAATCTTCCCGCCTCCGACATGCTGCACGAGGACGTCACCGCATTGACGTATCTCCGAACCATAAACGCCACTGACAGCGTTGACAGCGTCACATGCTCCATGGTAACCACAGATCCTTTCCAGGTTACAATGGTGCCGTTAACTACAGGTAACAAGAAACCAATTGATACGAGTCGTCAAAGGCGAAACTAATTTAGTTGACATTCATACAATACCTGAACTAAGTCAAAAACTGATATTTGTTTGTAAGTTCACTTTGAAAAGTAAGTGTTTCGATATTAATGATGACAAAAAATGGTGTAAAATCCTGATTTCTTTTTAAAAAAGACAATGACTTTTTGACAATTATAATCTGCTGAAATGCGCCAAAACAACACAACTCTCTTCAGTAATTAAACTGCTAAACTTTGCCGTTGTAATTGCAAACTGTTAACGCTATAGCGACATAACTGGATTATACACACAAGAAATGTATTACCTTTAATATATTATATCATTTTGAGGATAAACAATAAAAGCAATAGCAGTTCGTTGTTGTCGTTGCCTCGTGGATGCAGTATAATAATAATGAACTTTACTTATACATGCCTTTTAAGAAGCACACAATTTGTTTTACAAGTTACATGTTTGCTGCTTTACATTCCCTATAGTATTTACAATGTAGTAGTAAAGCGCCAAAAATATTTGATTGATCTTTTTTGAAGAAAAAAAAAACAATTTGTGAACCGCAAATCAGAGTAGTTTATATTTTTGTTACCTACATGTACGCTCTCGTGGTATACTTTAGGAAGATCAGATGTTCTGTTTTTTCTGTTGCTATTTAAAAGCCATTACATTGAAAGCCGAGTAACTGGACATTTGGCGGTAATTATTTATTTGATATAAACAAAACAGAAACCTTAAACCACTGTATAAAATGTTTTGAAAGGGCAGATACTTAGACTAAATTCAGATGATACCTTCTATAGCTGAAGCTTCGTTCAGAACAATCCACACTTTTGCTGTCTATCCATTGTTGCTATTGTGTACAATAGATTTCTTTCTGTATAGAACGAAGCACGATACGGAAATCCAGATGTATTACTACATTTACTTACTAAGTTTACAAATTTTAATAACTGTCAATATTGCAAGAATTGGGCTACACAAGTATGAAGAATTTACTTTGGGCATATTTTCATATTTTCTGCTGAAATTAAAGTTTCCCGAAATGGTGCCTGCCTCATGCTCCGTTAAATAGCATCGCTTTCTTATTTGCAAATATTAGTAAGCATTCCATAAAAAGGTGTCGCCGTCTAGTATTTCGTAATTGACTTCTAATTTTGACTAGTTGTGTACGATATCTGTATGAATAACGTTTAAAATTATGTACTCAGCTGATGAAAATAGGCTGATTTAACTCTCTCCTGATATGCTAGCTATATAGATTTGCTATCATTTTGACAATTAAGTGATTACCAGTTCTTTGCCTTATTTACTTGTTTACTTTGTATGCTTTTATTAAGGTTATAATAGTGCCATTTACACGTATGGCAAAAATAATGTTTGAGTTAAACTGTAATTGTTCTCTTTTTTTCAGTTGAATTAGTTTTTATTGAACATATTTTATATAGTGTGCTGTCAATGCAGTCTGTGTAATGTTGCACTTAAAAAACAAAGATAACAACAATAAAAAAACATTGTGGAAGGTTTCCATTTCAACTGACCGTCTGATACGACTGTTATCACTGATCTAGTCGTAGCACCTGCTCTAAAGAGCGGTTGTATTTTAAGTTATTTGTGTTGTTTTTTTTCTTATTCACGATTATGTAAGATTAGGTGTTGCATGTCCTAATATAAACTAAGAGCCTACTGTTGATGCGACTACATTTTTGGCCATATAGCGGCACCTAAGCCCAACTGAAATTGAAAGTAGACTGTTATTTCGAAAATGGACGCTCTATTACCATGTTTTGCGTAATTACATGCTAGGTACAGCGTTAATGATCACATAGCCTACCATTGTTACATTTTCCATGTCCTTTTATCGTATAATGATTTGATAAACTAAGACAACCCTTCGTATGAAGTTGTGCTGCTTCGTTTAAAAAGATTACGTTTACACATGAACAACTATAATATTGTAGTGTTATATATTTCGTGCTGATAAAATCCATGTATTTTCAATAAAATGTAACCGGTGCTTTGTAGAGATTATCAGTATGCTTATAAACCATGATATCGTCGCTTCCCACCTTAGATTTTTGTTTTCGGCTAGGAGATTAAAAAGTAAAAAAAAACGGAGTTTATATACCTCATAGTGTTCAATGTTGTACTCTTACACCCTTTTGACACTGCAGACAGACAGAGGATAATTTGTGATAATAAAAGTGACGGAATATAAAATTAAACATGTATTTATGTTCTGATATACATATATACTAGACTTTCCGTTTTTATTCTAGATGAATACGCTGTGTATAGTCTGGCCAATCCCGGGTTCTCCTATATGACAAAGAACTTCTACAAGATGACGATCCAGTGTACAGATGGAGACCCCTCCAACACCGTCTCAGCACTGTACTACGTGTTCCTGCTCAACAATCACACACCAAATATCACAAATCTGCAAGGTAAGTCAATTCAATGTGAAGACAATTAGTTATGTATTTAGGTAAAACTATAAGGAAATGCAGACAAATGACAATTTGCTTTTCTTCAAAATTTAGATTTCAAGATGAGCATAACTACTCTGTACATCTACACAACCATTATAACACAAATCAAATTCGACTTGCGTAAGCAATTATCAATGTCTGAAATTATGTGAGGGCTTTTAACTTAAAATAAAATAAATAATGGGACTATCGAAATAACACAGTATTGGCAAATTTGAACTTATTCATATAACAGTTATAAGTAATAATAAGTTTGAAAAAGGTTCAAACCAGTACTAATTACTGTTGATTCTTTAGGCCCTCGTGCCTGAATCTATACGACCAAATTTCTGATTTAAATGAGATTTTATTTACACCAAGATACTATGAGATGACACATTAAATTACCTCCCTTAACCCATATTGAATAAATACAGTGAACCATGGACAAATTGTCGCGCGGACTTACAGTCTACTTTATTAACCAGTATACATCTATAACAGCAAAACAGAACATTGTTTTTTCAAATGCACTGGAATATTGGCGAGAAAACGTAAGTTTTGAGGAAGAAACATATTTATTTTACATTATATGACTATTACCCTCTGTAACCACTGCAGACTCGGTGACCATTTCTACGAGCCACTCGACCTCGACCCCTGTATACACGGTGACGGCGGTCGATGATGAAGGAGACGATATGAACTTTACACTGTCATGTGATCCGATTACTCCATGTCCATTTCAAATTCTTAAAAGTAAGTTTATATGGAACACGTTTGCAGTTGAAAAGCCACATCTGTTCCGAAGATTATATTCCTAATGCTTGATAGTAGGGTTAAAGTGCCTTAATATATAAACACCATACACATTTCGACTTCAATATACATAAACAAGCAAAATCTATTTTGATTGATGAAATCTGATTTGTGTGTAAATTTGCATTTGTTTATACATATAAACACACAATTCTCCTTGTTTTCCATTCAATACACCCATTATATAATTTGCCATATTACACTAGTGTAATACAGTTTTTGATTGATGATAAAACATCATAATGCAACCTCATACCAATATTTCACCAAACATTATTTTAAAATTTCGTTAAATCGTATACTGGCGACTAAAATCATGTGATAAAAAGAATCTGACACTCGTTGTCATTTAATAAAAACATTTATAAAACTCGTCCAGGAAAAATAAGAAAATTGCCATACGCTCGCTTACTATTACTTTTCCTGAACTCGTTTTATAAATGTTTGTATTAAAATACAACTCGTGTCAAACCCTTTATATAAAGGAATCATTTTCGTCCAATGCAAGCCATACCTCATGTTTAACGTGTCATACACTGTTGATCACCTGATAAGGTCATATTTTTATGGTTATATAAAGTTTGTATGTTTAAACCTTGTCAGCTGGAGTTGTTCTTCTGACCACCTCTATCTCCACAACCACGATCACCGGCTATGATCTTAGGATCGTTGTCAATGATGCAAGGAGTACAGCAAATTCAAAGACACTCACTGTAATTATAACAGGTAATGCCTTTATACTGTATCATCATCATCATCATCATCATCACCATCACCACCACCAGATGATGATGATATAATTTACTTTTTAGACGCTTTTACAAACAGAGAATATTTGGTATGGGTAGAACTAAGAAAGTTTATTAGTTGATAATATCTTCTTTGTTTTACCACATACTTATCATAAGTTTCATTACCAAAAGTTGTGATTAACTGGTTATTATCGCCGCGCTCGTCTATGTGTAAACGCTCCTGGAAAAATCCTATTGACGGCGCCATTTTGTACTATCAACAACTAAAGAGCGGCGCTTTCTTGCGTGGAAATTCCGGTCATTATTCATGTTTGTTGAACATCATAATTTAATTAGAATTTTATATTTAGTTTAAAATGTATCTACATCTTCAAATGTGCCTTGAAAATGTTTAAATTATATTTGGCTTGCATATGAATACTTTTGTCCTGTGCCTATTTAAAATTTGGTATATGTTGCAATGCCCATAGGACTTTGTCTATTCTTATTCATGATCACAACAATGTTGCTTTTGCAGTGTGATGGTCGTAAGAAACCTTCCCGTGCATGTTATATATGTTGTCATTTAATTCATCCTACTAGATTGTTACGTTATTTTCTTTTATTGACATATGGCTGTGGTTCCTCAATTCCATCTACACATGAACAGGCTGCTACAACCATTTACTCTTCTATGGTCATTTTGTTTTATTCAAAAAGTTAGTTTTATTTATAATTAACATTTTTTGTGTAGTTCTTCTAATCGAAATAATACCTCTCTCCTCTAAATACTATGTGGACATTATTTTTTGAATGGACGTCACTACTTTCGTCATAACTTATCAAAGAAAACGTCAGCCCTTGGGCATTTTTTATTCAAATAGATCGTGTTTGTTTGTTTTTTCATTGATTGCATTAGAGAAACCCATCAGGCCCATATTTCCGACTGACCGTTCGGGTTGCTCTTTTTGTTAAATGACTCATTGCTAACTTGTTCTTTCTTTTATAGTTGGCTTGTATGTGGATACTTTTGTCGTCTGCCTATTCAAATATTCGTATATGTTGCAGTGATCATAGGACTTTGTCATATTTTCTTATTAAACCATTAAAAGGTACTCTTGCGATGAGAATACAAGTAACGAAATTTAAAAACGGTAACCTTATAAGCCGAGGCTATATTTGCAAATTTCATTTTAAATAATAAAGGCAGACACTCTCTAGAAGGTATAACTGCTGTGCAATATTCAGTGCAATCTCCTGTAAAGGACAATTAAAACGGGCCAACTTGCCTAAGGGTGCACTACTGGAGAAATGGAGACTCGGCATGCCGTCATAGCCTACTTTTAATGCAAGTTCTTGACTAAAATTGTCTTATGCAGACAATGTAGTACATCGACGTATTCCTGTGATGTAACCAGCAGAGAGAGAGAGAGAGGAAGAAAGTGAGAGAAAGAAAGAGTGGGTATGGAAAGAGAAGTGAATGCTATGATAAACAATAATAATACAAAATTACGAACATTTTGCTTAATCACGAGCCCTTCGGTAAACAAAGTAAGTTTAAACTAATTGGATGCCTCTGCAACTACAAATTCATATTCACAGCATCGACATATCATGATCTAACTCAATCTATATTACTCAAGGCTACTATCTCAAATAGTAAAGGTTCTTGGGACCACGAGATAATATCTTCTATGCTACTGTTCTCCGCGACGGACAATGACGAAAAACTCAACGCAAGTGTACATAAATAGACTTAGTGCTTCAAAACCGCAGTTATAAAAGTACACGAAATCTTTTTGTATCAAGACAACTCTAATTTCTTGTTACTTCTAGCCATGTTTTGCTTGCACAACAGCCAAAAATCGTAGTGGCCGATAAAATGTAATAGACGTTACCGAATGTGACGTCATTAAATGGTTAAAATTGTGGGATTTAGATATGTTTACGACAAGAAAAGAAGTTTTGCACATGGGTGAAATATGTGGTATTTGTAGTTTTGTTTTGTAATAGAGGTCATCACTTGCCAGAAAGAAATACGTTTGGCCTTAGGCTTTCAAGTCTGTCTACACAAATAATCTCTCTCTCTCTCTCTCTCTCTCTCTCTCTCTCTCTCTCTCTCTGTTTACACAAATAATTGACTCTGTCGGTCTCTCTCTCTCTCTCTCTCTCTCTCTCTCTCTCTCTATCTATATCTCTATCTATCACTCTCTCTCTCTCTTTGTTAACACAAACGATAACTTCTCCCATTTTCACCTTCTATCTATCTGTCTCTATCTCTGTGAAAGGTCTGTCTCGTGTTCATACCTGTACCTGTATATTTTGTACAAGTTAAAGAAACCTAACTGAAGGAAGCAATATGGTATTATAAAAGGTCTGGGAAATAATAAAATGATAAACAGGTAGATAATCACAGTCAGCTACCCATTTACCGTTTTACGTTGGTTTCAGACATAAACGACCCTGTTGCAATTACCAACCTCCCACTTACCGCGTCGATGCCAGTCAGGGAGAATACAGCCATATTGACATCAATATTCAATGTGACATCTGCAGATCAGGACGCGTCACAAACACTGACGTACTCTATGACGTCATCTGGAACAGGGCTGACTTATTTCACCATCGATCCATCAAGTAGGTAACCGCTAATGCATGCAATTAGCTTTATACTCGTTTTTAACATATTCATTTCCTTTAATTCACAGGTTCAAATATTGCTTGACACTTGACACAGACTGCATATTATTAAATATGATCCTTCAACATTTATTACTGAATTGCTTGATGACTTAGTACTGATCCTATGTTTAATTATTGAAGTAAGTATAAGACGTCTGTTAAGACCGATTAGAATAAATTGTAATCTTTATCAGAACATTAAGGCGATGACCCCAACTTTCTAAAACTGTCATAATACCCCAACTCTCATAATATCATATGCTTGCCGTAACAACTTTATACTTATAAATATACATTTATATATGCATACATAGTATTATCCTTTACGTATTATGTACGGGATCTGAGCAAACGGGTGTATTTTTCTCTAAAACAACACAGAACGTTTCAAGTCTGTAGTGTGTGTGTGTGTGAGTGTGTGTGTGTGTGTGTGTGTGTGCGTGCGTGTGTGCGTGCGTGCGTGTAAATGCAACACCTTTTATTATCACTTATTTTTTAATAAATAAATAAATAGAAAAGTTAGTTTGCAATAAAACTTAAAGTCAAGACATTTACACAATGCGGGAGCACGAATGTTTCATCGTTACAATAGGAGCATCGTGACTCGCTGATGTTATAGAAGCCATTTTCTTTTCCGTTTAAGCACTGTTTGGAATAACCGATAGTTAAGTCATGCATTGTTAATACCTAGTAATAATTTGTCAAACCTAATCCATGATGAAGGGGTTCCATCGAGGCAAAAGGCGAAATAAACTCAGCTGACGTTGGCAAACCTGCCGCGACCATTTATTTCAAGAAACAATTGAATTGCAATCGCAAAAAAAAAAGGTTTATCGAATGGTTTTGTAATATAGTGATTTGAAACTCTATGTTCTATGTCTTCTCACGTTCAACTTCATTCTACGTAATGCCAACTTTGATATTATTGGAGCGTTATAACAACCTATCGAGATAAAAAATACAAAAACAATTACACACAAGGATTGGATACCATGTATAGTATACGTACGCACGCTTATTCCTACACGGGATGCGTGCGATCCATATTAGACTTTAAAAACAAATGCTCGTATATCACCTCTCCCCGTCCTCTTATACCACACCGACCCTCCGTGAATCATTTGCGTCAATTGAAAAGTGTTGTTTTAATTACTGAAATTGTTGTTTCTTTAATATGAAGCTAACGTCACCATTTGCTGCAGTTAAAGTATCAAACAATTAAAGGGCATTTTGATGTTTGTTCCTCAAGATTACAACGTGCTCCGCGGTGGAAGAACCTGCTGGTCATAATCGTAATTACCCAGTAAACATCTGTAAACAAATACTCATGTTTAGGTCAATATAAAGTGATATTCACCGATGACGCAGTCGATGTTAATATAACAATTGTCAGGTCATAAAACTATGTATTGACCGAAAGAAAATTGTCTAATTTACGGATTTGTACGAGTAAATGTGATTTCTGCTAAAGTCTCCTAAGATGTATCAATGCACGATCCACGAATACTTTTTTCCTACGTTCGAACAAAATAGGACGCAGCAATTATATGTTGAATTGTGTATTTTCTCATTGACTATTGCTTTTAAGAAACTATTTAAAATAGTTAAGAGTTATCAGTACAGAGAACTAATACCGGCTTTTGTAATTGGTTCGAGTAATTTTGATAGAATGTTATCTTACAAGACGCTTTCCTGTATTTATAACCGTGTTAAATTAACTCGCATATATTATGTTTGCATGTTGGCATATTGTACTCGTACACGAACATCATTACCAAATGAGGGCAACTGAAAATATGAAAAAAAATCGCGAGCTTTTTTGCTGAGTCTTTCTGTTACCGCATTGGTTAAATGACCTTAAGTCATTTATAAGGTCGGCTGTTCAATTATCATTCCATAACTAAGTTGCTCATTGCAGCTGGTGAAATCAAAACGGGATTGACTGTAATGAACTATGAGACGCTGTTGGCTGCCTCCGAGACTTCATTCACGTTGAATATCAGCGTCACTGATGGCATCGCTACCGACTGGGAGACGTTGGATATTGACGTCATTGACATCAATGAAACACCGACGTTCAGTCAGACAAGTTACAGTCTCACGTCGTCCCTTTCGTCTGTAAGTTGGCAAATTACACTTGTATATGTTTAAGTACCATCAAGGCATAGTAATATGCGTTAATTTAAATAGGATATCTCTATATCGCCATTGACTAGGTTGTGACTGACGTATACATGTACATGACGTTTATTTGCACAAGCACATGAAGAAAATATGTATACATATTGTATAGGAAGCTTCTGATGGGCTGACGAGATGCCCGCTACGAAATTTTGTTGCTCTCAATCTTAAGAAAAGATAGTCTTCCTCAATGTATGCTTTTTTATAATATGTTTAATCTTATAATATGTTTAATTATGCCTTAATGTATATAAATACTTTGAATATTCTTCATGCGAGCAAAGTAATCGGGATGTTTAACTTGGTTCATTGCCTAAAACAGTTGACCTTTTCTGATTTCAGGCGGGCACAGTGATCGGTTTGCCGACCTACGCCGTGGTCGACCCTGACACTGGAGACAGTAAAACATACGATATGGTTTGTGGTAACGGATACTTCTACATGGATTCCAGTAATGGACAAGTCGAGATCCAGGCGGACTATGATCTCGGTGAGTCTCGTTAATGCGCGGCATATAAGACAAAACATCCAGGTATGCAGAATGAATAGGAAGTTAAAGTTGTCCGACCCGGGAAGTTTTATCGTCTTTGTAAAATAGGCGTGCAATTTTGTCGTTTAACTATTGTTTCTGTGTCAATGTTGCCATACACTTGCTTTGTATAAATGCTTTTCATGACTATGGCCAAAAACATATACACTGTGTGATCTGTATTATTTTAAAGGATTTTAGTTACAATCTTTAATACTAGTAGATGTAAACTGTTTTGAAATATTGTTCTTTTTATCTTTTTAGCTTGTTTACATTTTGAAATAAGAGCTAGGGAAACGATTTTTTATAAACATGCCGAGGTGCATAATATTGAGCTAACGTTTATCTTATTATTTATTATTCTGTGTTGTCTCATAGTGGCCTTAATTGAATACAATTATAAACCATGAATTGGCATATCATCATTTAAAAGTAATAAGTTAAGATTAAATATAAACATTTCACACCATAAAACGCTTCATGAGATTTGGTTTGAATATAGAGCTTCTGGTTGGAGACAGTCTCCACACACACACACACACACACACGCATGCACGCACACGCGCGCGCACGCACGCACACATAAATGCCTTAAAACAATGTTGTCATAATCAACAGGACTGGTGTTGACAGTTCAAAATTTATTTAAGATTTAAATGTTAAGCAGACATTCAATGGTTTGTATTACTCGTTATTGTAGTCCCGACTTATTACCAGTTCAAAGATGCTTATAGCTGAGTTGTTGTTTTTAATGCCGCCTTCTAGATTCGGGTCTGTCCCAAAGTGTCACGTGTTCAGTGGCGGTGTATGACAGCCAAGGCCTGAATGACACGGCTCTTCTTCACATCTATCTTGGTATGTACATATAGCATTGTCGAACTTGAAAGAAAGGAAAGAATGTAAAATGCACTTATTGAATCCCTAGTTGTAACATTTCTTATTCGCGTTTTTTTATAAAAAGAATAATTAAACCATATTCTTCTCATCCTAACGGATTCTTTATTTTAGTGTTCGGAGATCCCTACTACATGTATATTTGTATATTTGTCCAACTAGCTTCAATATTTTGCGAAGTGGCGTTTTTCTCTTTTTATTTGCACGTTCTAGCAAAGCCTTAAAAGCTTTCAAAAATATGGTCATCCAGTGACCTCTTTTTACTTAAAACTTGACAATGAGCCGTTTTATTCTTAAGCTCTACATGTTTAAGACAAATCATTGCAGTTTATTTGTAAGACGTAATCATCGTACACCTAGCTCGATAGGGCAGGACATTCTCAAGATACATTACATAGCTGGACAGTAATCTAAACATTTCGAACACGAACACATTCATTTTAAAGCATGTTTAAATAATACCTGTTGTTTATAATGCTATAGAGCATGCTTTTCCAAATTTAAAATCTACTTCCCCTCTAACACGTTTACTTTTTTTTCTTTCTTTTGAAATGTCTCTGCGTCTCATTTTCCTTTAGAACTGAACTTACATGATTGTACCTTCGGCTTGCCCTAATTAAATTTAATATATGCTTACCTCTAACAGACACTGGTCATTGTTTCATATTATTTCCTAGATAACCAGAACGACCATGTGCCTGAGTTCAACCCCATGCAATACTCGTTCCCAGTGAGTTACTATGCGGCTGTTGGAACGTCTGTGGGTCAGGTAACTGCTTACGACGACGATCTTGGGGTCTACGGTACGAAATACTTCGCCCTGAACCAGACCCATCTGGGTAACGAATATTTCAGAATCAGTAACACCGGTCTGATCACAGTGGCAGCCTCCCTGGCGCCTCTCGGACCGGATGTGGCAGTGAACATAACAGGTGTAGTGTACGACGGAGGCTCATTGTCAGATACAGCACCGATCATCATATTCGTATCAGGTTAGTGGATGGTATTTGCATGCGCTCTGCCAAATTCTACTTTTTGTCAATACGAATGCACTTATCTACAAAAGAACGCATTTAGTCTAAAGTCTCCAAATTGAAAGTAAGCGGCACACTTTTGACAACAACAAATCGTCGGCGCAATATATCCCAAAATGTACAAAATGCATTTTACAAATATTCTCGGTTGAGGAGGATTTGAAGGACTAAAGCGGTGCGACAGTGGTCAAGGCAGGAACAAAACTCCATGGCATCCATATATACTACAATATCTCTACATATTTTGGCTGTATTGTGTTAAGAAGTGCTTATTCTATTTGCTATTTGTAGAGCTGGTCCTCGCCACGACGACCCCGGAAGGACCACGGTACCGGACGTTTAGTGAGGACAGCCGCAACATGCCATGGCTGGTTGGTAGTCTTATTGTGCTCGTGACCATCATAGGTCTGGGTGCCTGGACAGGGTACACCTGTAGGGGCGAGAACGGCATCGCAACCACCTTGAGAACATGGTAAACAGTCTTACCCACACACAAGCCACACAAAGAAAACACAGTCACGAAATTACATCATAAAATTACATAAGTGCATGTTGTTTATCATTATATTGTTTCTTGATTAAAAGACAAATATCATTGAACTGAAAAATTGCATTATTTTAATTGTCGTTTTTTTTCAAATAAAGTGAGGGCGCGGTGCTCATGAAATTTTTTGCAGCTCTTGTTTATTTCCTAAAACTTACAAGATTTGATAACTTTTTTATTTCTGACCTAAACTTAAACTTTATGCATATTTTCACGATTGTTTTGAAATGCATATTTTTATCACTTGTGTTAACCAATATTATAGCACCAGTTTCAAGCACCGTATACATATAATATCATAATAACCTTGAACTGTTTACCTTTTTATGTTAGTCGCCGTCGTCACCTCAGGCCACAACTATGGCGAAAGTTGCCAGGTATTAAATCCGAACCGTCAACAGGCAAATTCCCTCCACCAGTCGAAACCTCTCTACCACCATCGTTGCTCATGGATTTGACAGGTATGTCTAAACCTTTTTTCTTTTACAGAGAAAATAAATAATTACTTTGAACAAATCTACCAATATCTTATTTAGGTCTAAAGTGTTTCCTTAATCCTCTGTTAGTAATTTAATTCTTAACAAAATCATCAACGGAACGAACTAATTGTTTTGAAAAAAGTTAATGTATCGTCATTATGAAACATAAATACATGTATAACGTGTTGTTCATTTCTTAATGCAGTTCGCAATCCTCCGCCGCCAAAACGACTTCAGCAATGGCGGAGTGGTGATGAAGGTGCACCTGCTGGCACTCATGTCGTTACACGTGACGTCACTTATCACGACACCCAAAACGTTGCGCATAACGACTCAGGAAATGATTCACCAAACGACTTGCGTAGTGTCTCCCGTGATGACCCACGAAACGACACACCTCTCACAGCCATGCAGGAGCTTGACACACATGAAGGGGAACTCAGTGAGTCTCCGGTGCAAACAACAACATTGTGAAAGGCTTAGTAAAATACAAATTATACAGTGGATGTATCTGGTGGAATGTTTTGTAAAACGGTTTTATGCACTGTATTATAAATATACCATTTTATATCAGATTGTATCTAGCAAATTTCGCTGTTCAGACCATAAATGTTTAATTGAAACTGGACTACATCTTGGTATTACAAGAGAACAGCGAATTTGTCAATATTGATTTGTAATGTACAATGCAATGAAGATGACTACCATGTTTTCTGTATTTGTAGTTTTGTGTACATTATATATTTGTAATAAGTTCGGGCAACTACGCCAACAATATTTATAAAGCTGGCATAATGGCAGGTTGAAATATGATAATTTCTGTATACTAATGATGTGCTCCAACGATGATAAAATCAAGTCATTAGCTTTTTATGTACATGCCATAATGAGTCGTGTAATACTAACTATACATGACACAACTTAAATTGTATTTTGTATTTTATTATGATTTGCTGTATTTGGGGCCGGTGGCCTTTATTTACAATAAAATGTTGAACTTGAACTTGTATCAACTGAAAACTTCAATTTAACCAAAAAAATTGTGCTAAGCAATTACCACCTCACATAACTATTCACAATACAGAGACCTAAATATGGTAAGATAAATACAAAAAGGAATATAATTTCATAAGAAGCAACTGTATGAAACGTTAACATTGAACTTAACTCAGTACGTGCATTTTAACAAAACATTGCAAAATAAAGAATAAATTAAGAAATATTTAAATATGTTTATACTTTGAAGTGTTAAATGAGATTATAAATGAGTGACATATCAAGATATTAGGACATAACTAAGCCATTTACGGTACTGTACAATATATTGGTGTCAGCGAAGAAATTAAAAAAGAAAATAAGACAAACAAACATAACAGATGTGGTTCAATAGACATACCTCTTAACAATGCAGTATGATAGGCATGTAAATGCAATATCTTTTATGCCAATTATACCACGAACATTTTTGGCGTTATGGATAAATGGCGCTGCTGTTAAATCACAAAAAATGCGTTAAATAAAAAGACTTCTTTGTGTATATATACCAACAATTATATAGTGTGATGTCGTGGAATTTATGTCCCTATACATATTAAGTGCCCTTAATTTTCCATTTTAAAATGATTTTTTAAAACATCGTCATTAACAGCATGACGTTTGGTTCGTGTGAAATGCAGATTTTTTGTTGTATATCTTATTTGGCACTGTTGAAAATTCTAGATAAGTTATAACCAGTCTTTAAGGCTTGTTGTTTTACGATACTTTAACTAAATGGTTCATATTTACTGTCCTATAAAGCGTTATTCCTAGATTTAAAAATTCTCTGTAATTGGTAACATTTAATATTCCATGTATTTGTGCTATTTTTGTTTCAGCATGCATAGCTAATGTTATATATGTGTTGTTTATCTAAATGACCGTGTTGTATAGATGCTTCCAAAGCTGATATTTGTGTGGGGTGACAAAGGCTGTATCATTGCGCATATACTGACAGCTTGTCAAGATTACATTTCATTATATTGCCTAAGGTTACAAAGCGTTTCCATCGCTAAAAGTAACAAAAGTGGCGATTAAGGTTGGTCCTTCTTCACAAACCTTGTGATTAACAAAGCAGACGTGTTTGGTGTATTTGAATGTTTAACACAAGCATGTGAAATTATGCATATTATGGCATGTATGTTCAATTTTGTATGCTTGTATTCAGGAACAAGAGTGTGCAAAAATGTACTGTGATTTTCAAGTGCCAAAAGCTAATTCTTATTAACTCGCATATTATTTTTAATTAATTGACTGTAAAATACTTTTTCAGTAAATGTTATATATCATTGGTCAATAAATTGTTAATTTCTTTTGCACAATTTGCTAATTATATTGCTAACACCTACGGAACTGTGCCTAGGTCCTTGTTTGTAAAGTGAAACCTCCCTAGTCCGGCCTCCTGTCGGACCGAATTAATTGTTCGGTTTATAGAGGATTCCAGATTACAGAGGATCTTACTTTTCGGCTGAATTTTTATGATAAACATGTATTTCTTTCCTAACTTATGTTGGGTTATTATTTCTTTATAAATTGACCCTTTTATCATTTATTTCTTTGATGTTTTGCTGATTTTTTTTTTTTATTAAATTATATCTTAATATTTTTGTACTTATGTATAATGAGTTCTATCTTTTTTCTTTTACTAAAGGCATAAAAGGTTTTCCTATTTAATTATTAAGTTATGATTTTTTCTGCTTTAGGAGTAGGGCTAAAGTAAACATATTTGGCAATCTTTTCTATTAGTTTACTTTTTATATTTTTTCTAATAACAGAACCAGTTTATGAATTAAATAACACTCCTATTATCCATAAACAAATGGATTAATGATGCAACAGGTTCTAGCCGATCGACATCAATTAAGTCCAGTTACTTCTCTGCATAATGATAGCTTGAATGTAAATTTCACGGGAGAGTAATTCACACGGTGCACATCATTCTTCACAGTTAGGTTGTTCACATGCTGATTGTTAATTGGGGATCGGGGCTTAATTGACAGGTGTGAATTGTCATGTGTACAATATAACGGTGAGGGGGTCTGCAATCAGCATCGGACTGTGGGGTGTGATTTGCACTTACAATACACACAGTGTCAGGAAAACTAGGCCAGAGTGTAGAGGATTCCGGACAGTAGAAGATGACTTTACAAAGATTTTATAAGATAAAAAAGGGGACTTAGAAAAAAGGACGGACTAGAAGGGATTCCGATATGTAGAAGATCCGGTCTGGGGAGATTCCACTGTATCAGCATAGTGATCGGCAAATTTTTGTTCTATGTTTTAAAATGATTGTAAAATCCACGAGCAATATTTCATGGGATATTTGATTTGTTGTATATTTAAAAGTGGCATCCTTTGCTGGCAATAAATACATTTGAAAATCTCTTAATTTTTGTTGTTGAATCCGGGCATTAATTCTGCATAAATACATACTTTCTCCTAGGTTAACGGGATTGTGAACATTACCTTCATTGTTAGTTAGTACCAACCGTGTAAGACAGTCGTTCTAAATGCTCACTCGTTTCATGTCTATAAATGAGAGCGATAGAGATTTAACCTGATATCAGCGTCAATACTGATTCCCCAGATGGTGATATAATATTTTATCCAACCATCTCTGTAAATATCGGTTGATATAAGCCGTGTGATAAAGATGAGCTTTATCAACCGATATTCGCGCACCTTCTCTAAGACGGACTACTTTTTTTGACGATACGACCAGGAATGTTTACGGGAACAAAACCCATTTATCGCGTAATTATGCTTGTAGTCACCCCAAAAATGTCCATAATTACTAAGATTGGTTAAATAGAGCAAAAGAGGCTATTGAAAAAAACAAGAGGATGAGAGCGGTTTCGATCCCTGTCATGCAGGATTGAAAATTTAAGTGGCAGCGTCTTAACCGACTGAGCTAACCGGACAGTTCATCGCAACATTTCCAAGTTCTATTTAACAATGATATAGAAAATTGTAAATAAAAAAATATAAAAAAAAGCTTTATTAATCAAAATGTACGCATTTTCAATTCAAAAACTTGCAAAAATCTTAAACAACATGTAATACAGGCACATGATTAAAACTATTTAATAAAATCAATAAAAGTAATAATTTGTAGTCGGCAAAAATAAAAACGTCGGCAAAAATAAAAACAACTATTAAAATGCCAGATTATGAGTCCCTGTTGTTTTGATATTATTTCGTTTAAATTGAATGAATGTGATGAAGAATCGTGTGAAAACCTAAGCAGTGTTGTAGAGATGAGCTACGAGAATTTCGAGGCAAAGTTTGGCTTTAATCCCAACAGTTTTGAGAAGGAAATTGATCTTGAATGTTTGGCTGTCTCAGAAAGCTGCCTTATCTGAGGACAGACCCTGATGATCAAATGTCGTTACATGATACACATTCAAATGATTTAGATAGAGTTTAACCTTTAGTTGAACTAAATACAGCTAACTGCATAGATCTAGACAAATGTGCTAATAAATCACAGACACCAGCACACCACCTCCAATTTCACCATTTCTCCAAATTTTGCAAGTCACCCTGTCAAAAACACAACTATCTTCGCAATTTTCAATGACATTTTCAATGTTCAAAATTTAAATGTCATCAACAATTAAAATCCATGAGCAAACTGTTTGTAACAACCACAAACAGACACAAACCTCGAATGTAATTCGCGTTTCTTAATGCCATATGGTAGCAACTTTTATGTTACACGGTCTTCACATTACACACTATGTATAGCTTTATACGAGGGTGTGATTTTTGTTGTTATTTTCCAACCATTACTTTTAATTATTGTACTAAATAAAATTACAACCTTATGTCTGGTGCAAACAAAATAAAATAAATAACGTGTTTATTTCTTATTTTTTAATTATAAAAAAGAACTATTTCTTATAGACGAATTACTCTATGCACGCGCATGAATTTCGTGTATTGCATTAGAATGTCAGATCATGTAGGGGAGGAGCAGTAGCGGTAAATTTAAATGTTTCCCTTTTTAATCCATATGGAAAAAAACTGTTTACGGTGGGATAAAAAGAATACTAAATACTCTGCCTCGAGCTTTCTGATTTTCTTAGCCTAGCAGGATAACATTTATCTATATCAACACTAACCTGGTAGTCTCTATATCTCAATAGTAAGTATTGTAATGTGGTTTTCTTGATTTGAAAATATCTAACTGCAGTGTGGCTCTGATAGGAAATACTTTTTGTAATGATGACTACGTTGCTCAAACTTCACTTTTTCCATATATACACACACACACATCTTTCATACATCTTTCATAAAAACCTTACATTCAAGTGGGTTGTACGAACGTTACATGAATTGTCGTTAAATTGGACTATTTTCATGTCGTATTTTTTATCTTAATGGCTTTTAAGAACATGTCATTGTCGTAATATAGTGTCTTTCGTCGTATCTGCATGCATAGCAAGCTGTTACTGAAACGTTTAAAGATATACAACGCAAATACACATCTTTTGAAGAATGTAGAATAAACTTTTGTTGAAAATAACATGTTTGAAAATGTCGACGTCATTACACAATAAACAACTTCTCTGAATGGTTGTTATTTTTATTTCGTAGCTGTCTAAGCCCACTTGTGCACTACTTCGAGTTTCTGACGCAGGATAAACCTGGATAAATATCGAAGCGGTTAATTTGCTTAATCTTATTCATTTGCGGATATGTATGGTTCAGAGTTTAACAATGTTTTGAAATGTTTGTGAGTGTTACAGCGAGAAGGAGTAATAATACCTTCCGTCCACTCTTTGTTTTGCAATCACATAATTATTGTTAAAATGAAGTGCATATAAGCGTATGACATTACATACATCTCAGTTATCAACCGAATCCACAAAAGTAAATTTACATATGAACACCGGTTCGAGCTCCCGACACCATCACGTTTCTTTAACATTATGTAGGTAAGATATCTGTGTAAGCATGTTAAAAAAAGTTTGCATCAATATTTTATACTTTAAATAAAATCTATTCATTCTACTCACATTTGGATAAGTTTATATAAGATGTAAACAAAATGACCCCCTTCCTTGAATAGTTTTCCGGTCTATGTTAGTTTCCACATCAGTGAAAATCCCTTATCTTGGCAGCCATCTTTGTGGGTAACTTCAAGGGATTTTCATATGAATTGTATAGAAGGGTAAATTTTATTTTCTTGTAATTTCTTCAATTAGGGTACGAAAATTAAAAGCTTTACACCATTGGAAAGCTCTTGAAACTCATATTTTTAGAATACGATATTTTTACAATTGATAAATGCACACAGAATTAATACACAGAAATAAATAAAACTATTGGCTCATACTTAAAACAAATTGAACAGTGTATCATTTTCGGTTGTATTTCATTAACCTTTTAAACTATCAAAATATAGTTTTGATATTTAAAATACTTTATAAAAGCTGTTAAATTTGATATAAAATTCAGTAAAAAAGACTGAAAAATAAAAACACAGTGGTGACTTAAATACAGCACATATTTCCCGCTTTCGGCCTGCATTAGCTTCTGCCCACAAAGATGGCTGCCTGAAACTGTCTTATCAGTGTCGATGACATCACATGGAAACTATCTATTCAATAAAACCGGTAATAATGAAGGAAAAGAACTGTGATATAAGCCGACCAGTACACGACATATGTTTGTAATTTATTAGTCCAAAACCTTTAAAAAGATTAGATGAGCCAAAATCTGGCCTCAAAAAAATTTCTAAGCAAAAAATATGTTTTGTTTTCAGAGTATGATACAAAAGTACTAATCTACACCCGATGAAAGGTTTTGTGTTCTATATGTGGACATCCAAGAGGCGTACGATGGGTAAATTCATCAAAACTTATTTTTAAAAAAAACGTAGTGTTGGAATAAAAGTAAACAGGTATAGTGTAATGGCTTCTATTAATTAAAATATTTACTGTCAGATTCGGAAAACACCCAGCGCGAATGAAGCTTTTAAGTGTAACGTGGGGGCAAAGCAATGCGACAAAACCAGTTCAATATTCTTCAATGTCTTGATGAACGAGTTGTCTCTCTTACTTGTAACTCACGTCATCGCGGCATTGTCATATCCGAACATATTCTTGACATAATATGTACTCTAATCGCAGAGGATGTTGCTTGTAGTGCTGACATAGCATTCGAGTTACAGTTACAGCTTAATTGTATAAATAAATTAAGTGGAAAAAATGGAACGAAATGAAATATTGATGGACACGAACTTATTGGATCAAGTAATTAGGTACATTGAGATGTTATGAAAAGAATATTATGAAAGTACAAATTACTGTGTTTTCAGTTTATAAACTCGTGTATAGTGGGGGTTTTATACACCGACTTTATCATGGACTAAAGCAAAGGAAAACGTTTTGGTATGGTACAAAAATTGGAGGAGCACGTATATTGATAACATAGAACAAGTTTTAAAAAGTTATGCAAGGAATTTTATGGATTAGTTAAAATGTATATAATTCAATGGCATAAGTTGAATGTGGTAGAAAGCTAGTCAGCATAGATTAAAATGTTAAATAACACACTTGTGCAAACTTTATACATGCCTATATAACTATATTTATCATAGACATTATTGCAATATGTTTAAAAAATGATAAGATCGGGAGATCAAACAGGTGTTTATCTGTATAAGATTTATTGTGAAATGCCTTGATTTGCAGACCTTGAGAGTTAATTAAGGAAAAATAACAAACATGTATGAAGAATTTCCAACTTTCTTAACTTACCTTTAAATGACTTGGTTTGAATTCACCATGCATCAACCTAAAAACAACATGCAATCTACTTGAGACCGCAATTTCATGGACCTTGTTACATGTTCAATATGACGTAACACTAGAACTAGAATCGTTGACCCTTTTTTTATTGTTGTTCTTTTTTCAGAAAGGATATATGACAAAGTCCTACGACCAGTGCAACGTATACCAAAATCTGAAAAGACACAGGACAAAGGTATTCACATGCAAGCCAAACGTACAAGTTGGAATAATTCTGTGATTTAAATCACAAACAAAAAAGAGCAAACCCGACAGTTACCGCCTTGAAACTGTCAGTTGGCAAAAAATGGACCGACCAGGATGCTTTGATACAGGTTTGTTCAAAAGCAGCATATTTGCACAAACAGCTATGCTGGCCTAGTGTCTACACTTCGGATTACCATGGACAAATAAATTTGTGATGCTGTATGGCCACCTTCTCTTTGCAGCAGTATGTAATATGGATCCAGTGTTTACACATGTTGGAATCACACATATTTTGGTTAGCACAGGAATATATAATGTGTCGACCGATCTTGCTGAAAGTTATGGCACACACAACTCTTTTCTTTTCAGTAATGACAATGTGAACGCATCTAAATCAGATACTGTACGTCTCCGTAGTCGTAAAGGACCTGGTCTAGGGGTGGGATGGGTTTGGGCTGTTACAGTTGTAATGGTGATTTACTATTGGTTGTCTGGCTGCATAAATCACTTTTTGTTTTACTTTTCTTAACGAGAATTCTGGATTGCTCCATGCTCTGTGATGGAGGTACCGCTAGTAATCTTAATGATGCAGTCACTTTTGCTTCTCTTCTGAAGTTATACTTCTGAACAATGTAATCTGTACTTTCCATAAAGAAGCTAGATGTACCTTCTGTTTGAGGATTGCTGGTATAGTTGTCAATAGTAGGGTTGATAGAAGAAGCGACAGAGAATGCGGATTATATGGAAATATACCAGTATGTCTGAACTCAATACTTGGAAGAAAGTCATTTTTAAGGTAATAAAAAATCGCGTTAAATTCTACCGCTCCCATCCTTCTAGTTTACCTAAGAAACCTTTTTATCACTTAAAACAATTTAAACAGTTCTTTCAGAATATTCACGATAAAGTTGTACTTGTACCTGCAGACTAAGCTTCAAACAACATAATTTTGTCTGACGACTATATTACAAAAATGTACTTAGTGCTGAGTAATCCACCACCAGTTCTCACTCTTGCACCAACCTTGACTTTCAGACTGTCATTGACAAACATAAACAGATATTGCATCATTTCAATATCAAAATAGAATCAAAGCAAGAAAAACGTCCTTTATTGTACTGGATTCCTAAGCTTCACAAAACACCATACAAGTCACGATTCATTGTTAATGCCAGCTCTAGCACCACCACTCACATATCTAAACTACTTACGTCTTTGCCGTTCGCAATCACGTTGTTAAATATTGTGAAAGTGTATGAAAGTTCAGGAATTAACATTTTTTGGTCTATTAAAAATTCTTCAGAAGTCTTAGACAAGTTTCGTTCTTTAAACTTTCATTGTTCTGCAATTAATACTTACGATTTCTCTAAGCTGTACACTTCTTTACCTCATGATTTAATTAAGACCAAATTGATTGCTCTTATTGAGAAAACATTTGCTCGAGAGCAACGTCTATATATTGCGTGTTATGAAAGTAATGCATTTTTACCAACACTTTCTTAGAAAAGTTTACTATGTGGACTTGCACGGATGTTTGTGAAGCTCTACGTTTTCTATTAGACAATATTTACATAAAATGCGGTGACACTTTATTTAGACAAGTAATTGGTATCCCTATGGGAACCAACTGGGCACCATTAATTGCAGATTTGTTTTTATACTGCTTTGAACATGATTTTTATGTTAACTTTATCCCCTTCAAACCAAAGCCACATTATAGAGGCTTTCAATTTAACGTCACACTATCTTGACGATATTCTAACTATAGATAATCCTTCTTTTCTCAAATGATCCATCTGATTTACCCTTCAGAACTTACCCTTAATAAAGCAAATAACTGACATTTAAATGCAGCATTTCTAGACATTAAGATCAATATTTCCAATGACAACGTCTCTAGTAAAATCTATGACAAGAGAGATGATTTTAACTTTAGTATTGTGAATTATCCATACCTTGATGGTGATTCACCTCGTGCTACCTCCTATGGTATTTACATATCACAACTTACAAGGTTTGCACGAGTTTGTACTGAAGTAGAAGATTCCAATGCTAGAAACCGGTTAATTTCTTCTAAACTGTTACAGCAAGGCTTTCGTTTTCATTAATTAAGAAATCAAGAAAGGCGTTTTCAAAATTCTTTCACCGCAATTGTTTTATTACTTCTAAGTATAATAGCAGTATAAAAACACTTATGCAGAAAGGCATAAGCCATCCTGCATTTTATGGAAATGTTTTATACAAGTTAAAGAAGATCAAGGGTCTCAATAACTTTTCTGACCACTTTACAAAACTTATCAGAAAATGTACTGCACACGGTTAAAACCCGGGAATCCTTCGATGTACTGCATTGCTTGCAATTGACCCTTTTACAGTCAAAAACTTGCAGAACTTTTAAATTACACGATGATTGGACAGGTCGTTAAGACTATATGAAAACAGTGACTCAAAGCCATAATTAGACAGTCACTGTTGGATTTCTTGTCTCTTAATCTCTCCGGTCGTGCCATATATAGGTGGGACAACTTGAGCAGTCTCAATACCCTTTACGTGAAATTGCACAGGAGGTATAAGATTTGGATTTTGGTACCTTTAGTACATATAATGTCAACTGCGGATAAATCCTCGGCTTTTATGATTTTTGTTAACTCCAAACAATACTACGTTTTATTTTGTTGATTTGAGTTGTTTTCTAAAATTTTATGATTTTTTTCGTATTTTTTACATTTAACTTTTGACACTTTTGGCATACGACGTCATGGCATTGTATGACGTCATTATATTGTTTTTATAATATATCAGCTCTTGTACTGCTATATTTTATTTGAAACTACTCTTTCATTTGGAATTTTAAGGTTGCCGAGGCTTTTATCTACTGTACATACTGTACATATGTTGTTAGTTAATTTTATTACTAGTTATTATGAATGTACATACGTTATTTCTATCTGTTTTAACTCCCGATGCAGGTGCTTACTGTTAGTTGTTTTAATTTGACGGGATATTTTTATAACCACTGTTTGTTCGATAGAAAAACCTTCAGGAAGTGCGACGTTGGAGCGCTCCACAAACCAGGTTTAAGCACCTCAGTTGGCCCTTTTGTCGACTGACCGTTCCAAGGCGGTAACTGATGGTTTTTCTTTTTGTGTGTTATGTCTCGTCTCTGTGTTTTTGTCACATTTACATTTACCTTGTTTGCCTTTGTCTACAGGTAGATAAAATTTAAATATCTGTAAAAAATGATAGGACCTTTTCTTATTTACTTATTTCAGATTTGATGTGGATAAAGCAAGATCATCTGCCTTTGATGACAGAGCAGCCACAGTGTAATTCGGTACTTGAGAGGAGGGTGTTAAATCGCCTTTACTGACTTATACGATTCTGTCTATCTGCAATGATCTGAAGCAAAAGCTGCTAAACTGCCCCTTATTTAATCTTTTATACTGAGTTATTTGCTTACGACATAATGCATATTTAAAGATTTTGATACATGCATTCTAAGGCGGTAACTGATGGTTTTTCTTTATGTGTGTTATGTCTCGCCTCTGTGTTTTTTTTTCACATTTGCATTTACCTTGTTTACCTTTGTCTACTGGTAGATAAAATTTAAATATCTGTTAGAGTTTTGATAGGACCTTTTCTTATATACCTATTGCAATAAATAATGTGCCTTTAAGTCCTGATCAGACAGCTCCCAGATGTGGATCTGCACAACTTGTATTTGCTTGCTCGAGTCGTATTCGACATAAGGACTCAAAATCTGCTTAGAACGAATGAACCGCTGTGAGATGTCTGATCAGGGTCTACAGTTTTTTAAACGCCTTAAGTGATACATCTTGTTACCTGCGCATGTATAAGATATGTACACTGTATGGGACGTAACTGGTAATAAGTTAACTTGAAACACATAGGATATGTGGTGTACCCAGGGTACAGTACAATGTATTGGGTGTTACACGTACACTGTATGGGGTGTTACTTGTAATAAGAGAAGTCAGAACACGTACACTGTATGGGGTGTTACTTGTAATAAAATAATTCAGAACAGTACAATGAATTTGTTGATACTTGTAATAAGATAACTCAGAACACGTGCAATGAAGAGGATGTTACTGTTACCTATAGAAGCCTTCAATGGAATAATGAGACAGCTAATAAACAATCTTATACTGAAATGCTGTCTATAAATATTGAGAAATTTCAGAGTATAGCTGAGAGTATACTCTCTACTGATATTTGTCTTGATCAGGGTATAGATTCTTTCTCTAATGAATTATATAGCTGTGCTTTTGATGTATATGGTTTAGTTCGCAGAATTTCTAAAAAGAAACATACATCAACCAGAAAGTTCACAAGTCCTTGGTTTAATAATGATTGCGAGTTGGCAAGGAGGAAGTTTCGTAAAGCTAGCAGGATCTTTGCAAAAAATAAATGTGAAAATGATCGGTTATCTTTCACTGAGGCCCGTAAAGAATATAATTTCGTAAAGAGAAAAGCAAAAGGGCAATACAATCTCTTACAACGAGATAGATTACATACATATGCAAGGACTGACCCCCAAAAAATTTGGAAGGAATTAAAAGGATATAATAAAATCAGCACTTGTGATACAAATATTTCTGCTGATGATTTGTATATACATTTTAAGGAGGCGTTTTCTTGTGATGAAAGTTTTAAAAATCCAAATGTAGAGGACAATTTGGGCGATAGACTAGATGCTAATGTTAAAATTGATACATTAGACAAGGAGTTTAATATTGACGAAGTTATAAAAGCTATTTCTAATCTCAACAAGGGCAAAAGCGGTGGTATTGATAATCTTATCCCCGAGATATTTATTGACGGAAAAGAGATCTTAGCTCCTATTCTGTGCAAAATTTTTAACTTTATTTATGATAAAGGTCTATACCCATCTTCATGGTCTAAAGGTTGCACTGTACCTGTTCCTAAGAAAGGAGATAAGAACGATGTAAATAACTATAGAGGTATAACCTTAACAAGTACATTTTCTAAAATATTTTCGCTTATGCTTGATAATAGACTTCGTACCTGGCTTGAAAGTAATAAGACTTAGAGCGATTTTCAGTTCGGTTTCAGAAAACAAAGAAGTACCGTGGATTGTATGTTTGTTTTAAACATGTTAATTAATAGAGTACTTAATCAAGAAAAACGAAACGTATATTATGCTTTTGTAGATTTCAAAAAGGCATTTGATCTAGTGTACAGGAACGGCATGCTTTTTAAATTGTTGCAAAATAATGTGTCCTCTAAATATACGAGGATGATAATGGCAATATATAAAGACGTTAAGACATGTATTAAAACAAAGATCAATTTACATAACATGCAATCTAATGACACAATTAACTTGGACAATAATAGCTGTTTAAGTGGACTAAGTAATTATTCGGAGTTCTTTGATACATATACCGGGGTGAAAGAAGGTGAAACATTATCGCCTTTATTGTTTATATTATTTATAAATGACATGCATGAAAAAACTGTATTCTGAAAATATAGACAGCATTGTGATAGATGAAATCAAACTGTTTCTGCTATTATATGCTGACGACACTGTTTTGTTTTCATATAGTGCTTCTGGTTTACAAACCTTACTGAATAGACTTCATGATTATTGTTCTAAGTGGGGAATATCAGTAAATTATAATAAAACAAAAGTGATGGTGTTTAAGAAAAAAAAAAGAGGCCAGAGATTTTGGACATAAAATATGGTTATACATCGGTTGAGATTGTGGAAAGCTTTAATTATCTAGGAGTAACATTAACTTCTAATGGGATTTTTTATAAGACGCAAAAGAAGTTATCTAAGCAAGCAGCGAAAGCTGTTTTTTCTTTAAATAGATTATTTGATGAAATGTCATTTAAGATATCTGATAAGATCAAATTATTTGACTCAATGATATTGCCAATATTGATGTACGGAAGTGAAGTGTGGGGATTCCATACTAGTCCTGATATTGAGAAAGTCCATCTTAAATTTTTAAAACAAATCCTAGGGGTTGGTCCAAAAACCACAAATGTGACGGTCTATGGTGAAACTGGACGATTTCCCTTGTATGTCATAAGAAATATAAGAATGATAAACTATTGGTATAAATTAAAGTCTAATCCTGAGTCTCTACCTGGTAGAATATTCACAGCAGCATCCTATTCCGTGGTATCATGTCACGATCGGAATTGGAAAGCTAAGATAAAAAATCTTCTCCAAGACTTGGGCTTTGCATATATATTCTATAAAGAAACTGTATCTAAATGTGATATAAACATGATTATACGACGAATAAAAGATAACTATATACAAAAATGGTATTCGGATGTAAGCTCGTCGTCTAAACTCGAGACTTGTTTAAAACTTTATTTTATTTCGAAAAATTTCTTGATATTGTTAAAAATGACTCAATCAGAATACACCTTACCAGATTCCATTGTTCAGCACACAAACTAAGTATTGAAGAAGGGAGGTACACACATGTTTCAAGAGAAAACAGGCTTTGTACTTACTGCAGTATGAATGTTATTGAGAATGAATACCATTTTCTTTTAGTTTGTCCTTTTTACTCTGAAGTGAGAAAACAATATTTACCCAGAGTCTATCTAAGATGGCCCACAATAAATAAGTTTGTTCAATTAATGAGCACTCATAACACTAACCTTATCATAAGATTGTCGAAATATATAAACAAGGCTATGGTAACTAGAAATGATTTTACGTTTAACACACATGTATAGACACTATTTTTGTAGTACCTGACTGTATTTTATGTGTTTATTATCAAAATATTTTCATGGAGCAATTAATTCAAAACAAGATATATAAAAAAAAACACACACACATAAAAAAAATTGTGTATTTTTAAAGTTTTAGTAAATTGTTATAGAAACGTACCTCTTAATTTTTCTGTAAACATCTCTTATAAAAGGCATATACACATACACAATTGTACTTACCTTATTCCAAAATAGTGAAACAATGGTATGTTACAGTTTTAGTAAATTGTTATATAAACATAACTATTTAACTTTTCTGAAAATTTCTCTTATAAAAATAGTATATAAACATACCCTACTGTACATACCCTATTGTACCCGCTTGTAGCAAATGGCGCATAACTGCTTAAAGATGTATTTACTTATAATACACTCATGAAACATTTGAATTGCTTGTAGAAATAATACAGGTATAACATAAATGAATATTCATATTCTCTTTAATCATGCTTTTCAATAAATACTTGGTCATTTTGTACTGTATTATATATGCCATCTTCTCCAACTTTTGTATATCGTTTGTACTTGGCAATAGCCAAAATGGTTATGTCAATAAAAGTTTGAATTGAAATTGAATTGAATTTATTATATTACATTTCAAAATGAGACTTCGCCAGCAAGAAACTGAAATAATTTATGTGAAACGATAAATCTGACAAACTCATACAAAATATACCAGTTTACAAACAGATCTAGTTCATTTGGTCACATGTAATTAGATGTATATCGGCTTTTATAGTTAATCTTTATTGAAGGAATCGTTTTTCAATTAGAAGTAATATATGCAAAACCCGTAAAAGAAAATTTAATCGGTTAAGTACATGTCAAGTCAAGCGATCCATTCAATAACAACATTGCCAGAGTGATACACGTAATGAAATGATGGACTGATACTGATGTATGGAAATGTTCCAAATAAACAACGTCATGTGACTTACCATTACAGTTTAGTTTAGAGCTCAAATAAAAGACCGATTCCGTAACTGCACCTTGTTGAGAGTTGAAAAACTTAAAAATGTCTTCTCGGATCTTACCACTTATTGTGATGACAGTTCTTTTTAAGGATGTGCATGCTGAACCATGTGTCTTAGGTAAGAGTGTTTGATTACAATCATCATCATCATTATCATTAATAATAATCATCCATCATCATCATCATCTATCATCATAATCATCATCTATCATCATTTATCATCATTATCATCTATCATCATTTATCATCATCATCATCATACATCATCATCATTATCATCATCATCCATCATCAACAACAACAATAACAACCACAAAGATAATCACTGACATCGTCATGTAAGCTGCACCGAAACAATTATTGTCACCTTTATAACTGTTCGCCTTAACGTAAAGAAGATCTTTAGAATCCCTTGGTGAGAAGCGTCAATGCACTTCAGGTCTTTTGGCTAATACAATATGTTTTCTTTTAAGCAAACATAGAATGGTAAGATTGCCTCAGTAGCGCTTGACTGTAACGTCCATAGGCGTACACACATAGGTCAGATCGTCATTATTTACCGGTATGTCTCAATAATTGTAAAACTACCCCTGCACCCCTAAAACACGCCCTGATCCTCTCCCACCATCCGAAGTCCAACTAACCAGTCAATACCTACAATCACCTAGCGCTTTCATTGCCGTTAATTGTTAATTGAGGTATTATGGTATATACTGACAAGATGTTAATAATAGTGTCTTGTTTGTTTATAGACTCGTATGTCGGCGCTAGTAGCCCAAACAGCGAAGATAAGGATGGACCGGAAACCGGCCGTAAGTGACTCCTATATCTTTCTCATATGCTCAAATGATCATTTTTTTTTTTTTTTGGTTCAGACATTTAAATCTTTAACCAGACAAAATCAAAAAACATTATTCGGGCATTCGAGCTAGCCTTTATAACTAGGCTCCCTGTTTTTAATCATTTGAACTGAACATAATCAACCGCAAACAATGCTATTTATGTTCATTACTTATGGACAATACACAGATGTGTCAGAGATAAGGTATCTACGGATATATCATACCTGAGCTGACCTGTATAAAGGTTATATTAACACCCCACTTAACACAAACATAGTTTAGTTTTAAGTTTTAAATATATGCATATGATATTAACTGACAGCAGTTACAGTGCAAGCGTAAGTATATCTTAACATAAAACGATGGAAACAGTTAAACCTTCAGAACAGTTCACTGTTTGACATTACACGTATGTCTCATTAAGAAAATTTTAAGAGACAGTTGACTGTTTGATTTCAAGTTTTTCATACTCAGTTAAAATGTGTTTATTGAAATCTGTCTTGGCATCAATATATCATGAAATACATCTCTTGCATCACAATTTTATCTCAAAGTAGACTTGCTATAATTGATTTAGCAGTTACTATTAAGTTTTGTCATGCTTCAACCAGCGCATTACACAATTAAATTTCGTGAAAAAAAAATATATAAAATCATGTTCTCTTTTTACCTACATTTGAGCATTTTTATCACACCATTTGTATTATTAACAAAACCAATGTCTAATGTTTAGAGTTATTCTGTTTTCCGTAAATGGAATTCGCGTTCGGACGTGGCTGTTGTGTTCAAGTACGCGACTAACAAAATTGTTAATTTACTTATTTCTTATAAATGCGACACGTAACAAACGTGCAGAAAGTGAACCTTACTTGTGACCAAAGTCACTTCTTCGTAGGTACACCGTCGTAACATCAGACTCATACTAAACCATGGATGGGTGGGGTACACAGTCAATAGATTTATGTTTTATATGTTTCATTGATCATTTTCTACGCGACCGAAATCGATAAAAACGTATTCACTTGTACATCACATAATCATGCTATCTCAAATCTAAATCATACATGTATACGCTTCCCTTTCTATAATATAACTGTTATATTGCTTCTTAGCCTGGATTTAAAAGCTGACACATATCAATGACTATAAATGTATGAAGAAATTTACGTCACCAACTGTGACGTCATTGGACAAAAACAACAACAACAGTGAGATTTAATTCATTCTAAATTATTGCATTTTATTACAAGTTACTGCGTCACTTAAAATCTTAAAGTTTTTATGATCTGACCACGTTTGGAACTCCAAGTTCGGCATGGAATTTATGCATTTAAAAAGTAGTCCGCCCCGATGTGCGTGACAGGCTTATCACACTGGTTATTAATAAAGCAAATGTTGTCGATCCGAGCTTTATAAATGTAATGTCCGGGTTGATAATAGGATAAATATGGCGGGACTACTAATCTTTAACACGACTACATATATCCTGCATATACTTTACTACACTGTGTAACATGACAACTTCGTGTAAGTTTAACGGAATAAGGTGTAGGTTTATATGCATGGTCTTATCATTCATGTCCTTCTACACTCTGTTCTTCGGCTTCTTATTGCAACAGTCAACTTTTATTTATCATTAACTGCATATCTAGTTTTAAAACACAAGCTTTCTATAGCGATTTGGATGTCATACATCAATTATATTTTATCATATTGAAGTTTGCATAATTAAGTATATGCGAAACTTGTTATCACACTGTCGTTATAATGTTCAGACAACGTGGCACTTTTGCATTATTAAATAAAAGTAAAATAATTATCTGGAAAATCCCGTTTTTTTATTGAAAATACTAAAATAAAATGAAATATGGCCGCACACAATACATTTTAAACAGTGCAACCGCCTTTTTCCTGCTCGATTTGTGCATTAAACAAATTATGATAATGTATTGCACGGATTATTGTATTTGTAATTAAAACTGTCTCTGAAAAACATTAAACCACCAAAAGTTGTGATTAAGTTTTTAGGAGGAACAAGTTTAACTTTAAGTCGGACCAAGGCATATTAGCCCTGATGCGCAGTAAGGGTACAGCATACATGTATACACACAGCATGCTATATCATTCACTTTAGAAAATCAATAACAGTCGTATCCTTCAGTCGTTTTGATCGCGCTTCAAGATACTTTCATTGATAACGACACCGATGACTTGAATTCACCAGCCAAACACTTTAAATGTATAAATTATAATACAGTCCAGGGAGATGATTGAACTTACATGGGAGGACTTTTGCATTAGCGCAATAATTAAGTGATATTATTGCCAAGAAACGGTTTTAATATGATGTCAAATGTTGTTCAAATAATATAAACATGTACTTATGTACCATCATATCAAGGGAAGTATTTACATTAAGTATTATTAAGATGAATCGGTCAGGCTTATTTTAATCAGGATCTACACCATATGCTGTCTAATGTGATAGCATAAAGCTGGGATATTACATGTTTACCTCCAATTGTAGCATCATGAGGGTAAAAAATACACTAACTATGTACAATATATATCCTTCTTGGATGAAAACGAAGCAAATAAGATGGAAAATGAAAGACGGAAACGAGAAGAAAGACAGGCGCTTATAGCGCTTATATCATTAATCAATGCATATATACTACACAATCGGAATTTGAAACTACAATTCTACAAGGCTTTTAAATATAATAAACGATAACTTGAAGAAAGAAACAATATTTAAAAATTGAACCTTTATCGAATCCGGTTGTGGCCCTCATATGCCTCGTTATCAGCGGCAGCCGAAACGCACCGTCACGAAGATTTTGTTGGTGGTATAGTTTGGCTCAAAAGCGGCATCCTAAGCATGCAACATATATCAAGCATTGCCTTTTTCAGTTATATATACACCTGATGAGGCAAGCGTCATTTTCATAGTACGTTTATGGATATTTTTCTCTTCCTCCAGACGTGACCTTTAGGATTGACACCCAGTCCAATCCTGAGTACGAATTCAGCTGCTGTGGCTACATTAACGACATCATCTTCTATACTAAGGAAATCGGCAATGTTGACTTACAACTCTGGAATCCTATCTCTGGTTCCGTGTATGCTCTTCAGAGCCACACACCTATTGCAGCGGGTTTGTATCTGGTTTAACATATTATTTTCTACCTGCAAGTCTTTTTTACCAGATTAAGTACACCGCATTTGTTCATTGGTGCTCTGAAAGCAATTAACAAATTGTTAAAAAGAAAAGAAATTTAATTAAGATTAGCTGGATTGCAGATGTATTCCTAAACTCTCGGGGGCTTCCGTGGACAAAGTGACAGCATGCCAACCCTTCAACGCGTAGGCTGAAGACGACTTTAGACTATTATGCTTTCCAGCTGACATTGGACACAACTGTACTTAAAGGTGGTATCTGACATTTTTTTCCTCTCAACAACAAAAACAATATTGTTACCTGAAAAGATTCCGCAAAATGCTGTCTATTGATGCCCTTCTACAATGTGAAGCATAACACCCCGTTTGTCGTTATAAAAATACATTTGTTACTGGAGCCACGCTGCAATGTTATCTATTTTTAAACTTAGGAATGGTATTGCCCATTTATCTTTGAGATCGCTATATGATCATTCGGGCAATCAGCTCAGACGTCGGTATCTTCTTTTGGCTAACACCGTCATTACATTTGGGAAAAACGATATTTAATGCAATGTATGTCACAATTTTATTATGAACAGCCTTTATCAAAGTTTGAGTTTATGCGGAAACTCTACCCTTTTTCCGTAGATCAGGGGAATATGTTTTCCGTGTATTATAAAAAGGCCAACAGTCGGGAAACCCCGTTAATAGTATGGATATTCTGCAATATCCATGGACTTAAGCATATAGTGTATCTTCAGATGAGCCTAGACTTCTAACCACGTGTATGATTGAACTAAGGCATTTACGAAATATTCAGATGAGGTTAGGCTGCTAGCCACGTATGCTTGGACTTAGGCATATAGGGTATCTTCAGATTAGCTTGGACTGCTTAACACGTATGACTGAAGTTAGGCATATTGGGTATTTTCAGATAACGGGAGCTGTCTTTGTAAAAAGATACACCAGTTGCTATTTTGTATCAATACAGCTTGTTTCTTTGAGTGTGCCAAAGACCTGTCATTAAGGTTCAAAATCTGTTACACAGATTATGAAAGATTGTCATAACTATGTTACTCTGATTTCAGCCATAAGACAGAGTCGATTTTTTTCTATATTTCAAAGTGTTCATCACAGTTTCAGAACTCTAGTGCATGCAAAAATTATATGGGTTATTACATGCTACTACGTTATAAAGTCGGGATTGACTTTCGCATCCCAACTATCAAACATCTGTTTAACACAATTTGATTATTGATTGTTATTTATTTGCATTCCACGCATACAACTATACATTAATTGTTTGTGATTTGTTACCAAACATTAACATAGGGCTTGCATTTCACAAGAGACACCAATCATTTGATATTTGTAAAAATGCGACAAAGCAGTTTAACTATTAATGGTATGCTCGCATTTCGGGTATCGATAAATTTTGTGCCTGAAAGGTGGTATCCGACAGTTTGCATGTATCTAATATATCTAACTATATCTGATCTCTTGTTGGGGTATTTGTACATAATTTCTGCAGAAAAAAAAAATCATAATTTAGTCTAAGCTTTGACGATTTTTAACAATATCTCAATTTTAGGGCAGTTAATCATCACTTAAATGTTCGTCCTTATTAAATCTTTAAAAAGGAGCGATTGGGATCCTGCAAAAAATAGGCGTCGACGTCACAACGGATGACGTGGATGAGGTAAAACATAAATGATCACGTGGTTTTCTTAGTTTTACAAAAAGCTAACTGCGCAACGTGGTTCAGAAAGGAAATACATGTTTGAAATGACGATTGTGACGTTATGGTTCCCTTTACAGACATATGTAGGACATCAATAAACAGCATTTTGTGAGATCTTTTCAGGTAACAATGGTTAAATATGATGCTTACTGAAAATATTTTTTGTCTAAACTTTCGGATACCACCTTTAAACTAAGGAATTGTCTTTAAATGACACTATTTATAGAAAACGAGGATATCACATTTTCTACAAACCGCTAGACCTATTTGAAAGTTCTGCAACTGCATTTTGAAATATGTTGGGTTTTTGAGCCTCCTTGGGTAAAATCATTAAAAACCATTTTATTCCATTTGAAATCAATCCTATCTTGAAACAACAACATATTTTGAAGAATATTGTTGAATTTTATAATCAAAGATAGTTTCTCAAATATCCCGCTTTAGAAACAAATGTTGTAATCAATAAAACAGTTCATCAACTAAATGTGACCAAGTCGTTTTAATACAAATAAATAACACATTCGGCATCGTAAAGTAGAACAATCGTCCACCATCTTCTTGAAAATTTTATTGTTTGGGCATTATTGTTCAGGAAAAGATACACAATAGTTAGTTTTTGAACAGCCCCTTATGCGGATTACTTTTAACTGTATTTCTTTTCGTTCAGACAAGGGCTACAACAGGAAAACAATCTCTGTGCCCATTCAACCTGGCTACTCATATGGATGGTAAGCAGATTCTCACACTATTCTTTTAACTGCAGTTACTTCAACGTTGCCTCTGATCTACATTTTTATCTGGAAACGCAAAATAACCAGTATCATCGTCATATATGGACATTAAAATTCAGTACCAGCGCTGTCTTAGGATATAGAGAATCTTTTCAAAGTACATTGTACAAGTTGAGGCTTGTTTATCAAATAACCAAATTAGCTGGTTTCAAAGACCTTGCATAACCTTTGTATAGTAAAGCCGACCTTGACATGTTCATAATTTGGTGGAGAGGGCTCGTCAAAATATTAAATACGTTCAGTATGAATGCATTTAGTATCCAAAAGAAACTATGATTGTGGCAATAAGACGGTGTGATAAAAATTGATATAGCCATAGCCAAAGTGCTACTAATTTGTTGAATTAAATAATACATCACACTGTGAGATAAATGAAATCAAAGAAGTGCCCTGCATATACATATCTGTTTCCATATCGACGTGATGACGCGTGTAAAGTGCCACTTGCATATTAAAGAAAAACAAGAAACGCGGCTTTGCCACGAAACCAGGTTTTCAACGATTTATCAGTTTAACACAAATTATTAAGCATGTTTTCTAAAGAAAATTAAACGTGTTTTTCTATGTTTAGTAACAGTGACCTTGGCCTTGGTCCGATGGCCTCAAATCCAGTCCCAAGCTAGGTCTTTATGCAAGCTTGTTATATTTAAAGTGTCAGCAAGATTTGTTTATCTAAACTAAAGTTATTTGCCGGAAACTGTTTTTCTGTTTTTAGTATCAGTGACATTGACCTTGATCCGACTGGCCCCAAATCCAATCCCAAGCTAGGTCTTCATGCAAGCTTGCTATATCCAAATTTTAAGCAAGATTGGTTTATCCACTCTAAAGTTATTGACTGGCATCTGCCTTTCTATTTTTAGTAATAGTGACCTTGACCTTGACTTGACTGGCCCCGAATCTAAAGCTAGGTCTTTATGCAAGCTTGCTATATCCAAACTTTCAGCAAGATTGAATTTTCCAAACTGAAGTTATTGACCGGAAATCATCTGATTGACGCCAAACCCGCATGCCCGCCTGCCCGCCATACCCCAAACTAATAACCAGGATTTTCGTTGAAAACCTGGTTAAACCGTTTTTGCATAGCAGTCACTTTAAATTATTCGTAACTATTTTTGAAGAGGAGGTGGTGTTGAGATTGAGAATGTGAATGCGGATTATCAAATGTGAACTGGTGCAGCAATGATGATGTTTAAACCGTCAGAAGGTTGAAGTTGCGATGAAAATAACTTGTGTAGAGAATTTGTGGTGATATTGGACAAGTGAGTAGGGAATAGTCGAATGGCTTGAACTTATGTGGCATCGGTGAAATTGGGGATGGATGGAATTTCCGTTTGCTTGTTCTGATCGATATGCCATTTTTGAAGCAATGCTTTTGTGATAAAGGGTGTGTATGTGTTTGTATGTGGTTAAATCCGTCGAATTCTTTCTTTCGGTTGCTATGTTAAATCGAGAATTGGAGGGCGGACTATGAAAACTGAATCTTGCGGACTTTGTCGAGGAATTCTTGGTTTAACTTTGATCAGGATGATTATCGTGGAGTGCAGAGAGCAAAATGAGACACGTAGAACAGTTTTGTCATCCACTGCAATTGTCTCCATCTCCAATCGTCTAGACCGGATATTGCAACCGTCTCCATCACCAGTTGTCTTGGCCGGCTATTGCAACTGTCTCCATCTCCAATTGTCTTAACCAGATATTGCAACTGTCTCCATTTCCAGTTGTCTTGACCGGATATTGCAACTGTCTCCATTTCCAGTTTTCTTGACCGAATATTACAACTGTCTCCATTTCCACTCGTCTTGACCTAATATTGCAACTGTCTCCATCTCTAATTATCTTGACTGGATATTGCAACTGTCTCCATCTCAACTTGTCTTGACCGGGTATTACAATTGTCTCCATCTGCAGTTTTCTTGACCGAATATTGCAACTGTCTCCATCTCCACTCGTCTTGACCGGATATTGCAACTGTCTCCATCTCAAGTAGTCTTGACCAGATATTGCAACTGTCTCCATCTCCACTCGTCTCGACCGGATATTGCAACTGTCTCCATTTCCAGTTTTCTTGACCGGATATTGCAACTGTCTCCATCTCCAGTAGTCTTGACTGAATATTGCAACTGTCTCCATCTCCACTCGTCTTGGCCGAATACAGCAACTGTCTCCATCTCCAGTTATCTTGACCGGATATTGCAACTGTCTCCATCTCAAGTTTTCTTGACCGTATATTGCAACTGTCTCCATCTCCAGTCGTCTTTTACCTTGTTTGCCTTTGTCTACTGGTAGATAAAATTTAAATATCTGTAAAAATTTGATAGGAACTTTTTTTTATTTACCTATTGACCGGATATTGCAACTGTCTCCATCTCCACTCGTCCTGACCGGATATTGCAACTGTCTCCATCTCTACTCGTCCTGACCGGATATTGCAACTGTCTCCATCTCCACTCGTCCTGACCGGATATTGCAACTGTCTCCATCTCCACTCGTCCTGACCGGATATTGCAACTGTCTCCATCTCTACTCGTCCTGACCGGATATTGCAACTGTCTCCATTTGCAGCACCGTGTTTTGATACACTGGCGGTCCTAGCCGCAAACCAAAGGTAGATCAGGCCACTCGGGACGTTGTCCAATGAAAGGAGCAGGACTGGAGTCTGGCAGCCGCATGAGCGGTTGAGCAACCTTCAACTGGATCGCACTGCTTACAAACATGACATGAGGAAGGGGTGAAAGATGCTCTAAACATCGCCTTCTCCAGATCTCTCTAGCCAGCTCACCTTGCAGCCTATTCATTTGAACGAGACGAATCATGAAAAAGAAAAAAAATGACTTAACCATTGAACTTGCCACATGGAACAATCTCACGCTTCTTGACCGGAACGACTCAGCTAGGCCGCAGAAAAATACTGCACTCATAGCGGGTGAACTTGCCAAGTACTAGCTCGACATAGCTGTCAAAAGTGAAACCAGAATAGACGGCCAGGGCCAGCTATGTTAATGAGGCATAGGCTAAACCTCCTTTTAAAGCGGTCGAAGACCCGATGAGAGACGTGAAGCTGATAATGGCTTTGCAGTAACCTCAATTCTCTTGATAGACTAGTTGGACCCAAAACGTGTGAATGAGTGTAACAAGGAAGTCAGTGATGGTTCCGGGAGGAAAGCACGACTGTCGACAAGACTTTTGCTGTGTCAGAAACAGAACATCCACCCACCTTGACCTAAGCAAGGCCTCTGGAACTGTTATTAGATAGAGTATGCGGAGAATAATGACAATGTACTGATGTTCCGTACGTAAACTGCATGACAGTATAGAATTAGCGCTTATTCATAAAAAAGATCTATTATTATTTCGAATGAGAATGACTGTCTAATGAAATTTGAAATGGTATTTAAATGTTATTTATGTCTATAAAAGGTTGCTCCTTTTGTGAACAGATGCAGCAAAGTACATGAATATAATCTTAACCAAACAAAAATTATATTTTGGTCAAAAAGTGGTGGTTTATCAACCATGTATATCTGCAACATGTCCATCCTTACTGGACGTTTCAATTGCTTAAAATCTCCCAACATTCAGATTCTAAGCAGATTCTAAACATAAATAATGGTTAGTGATGACGATAGTCAACTTATTTTGCTATTTTCAAACAAACAAAAACGTGAAAATAAACACAAAGAGGTGTTTCCATTTTTGAAGAAGACCTACCGAATGATTGACTAGAGAATGCTACTTCCAGTCTACCATCTCAACTATTTGATTGCAGGGGTAAAGCGTTCTTTAATATTTTGCCCTGCCTTTTACTGAAGTCTTCAGCTAGGCTTTCGATTCGGAAATATGATTGCCATTGGCATTTTCTTTACTCCTTCATAGTTTTATTGTTAATGATTGTAATGTTTCTTAATATAATCATTTGTTGATTTCATCAAGGCACTCCGATCCCAATGTGATGCGTCATAAGAAGGCTGGTGCCTCGTCTCCTGTGCTGCTGGATATGTTCGCAACCACCGTCGTGACGACACCAGGCCAGACCCTGGACTGGTCATCAGCTGACACCATCGGCGAACAATGGAGTCCCGCCATTAAGATGATACTTGGACCTGGTATTTTATATATACTTGGCAGTTTTATTTTCATATTCTCTCAATGATCTGAGTATGACTGATCCACTCTATCTATCAGGTTAAGGATCACGTTAGCTTATGCAAGTCCATTACCAGACAGTCCCATATGGAAGATAAACACTATTGGCTAATACAACAGGGAACGTTCCATCGCTAAATTGCCTTTAAACCGAATTGAAACATATTTTGATTCACGGCTATTGTTACGACCGTTGTCGCTATTTAAGATTTATTTATAAAAATGGCACGTTTACTAAACGACGAAATGGTGTAACAGAAAGAACAAGCCAGCCACAAACTAGTTCAATGATGTTTTATTTTAATAAACAATTAGTCTATGGCGTAATAAAACAATAACAAATAAATGGGACAAAATTTTAGAAAGCAAAATAAATGTTAGCTTACAGTTTGTCCCTTTAGGAGGTGTCCCTTTAATTGTCCAATTAATAATCCAACGTCGAATAATCCTGAAGATATTTCGGTAAAATGTCCTCGTAGATAAGCACAGTTGAAATAATCCAAAGGTAGAACAAAACACGAATGTAAATGATATAATTCCAAATTCAACACTTTTATATTTATATCACTGTAGAATATAGTAAGTCCACGTAAGTTCCAATACAGAAAGATTTAATATAGAAGCTGCAATAATTTCCAAAATATATGTCCGAACTCTATGCCCAAAACGTTTATCCAAACTTTATCCTAACTTCAAAACTTAACTTTAAATCGGCAAACACACACACACACACACACACACACACACACACACACACACACACACACACACACACACACACACACATATATATATATATATATATATATATATATATATATATATATATATATATATATATATATATATATATATATATATATATATATATATATATATATATATATACCCAAAGAATTTCCAGAACATTCTCGAAGCCCAATTAAAAAATAAACAAATGAACTTTCTAGCATGATCTTTTTCTTCTAGCAGTTACGCGAATGCTACGTCATCAAAACCACAACGGTAAACAACCCTTAACCTGACTAGCGTAACCTTAAACGCTGGTGTACTACTGAACGTAACACTATAAAATGCTTAAACTTAACATTGTTAAGTTATTAGCTCAAACCGTTCACGAGTTTCCAGAGGGAATGATTACTGTAAACTCATATCGAGCAATGTCATGTTTGAAACTATGATTTTTCGATGACTTAAGCTAGGAATTCAAAATCATCCCCGAACTTTTACAAAAATGTAATATTTACCCCGCGATAATAAGGTGCGAATATGCGCAGCCACAAGGTGATGTTAGGGACATTAAACAAGAATTTCTTGTATCTAATTTATTAGACAAACTGAATTGTTGTTTCTATAAACTAAGTATATTTATGTCTGTTTCCTTTGATCATATGCTCGGTTGGTCATCGGAAGACTTTTCTAACTAGTTTGTTTTATATTTTCCAGGAAATGTTCAAAAAAGTCAAATGACCTCTTCATTAGTGAACTGAAAAACGATTTTTTTCTTGAATTCGTTATAGTATAGTAGTTTTATTACAATAGTTATATAGTCACATATTATTTGTTAAAATCTGTACTGTATGGCAATTTTCTGTCGATGTATTAGCTTTTCCTCTGATTGAAGACTAACCTTCTGGAGACCTATCGATATTATCCCAGGTAACTTACCTACGTTGACGAGTTCGAACGGGCTCACTGTCACCCTGAACACGGCAGACGCAATCGGCACAGTGGTCACCGTCTTGACAGCAGCAGACGCCGATGCAGCCGACACGCTCATTACCACTATGACGACAACGAACGCAGACTACAGTTTAACGACAACAACAGCAACGACGTGTATGTACTCATTCTCTATAAATGTTGTCTAAATTATATTTATAGATTTTGATCATGTCAAATGAAATTATATAATCAGTGATACCATACTCAATTATATGAATGTGCATATCTCTTTCTTTAAGTGTCTTACGATTTAGAGCCATATTTGCTTCACACTCTGAAGTTCTCATTCAAATTGTAATTCATCCACCGATGATCACTTGTTTTCATCCACCGATGATCACTTGTTTTCATCCAGCGATGATCACTTGTTTTCATCCACCGATGATCACTTGTTTTCATCCACCGATGATCACTTGTTAAGGCCTAAATGAATTATCGGTAGACAAAGCTAGTTTTAAAATGTCTTTTTTTAGTCCCTTTTTAAAATGCGATGTTTGTTGGTAGGGGGTACTTTGTTTTCCAATGACAGGCTTTGACACATTATAATCATCATAACGACGACCAGGTATAGTAAGTGAAGGAAGTCTCCATAACTATGTCAATGAGGAACCACAATCGAACTGCAAGTAACCTTAAAGGGCGTACACACATTCATGTTGGCCTCTACTGGGTATCTAACGAAGCAACAGAGCAATGGGTCTTCAGTTCCTTGATACTAATGACCTTTATCTTAGCATTAACCATGGGAACGTCTGGTTTTTCTTTAATTTATTTGGCCAACGCTGAAAAGAGAATTCAATTATTTATGAAATAAGTTACATTGATGATATCTCGCTTATAATTGTTCGAAGACTCGGACTTAGTCCCGACGTTTTGTGATCAGTCCTTTCCCGACTTAGCTTAAATCGACTTCTTTCATTATAATATTTTAAGCTGATAATGGGTTCTTTGTAAACAATTTACAAAAAAAGTTTATGTTGACTACATGTTGCTGATAATTTTTCGGCAACCGAAAGACCATGGGCTTAGCATTGACGATGTGTATTCAGCCTTTTTCCGAAAAAGCTTGTTGATAATCATTTCATCACAATGTTATACGCTGATCCTGGTTTAGTTTCAGTGTAGGGGGCTTTCCAATAATGATTCAATCCAGAGTGTTACTTAGTACTTCTCATAGTTTACTATCTTTTTTGTCTGACTAAATGTTTAGATACTATTTATATTTAATAACAGGTATGTGTACAGTGTTCAGCAGGTGAATAAAGAATAAGAAATGTCGAAAACAAACAAATCCTCATTGTAATGCACCATATGTTTTTGTCCAACAAATGCACAGCCTTTTTTGTATGAGTATTGCAACATATACCAAACTCCGAAAAGGCACAGAACAAAGGTATTTTACATGCAAGCCAATCGAAAAGTAAGAACAAATCTGTAATGAGTCATTTAAGGAAAAGAGCAAACCCGACAGTTACCGCCTTGGAACGATCAGTCGGCAATATGGACCGACTGGGGTGCTTAAACCGGTTTGAGCCAGTTGATACTTATATTTACAAATAGCGCTATTATTTATGATCAAAATAACAGTATTTACAAAACAATGCTTGTATTTAATGAAAAAAAGAATCATGTGATTCTTTATTTTCTCTTGCTTTTAGCCACCCTAACGGTAGCTGGGTCGTTAGCCGGAGTCAGTCGAACAGAAACTCTGAATTTCTTGGTAGAGGACCCCTGTCTGAACAATGGTACCCTGACTTTGACGATCAACCTAATTAACGATGTACGTACATGTAGACACTATGTACCCATCCTGGATGGGGTTAGAAAGATATCAGTCAGTCATACCGGCAGTTGCATCCGTTTAACTGCTGTTGAAACTTAAGTAAGCCGAAAATGTCTTGTTAAACTTTATATTTGAAACATATTTATACCATGTTATATCTCCGCGTTATGGCAATTTTTGTCACAGGTTGGATATGCGGGTATGTTGATTGTCAACGTAATGAATGTCAAGATTCGCCAACAATGTTTCTTGTCAGTCTATTGGTAAATCTTGTTGATGTGGCTATTGATGTTCATTACTCTTTATTGATATTCATTGGTATTTTTGACAGCCACCAACCGTAAACCTGCCGGCATCCAGTGTCCTGTTTGAGGACACAACTGACAGGACCTTGCTGCGGACCTTGGTCATTACAGACAGTGTTGACACCCCCACCTGCTATATGGCGGCCAGTAACGACCCCTCATATCCTTTTGAGGTGGCTACGGTTCCTGGAACAACAAGTAACATTATTTCGTTACGTCTTTTTTATTTCAAAATTAAACTTTTTTGTCTCGTAAGCCCTAAATATTTCGTTAGCTTTCGTTTACTGAAGCCACAGTCAAATAGATGGCACAACAATATTTACATCAATTTATATTACGCGTTCGCTGAATTTTCCGGTAATATTAACTGAAAATGACAACAATGCAAAACTATACCTGTGAAGGCAGCTGGTTGCACATTAAACACGAAAGCATATTTATGCCAAGTTACGATAGTGTTATATTATCATGGCATTTTCTTGATCTTGCATTTACGTCCTTCATTGCAGGTCTTGGAATATACAGCCAAGCCAATCCAAATGTGAGCTACGCTACTAAAAATTTCTATGAACTTCTGATCGAGTGCACAGACGGGGACCCTGCGAACATCATTCAAAAGAAATTTTACGTGTTCCTTTTGAAAAACGAAGTTCCTATAATCAGCAATCTACCACGTATGTGTTATTACATTTTGTTCATGACTCGTTAAATACAATTCATTATCCGAAAATTGAAAGGTTTAAGTGATTTCAAATGTATACTAAGTCTAAAGATGTCCTCGAAAGTGGGATGTCTGCAGAACAAAACTCTTGTGTGAAGACATAACGCGCTAATCCACGGCCGCTGGTCTTGCAACAGAAAAAATACAGAAAACTTAACTTGTTCTACAAAACAGGAGACAGGGAACTTAAAATTTAAAGCGCAACAATCCAAACTGTTTGCATACAGAGGAAATAAAGTAACGAATGAAACATCCTTATTGTAATCGGAATTTTGAAGGAATCCGGCTTAGTAACATAAATTTACTCATTCGCTGGCGTTAAGTATTCTTTTGAGTGCCGATCGTTCACTAACTTGATCCATCAGCGTAGGTAATTGAATTATTATAATCGCGGTCTTTAACTTGGATTTTGCTTGTTGTTGTTTTTCTGAATTTTGTTGGAACTGTGTCAATTATGCTCACTTTATTGTTTCAGAAGAAATCCAGCTGTCTACTACAACTGCACCGACGAGTACGGTGTTTACAGTGTCGGCCACGGACCAGGAAGGCGATGCCATTGACTACGCCCTAACATGCCCCAAAAACCCCTCCTGTCCATTCATAATACAACTAAACAGTAAGTTGTACTTTGTTGTGCCTCATCTCTATGTTTCTTGTCACTTTTACATTTACATGTACTTTTTCATATTTTCTTATTGTACCACTCACACTTCATGGTAGGAAATATGACTGTATTCCCTAACAATCGGATCATTTAAGTCAATGCTTTGATGGGGTAGCGGACATGATTGTTCTTCATGTTCCATTTGTACGGGTGTGTAGTTATGGCTCATAAAGTCTTCAATAATTATACAGTCTTGTGGTTTTGCATTGTTGACACTTACATGACTGTTATACACAAAACTGTGCATCGTCGGTGTTTTACTCACGAAAGGATTGGAGTCTTTTACAAACCAGTAGTACGTCATGTTGACAAAACTACTTCTGTAGACCTAATTTAACAGCACAATATCTCTTTTCATTTTCAGGTGGCCAATGCTTTTATCTCCGGAGTATTTTGTAATAATGTTGATAGTTTATTATAAAAAGCGTTATTTTGTTTGTATTGTTGATAGTTTATTTTGAAAAGAGCTATTTTGTTGTGTATATAATTTCATTTTACCAGTTATGACTGCCGACGCAGATGCTTTACTGTCATTTTGATGGGATATCTTTATTTGCAATGTTTGTTTATAAGAAAAAAACTTCAGGAAGTGCGATGTTGGAACGCTCCACAAACCAGGTTGAAGCACGCTAGTCACGATAGCGGCCCCTTTCGCCGATTTACCACACCAATGCGTTAAAAGGTTGTTGTTGTTGTTGTTTTGTTTTTGGTGTGTGTAATGCATCATTTCTGTTTTGTTGTTGTTGTTTTTTTTGCTACTGTTACATTTGCTCTTCATGACTTTATCTATAGATATTTCAGTTCTAACAATTTGTAGTAATTCTTATAGGACCATGTCTTGTTTCTCTATTGGTTCAGTCGGCATGTCACAAAGGGCATTCGCTGAAGACGAGACAGTCATATTGAAGACATAACATTAACTTGTGAATGTTTTAATCTATATCAAAGCGTGGATAAATATTTTATTTAGCCGGCTTAGTTCAATTGACGTCAGACTTGACGACATCCGACGTTACTGGTTACGACCTTCACATCACTGTCAAAGATAGCAGAAGCACGTCGAAGACAAAGGTTCTGACCGTTATCATGTCAGGTAATGTTTTGGGACAAGTGTCGTCTATATATTTGCACTGACTTTAATTAGTAATTTATTTTAGATTTTGGCATATAAAAATGTAGCATTTTTCCGGATAGAATTGTATAACACAATATATTTCATGCATATACAATTTTGTCTAGTCAAAAGTAAAATCAGAGGTAAATGTGTAAACACTGAATTCTAAATTTGATGTTGCACACGTAATTTCATTTTAAAAATTATTAGATATTTAAGTACCAGCTTTTAAAATGTTACACAGTCAAAATGTCATTTCCGCCAAAAATATATTGTTGTTGTTGACTATTGGAAGGTGTTTAAATGTTAATTTTGACAGTTAGCTCAATCAAATATGTAACAATAACATCCACTTATTGGTGGTAAATTGAGAATTTTAACAGTCATTAGTGTTATCCGGATAGTTAAGCAGATTTTTGAAACTAGTTCAATGATAAGACCGTGTTGGTCATGCAATAAGGATCTTCACAAAGTATCTGATCAAATATGACTTTAAACATTATTTTCCCACTGAAATCGTTTTGTCTTGTTGCCTGAAAACGTTCACAAAAATCAGGACATAAAAGCATACTTTGTATACATGTTAAGTAAGCCCTGTCTTGTTGGCTCTTTACTTTGTGCATTTTTGGCTCAAAATGGCAGCTACCATGTTTTAATGTAGAATTGGTGTAGAGGTTAATGCAAGGTGAGAAGACAATGGTGATGGTAAGGTGGCTCTTAATATTAAATCACTTGTAACATTACACAATCAAAACAATAACGGATTGATTACCAATCCTGCGTTTGTCAAGCACAATATTCACGACATTGGCTCGTATTATCCTATTGCATCATTATCAGCATATTTACTTTCAGGTATCAATGATCCGGTAACCATACAGAACCTCCCATTGACCGCCAATCTACCGGTCAGCGAGAATACTGCAATTCTGACGCCAATATTTACAGTGACGTCAGCAGACCAGGACACGACACAGACTTTTACTTATTCTATGACGTCAACCGGAAGTGGTTTGACATACTTCAAGATTGATCCGCAAAGTATGTATAGTTTATGTGTTATCTTCAACGATTCGTCAATGATTATTTGTCAAGTTTTTCATCTGTTGTCATTTTTGTGTTATTTTGCCATATAAGACATTTGAATATTGAGCCAATCCTACCAGTATTATATAACCGGCTTGAAACATTGCTATGTGCCCCTACAGGGGATAATAAAATCATTTGCACTTTGTTGTTAATATCAAATTAAACTTCAATCGATGACTGTAGTAAAACAGTAATTGATGTATTTTATGTATTAGTTTCAAATACGTTCGTTAATGTATCTCTAATGTGATTTTTTAGCTGGCGTTATCAGCACCGGTCTTACTTCCACGAACTACGAGTCGTTGCTTGCCAGCGGACAGACGTCATTTACGTTTTCAGTCAGTGTAACCGACGGCACTGCCACTGATACAAAGCAGTTAGTTGTCGATATTAATGACATAAACGAGGCACCAGTGTGCAGTCAGACCAGTTACAGCATTTCTGCAGATGAAGGACTGGTACGTGCATAAGACTCTTTGTTTCTTATTCTACGGCGCGTGCATAATACTTCAAAGTAATTGAATATACAGTACAGCTAAGTAAATTGGGCAGACAAGAAAGACAATCACAACAAAAACACAAACAGCGCAATAGAAATCGGAATAAGTACTTTAGATAAACACAGTGTAAGGACATATTGGTATCCTATCCCTTTTAATGAAAGTTCTCGCGATTCTCTCTAAGGTAAAACAAAGGCAACAATAGAGTTCAATCTTATAAATGCATGGTAATTAACAATTTGTTGCCATGAAACAAAAGGTATTTGAGCTTTGCCTGTTCATACGTGTTTCGACTTTATCCCTCCAACTATTCTTAACAAACCAACACAACTTGTATCATATCTGACGTTGACAGGTTATAAGCTAAACATTACAATGCGAAAAGAAAGATAGCATTAACTTTTATGTTATTTGTAATAACATTGTTATTTATTTTGTAATATACATTATTTTCGATTACGAACAACTGTGTGGTTCGTATCCTTTGCAAAATCACATTTTTTGTGTGTACCTGAGTGATAGTTTATGTTTTATTTATAAAACTATTTCTGTTTTTCGTAATCAGACTTTAGATATAACGTAAATTATCACTTAGTACATATTCTATTGCATTTGAAGTGAAAAAATGGTTATTGATTTATAAATGTACTGCATTTACAGAGAGAAAAATACTGCTTCTATCTATGAGTTACAACATCCATTGTTACATTTTATCAAAGGTACGAAATAGACTGTATGTGATTTTTCATAAATTAATTCAATACATAATTCAAAGACTTGTTATGTACATTGTATTGTAATTTATTACTGTCTAACCGGTCTAATAGTAGCTGTATGCATTCCTATAAGCTATGCCCATACTAAGGACAGGATGTTGTGATGTGATTTCGGGTAATTTCAAACCATTTCGTCAAAAAACCATCAACAAAATTAGTATATTGACATACAGTACCCGAATCACCGTTTGATAAAAAATCTCTCGGCTTAAACAGACTCGGATACCAGGTCCTTTACAGCCAGCGAAAATATGCTGTTTAAGACATAAAACACATTTCTTTTATTTGTAAAATTTTGGAACAATGTAAAAATCATAATGAAAGCTTGTAACATGTTACATCTCCTTTAAAACATATAACTCGTTGGTTAACATGCTTCAGCCAAACTATGTTCTGCGACCAAGCTATGACAATGTAATCTGTGCAGCTTTATTTTAACATTAATTTAATCTATGGAAACGTATCTTCTTTTCGAAAATATTTCCTGCATTTCTTCCAAGTAAAGCCAGTGCCGTCAACAAGAGATTTCATGTTTACCTAAACTGTCACACAAGGAACGACACGGTATGCTTTTACAACACCTACATTTATAGGCAAACAATACTAGCTTTAAGGTTCGTGGCACGCTTTAGCAGTTCCTTTGTTTAGGGTGGCACTGTGCTCGGGACTCCAACCTACAACCTGCAGGATCCAGACAGCGGGGACAGTCACCGGTACGACATGGACTGTGGCAACGGCTACTTGGCTATGGACTCGAGCAACGGCCAGGTCAGCTTCCAGTCCGACTACGATAGAGGTAGGTTACAGCGTCTTGAAATGGCAGTTTCATGTTTGTTGTGCCATTTCAGAAAAAGTATCGTAAAACTGTCTCGAAACGTAAGGCGACAGTGCAACGCGAACATCAGTGTAATTGAATATGTGGCGATGATACATTTTGTTTGTGCAGTACACGAATGTGGTTCGTTTATTTAGGTCTTGTAGACTGTGTGAAAGTCATGAGCACATTCTTTTAACTTCTATTCGAACCAAAAACAACGGACAATGTACTTATAAGCCAATTTTATTTACACGTATAAATATGGAAGAAATCCCGGCATAGACTTTTTCAAAATTAAAAATACATTATGTTCTATCGAATGCGCCAATGATTCTTGGGAAAAAACGTTTTATGAAGTTTTGCACTACGTTCCGACTGGCGTAGAGTGTACACACATCTTTCAACGTAACCTATGTTATGCTTGCTGTAGTATTCAACCGTCGCCTATCGTTTTTTCTGAATTAAAATTTTATAAAGTTGAGTTGCCGTTGTTTTGGTCATCCTTCTGTGTCGTATTGTTTCCGGTTTGTGTTGAACCGATTACACTGATTCACTAGGGTAATTTTTACTTTAAACGTAGTTTGAATGCTTTTATTTAAAACGTACACTTTTTATTTCTTTTAAATCAAATCGGCATTATTATAAATTAAACAAAATAAAAATATGACATCATATTAAACACGAGTCAGTTACGTGTTGCCTAGACCCGTTCGATTATACATTTTACAACTTTGAGCACAAATTTACCTATTCTCATTTCTGTCTTTCAAGACGCTGGAATGCCTGCCTCGTTGACATGTTCCCTGACAGTTACAGACAATGGAGGGCTTACCGACACGGCCTTGCTCTATGTCGCAATAGGTAAACCAAATCCTTGTATAGTTTTTTAAATCATCATTAAGTAACGTTGTGTATATTAAATTAATGTTAAAATAAATATTAACTTCGCTAAAGAAAAGTCAAACCCAGTAAGGGGACAAGATATTTGAAATGGGTGTCACTGGTTGGTGCTATGCTAATAGCCCGAAGGTAGAAAAATATCTAATTCAACTGATAGTCTGTTTAAACTGAAACACTTCTGCTTTTAGCTTTTATTGATACAATGGCTAACAAATGTTTGATAATCAATGAAGAACTTTCACAAATACAAAATAAATCAGGAGACCGTGTATGTATTTCCATCAGCCAACGCCAACGACCATGCCCCGCAGTTTGTCCCTGAGGCATATACCATGTACGTTAGTTACTACGCTGCCACCGGAACCACCCTGGGATCTGTCACAGCCACTGATCAGGACAGCGGGTCCTATGGGACCCTTATCTACTCGCTGGACCAGACCAACTTGGCAGAGGAATACTTCGCAATTAACGACGCCGGAGTGATCACACTTGCCAGTGGCCTTTCCCAGCTGGGGTCGTCCATGTCCGTGACCGTTACAGCTGTGGTGTTTGACGGGGGGTCAAGGTCTCACACAGCGCCCGTAACAATTATTATATCAGGTGACATTATATTGTTAAAAAATAGTTAAAACATATATAATTGTACCTGCCTTTATTCATTTTACTTATTTATTTAGTCTTCTTTCCCGAAATATCTCTAAGAAATAAAAATTGCTGCATTTTACTTTACATAAGTTTATAAATTGGCTTTATTTTGTTACTTTCCTTTTTATTTTATTTGCATTTTCCAATCAGAAATCACCACCGTATCTCCGGCGACGGTGACCCAGCGTTACCGGAAGTTCGCGGAGGACAGTCGCAACATCCCGTGGCTGGTGTTTAGCGTAATAACTTTGGTGGCCACCTGTGGACTTCTAGCCTGGGTTGTAGCCACGTGCCGGGGTCAAAATGGGCTGGCAGAGACGTTCAAGACATGGTATGCGTCTCGTACAGAATCATCGACATTAGTTTACTCGCGTGTTAAATTTCCATAAAGTTCACATTCATTGATATTATGACTTTATCTAAACTGCTGTTATTTTCCATGTGTACAACACCTCATCAGACCTTTAAACATAATTAGATACACTATTCGTAATAGTGCTTTATTTGTATAAACAAGGTTCCACAAATGTTTGAGTGATAAGACGTCTTTATTCTAGTAAGTTATTTATGCTTAAGAACTATTAATTAAGAGGCCGGCGTACCCGGTCCCACATCATTTGTTGTTGACAAAAGTCAGCGTGTATTTTCATAACTAGAGGATTTGAGGTTTCTGTCACAACTGTCACATAATTTCGATTTCACAATACATTAACAATAATTATCTTCTGTGGTTTCAAAATAAAGATCGCGTTGAGTTTTGAATCCCTTTTAATTTGAAACAGAACTGCTTTTTACAGAATTTGCTATTTACAATTAACTGCATGGCGAAGACAACCGCGGTATGTGTGATGCTTCGATCGCAAATGGTCTGTCTGTAGCTTTGCATATTTTCTTTTCTAAATAATGTGTTATTCTGAAGTCAGTTGACATAGCTGTATTCTTTTAACCTAATATAAAACATTTTCCAGTCGTCGAAGGCCAATGCGTCCACGTCTCTGGAAAAAGCAATCGAAGCCACCTAAGCCACCAGTGGTTCAAAAACTTCAGGACTTGACCAGTTAGTATTATTTGCTGTTATTATGAGTTTCTATTTTTCGTATTTAGAACTATATTACAGTTGACTAACAGAGAACAAACAAACAAATCTGATTTTACTTATTTGCAGATTACTAATTGTTATTAGAATTGACTTGATGCGATTATGTACCAAATTATTGGGTTTTCAGGTCACAGACATATTTTAATATGCTAATGTTTATATTAAGAGCACATGGCGTAAATAGTTTAAAATAATAAATAGTGTTTTATTTTAAGAGAATGATTTTAATCAGAAAACGGTTTTATTTTCATTTATTTCAAGCAATATTATTGTTATACGATCAACGTGTTGATATGAGTAAAGTTAAAGTTTGTTGTTTCTCTTAACAGTACGGAGACCCCCAGGGCCTAAGAAAGAACAGCAGTGGAGGTCGGGCGGAGAAGGATGTCCGCCAGGTGCACGTGGCGCAAAGGTAGTGACGTATACGACGTTTTAACATGAAAACAACGCATCTCTTACACTGGGAAACAGAATGGACACAAGTTATCCTCACATAATATGATCAATCTGTTTTTGTTGTGTTTTTTTCAGAATGCCACACTTTCAATACTGAGAACCTAAAATGACACATAAACACACTTACGCACACATGCATGCACACTACACGCACACACACAGCCATGCGCGCGCACACACAAAGACTCAAGTGCGACCGAAAGATACGAATCGTGACGTACCGTACTTAGTTTTGAATGTATACATAAGGCAGGAAATGCAATATCTTATACTACCCGCCGTAGTTCAAACAATAGGGTATATTCACTGTAAAGAAAGGATATTATACAGTATCTTACATATAATTGCGTTTGCCAAACAAATTTAATGAAATTTATTTTTATATGTATTATTTGATACTTTGTTTCTTATTAATGATTTTGCTCAAACGTTTTACTTATAAATCTCCTTAAACCGAATGCAATCTTGTTATCGTCTACAACCAACTCACTTTACTTTGAGTTTTATTGTTTGTCGCTAGTAAAGCTTACAACAGACGTCAAGTTACATACTATTCCATTTAGGTTTTAGCAAACAGACTATCAGCATGAGACATTAAAATTACACGTCTTTTCTTTAGATATTTAACATTAATTCTGAATGCATTGGCCTTGTAAGATTCAGCTGTCTAGCATTAGCTGCATCAGCTGGAGCGCGAGGCATATATATGGAATGCTCACTGAAATTTGCAATGGGGAAAGTGTGGTCTGTGGACTTTCCTAACTTTGATAAAATACGGGGCCTAATTCGGTAAACGGCGTTCTTTTTTATTATCTATTTATATATTTATTTTTGTGTCCCTGTAACTTTTGCACAAACATGACAGAAAATGAGAGTTTATTTCTTTTTGTTAATAAAATGTGTAAAGTTTGAACGTAAAGTGCAAATGGTTTCATGGTATGCCCTTACATATTAAATATACTTATGTAAGTAGCTAGGAATGCTCGGTATGTCCTTCGATGTTAACAAAGTGATATATCTTTTAGTAACGAAAGAGGCCTTAGCCAAACAAAGCTTGCAATATGCTTAAGGTGTTATTGGGAAAGAGGTTAAGGTTATGAAACTGGGATTGGGGAGTTCACAATTCAAACCCTAGAACCGTAAAGTTTTCAAACAGATGTTATTCGATTTGGATGGTAATTTATAAACGCCCAACACACGAAAAAAGCACTTAAAATATGCTTGAAGTATTCTTCGTCGAAAGGTTAACGTTATGTACTCGACCCGATATTAGATATTAGTCCTTGCACAATTTTTTACTTTGAATGAATTTTAAAAAAAAAGAATATGTTCAGACTAGTTATTATTTCCGTGACCATTTCCTCACACTCAGCTGTACTAAATAGCAGTTCCCATCTTTGATAATATTGAAAGTTTGCTTTTCATAATAAGTCATTTGATATTGTGTAGTTTTTGGGTCTTATATTAAATGGCATACTATCTTTTACTCGACAGCAACTTTTGTTATATTTGTAACGTCAGTTTAATGTGTAATTATTAATCACATTATCACAAAGTAACATAATAACTTTGCTTTGTAACAACATTATTTTCATCGGGATCAATGACATGCCAGGTCGTTCTGTTTACTGTTTCTCTCAGGTCTTGTCCTCATCTATTTCATTTTAAAATGCTGGAAGTGTGTTAATTTTAGAAAACACTAAACTTTCTTTGTGTATATAAGGCAGATACAAAAATGCTTCCATGCAAAACATCTTTGATAATAAACAATAAGATACTGAAAAAGAAAACAAAATACTATGTTCCTGCAAAATACTATCTGAACAATAATGATTTATGTAATGTAAGGTTATTGCACACATACGTTTTCTGCTTATACACTTTAGTTTTATAGTTAATTTTAATAATTTTGACTTTTTTATCTTCTACATTTCATATAACATCTTGAAAAATCTAATAAATGGTGTCGATTTTTTCTTTACATATGTTTTTGTTTTAAACTTTCTATGGTCTCGGGATTATACATTATATTTATGTTTTTTTCTTGTGATAAATGGTTACTGAAAACGATCAAATAAAAACCATAACTTTTCAAATATGTTTTCTTACTTGGTCCCATATTACTTTAACCTGTATACCCGTTCCAGATTTTGCGTCGCCTTTGATGATTCACATCAATGACTTTTCTTGAACCTAAGGCAAGCCAAAATACCGTTTAAATGAGAGAAAAAAAATCAGAGTGCATATCACAACGCCCTAGTAAGGATGATATTTGTATATAGAGGGCATTATTACAATGTAGATAAATTTATAAATATCTTTAGAGAATGAATGACAGACTGTCTCGAGTTTCCACTTGCTTTAGCCAGGAAAATGCTATGTCAATGTCTTCAATCAGATACATGTATATCCGAGGAATTATTTATTGTAATCACCTGTGTCACAACCTAAGAGTCATGTCTCTCAGTTTAATTATATGCAAAAACGTGTGGCTCAGTAAGAAAGTGTAGTGAAAAGTTATGTAAGATGCACTTTTTTACACAGGGACTCGGAGCATAAGTGTCGTTCAAGTCTTGTACGAGAATAAAATATACGTATATATTTCATTCCCGTACAAGACTTGAAGGACACTTATGCTCAAAGCCCCTGTGTTTTTTTTTAAATTATCTAACTTATCAAAGTTATGTTTATTTTCTCAAGATCAGACTCAACTCGGCAAGTAACTAAGAAGAATATTCAATGTCTTTAGAACATATGGTTCTATGTTTCGAAATATTATTAAGAGAAAACTTGTCCCCTCTCAGGTTTACTCACACTCATTCATACATTATTGTGAGTACAGTTATCATAAATGTTGAGAGTTTTATAAAACAAATATCTGCCTAGAAACAAAACATTTAAGAATAAGATTTCTAAATAAAACCTACCATAAATAAGTTATTGTTAAAACTTTAAACATAAATATATGTCACTTTGTTTCTCTCGATTCAGATTTTAAGGTAAGAGGGGCCTAAAAGAAGCTATTAAGAATCCTTAACTTAGCATGTCCATAGTGATAAATATCATATATCAGATATAAAAATGAAATATGAAAGAATTTCACCGTCATGTTTTGGAAAAAAATCACATTTGAATAGGGTGACCCCCTCGCCTTGTCCCAGGACCATTTTTTACAAGTGGTTATTGCTAAAAAGTCTAATTTGGGGGTTCAAAACTATAATATATTTAAGCAACAGTGGTGTAACTTTATAAGCATAACCCTAAACATTAAAAAGAACTCATTTATATTGTTCAAGTACAAACATTTGATGATTTTACACTGAAAAAGGCATCTATACCCCCTCGGAAAATTTCCTTGACACAGAAACATACACAAACTTTCAGAGTTTCTAAAGATTTTAATTATACCAGTATATTTATAAAATGCATATCAAAATTTGCTATATACATATACCAATCACATAACAAATAATTACAGACTTTCACCGTTTAGTTTTTGAAATATTAGCTTTAAAATTGTCATATTCCAGTTTTTTCCTAACAAAACAACAACAACAACAAACCTGTAAAAAAAGATTTTCTGTCACACTTTTGCACAATACCTTTATGTTTCACAAAGATCTTTTACAGATCTGATAAAAACTGACTTCTGAATGTGTATCTGTTTACAATAGAACTTAAATTGTTGATTTTAATGTTTTCCGTTTCACATATCGACCTTTGCTGTCACTCGGAACTTCTCGGGTAATTCCGTCCTCTACATAATCCGAATATATCCGAAGCTTGCCGGAGATCGCCGAGTAGGTACGATTGCTCTGCTGTCTCTGTCAGCCATTTTGGTATTTTCCGAAAATATAACGTCACGCTTTGGGATCCCAATTTTTTTGGTAAGTATTTTTTTATTTAAAGAAATATAAGATGTTTTTTGTTGAAATTATTGCTTGTTTGAAAAAAATATTATCAATATTTGCAAGATACACAAAAAATAATGATTGAAAATGTTTGCTACGATGAAATCCGATTAGTTCCGGAGAACGTGTCGGATACTGCCGAGGGCATTTACGAACTCGATGTCGCCAAACATCGCCGTTTCAGACAGCATTGGCTAATTAGGCCCCTCTTACCTTAACCCGATGGTTGTCAATATCATGTTGTCGCTCTGTTGTTCGGTTTTCAAACCATCAAGGAAGTCAACTCATCGACACGTTTATGTACATAAATACCCTTGGGTGAAATAATGGAAATGCTTTGTAATGTGTTTGGACAAGGACTATAATGATAATTGTGGTTAGGTATATGTCATATATATCAATAGATCAATTAATTAAAAAATAACGTCAATAATATTAAGGGACAGATTTATACATGTACTCAAATTTTTTTCACTGCTACAGTTTTATTTTTTTTAATGAAATAACTTTCTTGAGAAAAGTTTACTACTTTCAATCATGTGTTTGTATTAAAGATGCAAACGTGACATTTGTCATAAGGTACAATGTTTATTCAAGTGCTATAATGATGATGGTTTGTGCATATCAAAAAGCGTTTAGAAATAAATTAAAGCGTGACATGTAGGGTTGTTTTTATCGAGCAAACAAACTTTTAAGAATTCACCAATACTTCAACCAGACGTTACCAATTATCAATTAAGAATTAAACACAAAAACGTCAGAACATTTGTTTAAAAAGCATAGCGCCAGTTTTTTATAAAGTGTAGTTGTGGATATCATCCTCTTACAGTGATGTTGTTTGAGAGTGACTGTATTCGTCGTCATACTCGCCCCGCTCCTGAACGGCACTGAATGGCGTGTCGTTACGCATGTCGTCATGGGAGTCGTTTCGAGCGTCGTCTAGTGCGTCGACCTGTATGTCATCGCGTTTGTTGTTTGCTGTGTCGTTTTGTTTGTCATCTTGTATGCCATGTCGTTTGACTTTGCTGTTGGAATTCCAAGTCACGTCATTTGCACCAGCGGGTGCTCCTTCATCACCACTGCGCCATCTTTGGGATCGCTTCGGCGGCGGGTGATGACGAACTGCGATGAGAAGTATGTCGTCAACAGGTGTCATTAATGTAACAAAATAAAGAAAATTGTTACTTTTATAAATAATGTATTGTCAACATTGTTATTGGGTCTAAGTTTAATACAGTTACATTTACATGGTTAATCAGTAAATATACATGATAGTATAAAGAAGTTATGGAACTAGCAATTTAGGAAACATTGGGAAAATCGTCATTTAATGTATGCAAAACTATTAAGGAACATACTTGTCATATTCATGAGCAGTGATGATGGCATTAGAGATACTTCGACTGGAGTAAGGCATTTGCTTGTGGACGGTTCGGACTTTGTGCCAGGCAGCTGTCGCCAGAGTTTAGGTCGGAGGTGACGACGGCGACTGAAAGTTAAAAGGTCAATTTCTGTACTCACTCTATAAAGTCCCTTCAATTAACAGTATACGACACAGGTATACCTTTTAATAAAACAGATAAAGAAGCAACAATTATATTCGATTATGGCCATGCAATATTCCTTTAGGTTTGCACCAAGAAGCAGCCATTAAGGTCTTAGAAGCAAAATATCAAGTTTTAATAGGCAGAAAGGAAAGGTAAAAGCGTTGGTATTACAAAACAGCCGATTTTGTCGTTTTATGTTATTAACTGTTCATGTGTGTGCATAGTTACACTCTTAATTCCCGTGCATATAACATTGATGCAATACAATGATGTATCTGTATATGTGTGTGTGCGCTTATATGTTTATAGGACAACGTCGATGATTATATTATTTTAAGTTGTTGTATATAAGGTTGTTGTATGTAAGGTATAATTGTTACCATGTCTTTAAGGTGGCTGCAATGCTGTTCTCGCCATTGCACGTACACGCCGCCCAGACGCCCATCCCGATAATAGCCACTAGCACGATAAGACTGCCAACCAGCCACGGCATGTTGCGGCTGTCCTCACTAAACGTTCGGTACCGTGGTCCTTCTGGTGTCGTCGTGGCGAGGACCAGCTCTACAGAAAGTGATTAACATGTTAACACTTATGTACCGGAGAACAATCATTCCTTTCCTCTACCTGGTTCAATCTATTTTTGAATAATTTTATCGTTGAGTCCAGTCTTTTCTACTATTTTCCTTTCTTAATATATACTGATAAGTATTTATACTTATAGTTTTCCGATGTATTGTAGTTTATGTATTTTAGCCTTTTCACAAGTAGTTAACTTTGATTCACTTTGCTATACATCTCGATCTAACCCTACACAGAACTGGGTAAAGCAGGATGTTGAACTTACTGACTCTATTATCAAGAGGACAATAATATGTTATGGGTCTTCAATAATCGGGGTAGAATCAATTTCCCCTGGTTGTGCTATTATTTATTTATTTTATTTTATTTTATTTATTTATTTATTTATTTATTTATTTATTTTTATTTTATTTTAATATTTTATTTTTTATTTTATTTTATTTTATTTTATTTGTTTCATTTATTTATTTATGTATTTATGTATTTATTTATTTATTTATTTATTTATTTATTTTTTTGCCATTTTGTCATTTCATAGGGGTTAAACTTGCATGCAGGTTGAAATACTTCTCCACCTACCTGATATAAATATGGTGATCGGTGCTGCATCTGACAATGAGCCTCCGTCGTACACAATCCCTGTAATGTTCAAAATCACACCAGGCCCTAGAGGCGCTAAGGAAGTGGCCACTGTGATACGGCCATTGACACTTATGTCGAAATACTTGTCACCCAGATGGGTCTGGTTGAGGGCGTAGTATCGCGACCCGTAGACCCCCTTATCGTCGTCGTAGGCAGTCACCTGACCCACAGACGTTCCCACAGCCGCGAAGTAACTTACAGGGAACGCGTATTGTGTAGGGATGAACTTAGGTACATAGTCGTTCTGGTTGTCTATAGACAGTGAGTAAAATAGAACTGTATCATGTTCATCACATTAAAAAAACGGTTATTACGATTAAACTTATTGAATGTTAGCATGTGGCGACAGTAAATAATCTGTTTTATTAAAAATATTATTTCACACAGGGTATTTTCATTTTAAGTCTACGTAGCCTTTTAATACTATTTTTAGATTCCGTGCAGTTTTTGCTAAGAGGACTGGGAACGTCACGTGACGTAAAGAAAAGTAAATACAGGACTGTCCTTTCCAGCTATTGTACATATACACAGTTCAGTTCATGTTTTGAAATAAAAGGAATGAAAACGATATTAGTGAGATTATATTGTTATGATAATATTAAATATTTGAAAAAAGTTTATACTACCAGACAATATGATATTGACTTACCGACATGGATTAGGAGTAGTGCTTGGTCATTCAAACCTTGACTGTCATACACCGACACTGAACAAGTGACATTCTGGTATTTATCCTTCAAATCTAGAAAGTAACGGTGACACTAAACATATCGTTATGTTTATTATGACTGCTAATTGTAAAAATATTATGATTTATGACTGATTAAGTGTTTACAATTTGTTTGAAAACAATATATAACTTCCATTTACATGAAAAAAAATTGTATTTCATCAACCTTGTTGTTTTGGTGCACTTTTAATTTGTTTGGAAAATGTATCAATTATCAAGCAACGTTTACTGACAATAATGGTAACACTAGGGTGATGTTGTATTGGCCTACACCCCATGCTGATTTAAATGTCCGTTCTAAATGGTCAAAAAATCCATGAATAGGAAAATAAGAAAAGGCCCTTTGAAAAATAACACCGATATTAAAAAATGTAACTACCAATAGACGAATGCATACAGAGTAAATGTAAAAGTGACAAAACACAGAGACATGTACACACAAAAAGAAAAGCCAACAGCTACCGCCTTGGAACGGACAGTCGGCAAAAGAACCGACTGGACTGCCTAAACCTGGTTTATGGAGCGCTCCAACCTCGACCTTTCTGAAGGGTTTTCTCACAGATAATTCAAAAAAAATATCCCATCAAATTGAGACTTCTAACAACAAACAACTGCATCGTGCGTGCGTGCACGCGCAAGTGTATGTGTGTGCGCGTGCGTGCGTGCGTGCGTGTGTGTGTGTGTTTGTGTGTGTGTGTGCGACATATGCCAAACGTTGGTTCTGTATTCAAATTTATTCAGTACTTCATCAGAGGTAACATATTTTAGTGATTTATTACTATGCTATTCACAAGTTGTTTCTTTTGTGTGTGTTATTTTCGGCGTGGCTATATGTTTTAGATATGTAAATCAGTTTTGACGAGGGGTCTGAGGGCCTAGCGGACCAGAGAAAGCCCTGTCCTTTACATTAATAATGCGGATAAAAGACTTTTAAAGAATATACCGTAATGTTTACAAAAATAAACGGTAACGCACAACATGACTGAAATTGCATTCGAAACTGACACTTAATTTTCGACAATGTTATCGTCAAATTCGTAGATTTAACAAACACATGGAAATATTCGACTTAAATAACAATAAGTATTCATTAATAAGAGGAGGAGATAGTGCAATGTCAAGTCTGACGTTTGCGTCCTTTGATATATATTATCAGAGGTCAATCTGTATGATATATATGATCGGCGCTCCAGAAAACCTTCAAAAAGTGACCAAAAATCCGATTTTAAGATTTCTGTATTTTTTTAAGATCAAAATCTCTTCAATTACATGCAAAAAGACTTTTGAATTTATCTCTATCAAAGTAACTTAATAAAGATCATTTTTGTGTAATGACCGTTACACTAAGTGGCAACATGACGTGATAATATTATGAGACTCAGTAAACTAAATAGTGGAAGAGACCATCCTGTGTTTAACCGAACGTTTCAGTATCATTTTCACAAACATGGATTTGTAAAAGGAGTGAGGAACAAAAAAACTTGTTACTTGTTAAGTAAGACAATGCTTTTGGTTAATTTTCTAATGAAGTTGTGACTTGAATTGATAACTGAAAGTTTGTTTGGAGATAACGAGGAGAGAGCTACAGTTCGGATGTAGAGATATGAAGTAAGTGGCAATAAGGTTAAGCTATAGAATTGCACTAGAATGCATCTTGTTTGGACATTGGTTAGATTAGACAGAAATATAAACGCTCAAAAATATCAAATGTTTGCAGATAATTTTGGCCTGTCATTGCGAGGTACTTCCCTTAACCTCCTGTATACTCAAAGATGACAAGGCTCTAACGCACTAATGATACCACGATTCTCAGTATAAGGCTAAAAATGTGATCATTTTATTGACTTACGGGCCTACACGAACTACGTCTTTAAACTTAACTAAAACCTTTGGTTATATAATAAACGTAGATTGTCCTGTCAAGTCAAAAACTTTAAAAACGAGCAGACTTAATTCAATAAAATGCTCAAAACTAGGCAAGGAATCACACCCGCCTGCATTCGGAGTCTGTATATACCAATAACACTGAGACTGTTTCAAGTGATACGTTTTAAAGGTCATTTGACAAATGTGGTAACAGATATACAATTTTACCTACAGTGCGACACCATAAGTATTCTATAACTGACATCTAGCAATTGATCAAACATCGACGCATGACTTAACCAGTAATATGTATATTATATAGTTATAGGCCTATGTATAACGCATATCGGTGATCTTACCTGTGTAGTTTCTCTTCTGTATTGATTATAGTCTTATCACTTGCTTTAGTGTCGCATTATGATCACCCGTTTTGTAAGTTGATTGACACCGCAAACAACAATAATTCAAGATACGAAGGAAAATGCCTTACATTTAACGAACAATAGATGTAAAAAGGTGCTATTCATATCTTGTTTGTTTTTAAAACTCTCACGTATTTAGGGACATTCGTATATAACTACGACTGTGCTTAAACTGTCTGCGAATTTAAACAAAAACTGCAATAAATCATATCGGTCATAAATATGAATGTTCTATACATCTTTGTGTGTATTCTAGGGTGTTTTTTCGCTAATACACAGTCAATGTGCAAGGCTTACCGACATCATAGTCCGCCTGGATCTCAACTTGTCCGTTACTGGAGTTCATGTAGAAGTATCCGTTGCCACAAATCATGTCATACATCTTGCTGTCCCCTGTGTCAGGGTCAACCACGGCGTAGGCTGGCAAACCGATCACTGTGCCCGCCTGCAGCCAGACGTAAGAAAATGTACATTCTTACAAACATAAAGTCATGCTCATTGTGTCAGAAAAAAATGTTTTCATATTTCAACAAATATGACTGATGAATGCGCTCACTTGCAGGTAAGCAAAACAGACTTCCTCATAATTTCCTAACTGCAGCCAGACGTTATAAACACAGACATATATGATGCGTTTTCATCGTGCGCGCATGACGTAACAGCTTAAACATGCAGAAATGCAGTGCGTCGCTGGTCACACAGTGGCAGACGTGACAAACAGCTCAGCAATTTAGAAATGTGTAATTTTCGTTTCCTTTCTCATCTACTACAGTTATTTTTTTATTTATTTTTATATCCGTTTACAATATGTGGAGGATTTTGTTTTAATTGTTATTTTTATAAATATGTCCACTTACTGAAGACATATTTGACGAAAACTGAAGACTGTAGCTCGTCTGACTAAACGTCGGTGTTTCATTAATGTCAGTGACGTCAATATCCAACGTCTTCCAGTCGGTGGCCATGCCGTCAGTGACGCTAATATTCAACGTGAATGATGTCTCGGAGGCAGCCAAAAGCGTTTCGTAGTTCAAAACAGTCATACCAGTTTTTATTTCACCAGCTGAAACAGATACTTATGGAATAATTTACTTGAAATATTTATTATTATTGGTCGTTCGAACCATTCAGTAAACACATTTCACATTACGTTTTAACATATATGACTCTAGTTCTAGTATGTGGTTTTAGTTACTTCTTGGTTTTCATTGAGACTGATTATAAAGACAGACACAGCTGTTGAAACCTTATGAATTAGTGATGTAAATGTGTGTTTCTAGAAAATATAGTTAGATTTTGTGACCGTAGTTTTGCAGTGTAACGTATGCTTTGAATTGTTGTTTGCTAAAATACATCTCTCTACATATACAATGCAAGCTTGTACTTGTAAGATCATATAATCAAAGGTACTGTAATGAATACGCTATAGTCTAATACTATCTCCCTTTAACAGTTTGATTAATAATAACAGTCACTGAATATTTTGACTCAACATTCTTCACATGAAACTATTGCATGGCTGTTTGACGATATGGTTTCTTCATTGTCTGAAGATTTATTGGGTTTATCGTTCTATCAACAGTATTTCCGTTATCTGGAGACGGTGTCCACTTAAAGCAGATATAGTGCTGCCATTACTGTGTATAGCATGTCATGATGAGAAGAAACAACAGTTTGTTAAAAAAAACGAAATTTTCCGAACGCTTATCTGTTAATCCGCCATAATGCAACGTTAAAACCGGCCCTTTACACATTATGTACTGTCTTATATCTTTTTTTAGTCCTATTTTGCGTAAATTTGATACAAAGCGACCATTTGTTTGGAGTTGAAATTTTAAGAATTACCTTAGCGTTGACAACAGACAGTTCGTCGACTGACCGTGACGGTGTGTTGTAAAGCTACGATTTAGAAATATAAATTCTAGCGGAAATACTGCGGTGTTTCCCTGTTGCCTGTTATATTTGTTCACTCCCCAACACAACAATATGAACGTCACATCGCTCAAAACATTTCGTATAATTTTACAGTAGTCTTAACGCATTTCACCGTGTAAATAATTGCTGTAGCAAAGCAGAGTTACGTAAGCGACATCACACGACGCACATCAATCAAAACTCCCAAGGTAATTCCGTCCTCGCGACAATCATCCCTCGGATGTATCTGGTGCAATGATACTTAGTGAAATCACGATCGTTTTGTTCGTTGGAAGTCGGAAGAAGAATATGCCTAAAATGTAGCTCGCACAAAACATGAACAATGGCATCGTTTGACAACTGCATGTCTGCTGCGGTTGGTAAAATAAATCTGGATGATTTAAAATTAAAGCCGCCACAAATTGAAGTTTTACAGGCTTCATACTGTAGTGAGCTGTCATCCGAGCTGCCATCTTTGTTTTGACGTCTGTCACAAAAGCAGTCCCATTTATTGAAATGGCCGAGGTGATCCGACTACCTATATAGATCCGAGAGATGATTCGTGAATTATCCGAGGTGTTCCGATTAGACGCACTTCTTTCTGTGCTTGTTCTACCGGACTTATCCGATAGCGCGTACCTGCGGAGTCGCCATTTTAACACTCACTTAAACATTGATATATGGTGAAAATATAATGTATTTAATAGATAAAAGATAATGCTGTTTTTATGCAATAGGGTATAAATGCAGGTAAAAAATATACAATGCAAGCAAGCGAGATATGACTGCAAACGCTACTGTTCACGTACTTGATGGATTTATGGTGAAGTATGTCAGCCCTGAACCAGATGACGTCATAGAGTATGTATGTGTTTGTGACGTGTCTTGGTCGGCAGACGTAACGTTGAATATCGACGTAAATCTTGCCGTGTTTTCCTTGACTGGCATTGGCGCGGTAAGTGGGAGATTATTAATTTCCACGGGGTCGTTAATATCTGCAACAAATGTAAACATGTCAGTGAAAACGCCACACGGGCAATGAATTATCTAGATGCAATAAATTGGTCTGGTTATAATGTATTTTATGGGCTAGCCAGATAGGTCCGTTTAACAAGACCAAAATTACGTGACCCATGATTTCAGATTTTAATTCGGTAATACGACGTTATAGTCGGTATGCCGGCTCAGTAGACCCCGAAAAATAGTAAGCACAAAATGTTTTTGCATAAATTGGTTCATTATCATGTTCCTACTCAGAAACCTATTGATGCAACTTTGTCACCCTTGAGCATTTTGAAAAATTCAAGATGGCCACCAAGATGGCCGCCAAAATTATCAAAATTGACATATCTCATGATAAAGTGAATGAAACACAATATTTATGAACCAAATTTGGATTTATTGCATGAACACACATTCTGAAAGGAAACAATGTTGTTTTTCAACATTTAAAGTCTAAAACTATACAAAATGGCCGACAAAATGGCCGCCAAAATACACCATTCACTTATTATATTATTTAATATTATAAGAATTATTGTCTTTGAAACAAACGTTATCAAGCTTTTCATATAAATATAATAATGCTTATTGTATAGAATACTTTTTTAAACAATTTTTTTTCAAATTATCTGAGTATCATGATTCCATAATTATAACACTGACTGCTTAGACAATAATGAACAGTTCAAGTCATATAATGGTGAAACATTGGAAACAGAAAGTGTTAAAACTATTAAATTTATCAACTTTCTTTTCTTTTAAAATAGTGCATAATGTAAGTTTAATAGTTAACAACTAACATTATAAACTTGTTTCCCAGTGCTAATAATGAATTGTCTACTTCTAAATGCTATTAACTTTCAACAACATCATTCATGTTCTGGTTCATTTGTCTTCATCACTTCCTGAGTCACTTAAATCATCATCACTGATCGTTCTCCTGTGTCTTTTGTCCATTTATTTTGACAGTCCTTTACTTGCTTGCATGAGCAAAATATTGTGCATGAAAGGTGTGCCAAGTAGCAGCCACACCGAGAAGTTGCACATGGTAGTTCTGAAGAACAACTGCAGCATATCAGCTGCAAGACATATGTTGGGGCTGGAGGTTTGTCACCCAGGTTGGTTGTTGGGATGAGCACCCTAGACTTTCGATCTTTGCTCCATCCATACATAGTTGGATCCATACAAGAGGGATCCGGATCCAATGCACTGCGCCAAATGCATGCTTGGTAGTGGGCCCGTTTTACGTTCTCAACAAATGATTCAGTTGTTGGAGGCAAAGTTTGAAGTTTTGGCATTTTTTGAGCTGACTTCTTTCCCATTTTTGTCAGCCAAACATCATATCTTACATTTGACATGTTGTCATCTTTCTTACCATAACAAGCAGCAATGAAATAAGTGGCCTCCAAAAACACATCTTTCATGTCTGCAACTATGCTTCCAATACTGTTAAGTGTGAATCCTCGCTCCAGCTGTTTAACAACTTTTGCTTTTCCAATACCATTAATTTGAGCAACAGTGTCGCATCCCGATAGAGCATGAGCAGGTAAAAGTTGGGGGACTATAGCTGCGTGAGCTTTGGATGTTGATTTGATATCAATGATAGATCGCTGGGCACTGGTTCCTTCCATCAGAAGATTACAGGACATATTCAGAGTAGAATAGAAATGTAACAGAAGCACAAATACATCTGTGTCATCAGAGATCACTGTCACAAACTCTGCTCCCTGTGAAGCTGCATACACAACCTGCTGAGGAATGATAACGTCAGCTTCCTCATGGCTTGTTCGCAGATCTTCTCTGTCAATAACTACTCCTTTATGTACTTCTTTGGGGACATCTGAAGAACCAGTGACTATCAATCTGTGTACAGCAGTTTCAGACAACATTTTCGCTTTCTCTATGTGATGCTTACAGATCATGTCAATGAGCTGGACTTTGTATTGAAACCCCCATATTCAGGTGTATTTGGCACTGATGTCACACTCTTTAGAAAGTCAAAGTCAATGTTTTGTGCCCGTGTACATACTACGGCCTTTTCTGTTAACAGTTTCAATGGTAGTGGCGTTTTCTTAACCTGATTTAGGGGCATTTCGGGTTTCTTGGGACCTTGATAATGGTAGACCGGTATGGTTGGGGTAACAGGAGTTTTCATATAATCCTTCCCTAATCGCACAATTGTCTCTGGGTCTCCTCTGGCATTGTCTGAGGATCTTTGCTCCTGTGTTAGCAACAATGCTAGTGCATGTGTGGATCGTACACAGTTTTGTGATGAGATGTTTGCATCAAAGTTATCTGCTACAGCCTGGATAAGTCCATCTTCTGCATCAGTGATTGTCCTTGCTTTGTTGAGACCTTTCTGCTCTTGTGCGGCTGCAGCAGCTGCAGATGCTTTGAACCTTTTCACTTCATCATATGAACAGGTCACACCAAAATCATACAAAATGTCAACCTTGCTTCTCTCCCGCATCTGCACACCCAGTGCTATTTGTAGTGAGGTAGGCCTACGAGTGATAATATGGGTAACAATATTGCCAATCAACAATGCAGGAAGTGTAAATGTGAGTCTGTCAGATAAACAGGACATAAGTGTCAAAAGTGTTGAACTTGATTCTTCACAGGCAATTTCTTTATTAATGTGTACACTATAGGCTTTCTGTTTGTTTTCTATTTGCTTACATTCATTAGCAATCAACTTAGCAACATTTTCAATCTGTTTATTGTCTTCGTCAAACTCTTCTATTCGAAGTAAACTAGCAGCTGTATTGCGAAACACAAGTATGTTGGCAAGTCCAGGTGATGAAAACACAAGCAGTTCATCGCCAAGAATTTCACAGATCTGTTTGACAAGATTTCCTCGAGTCAATATGTTTCCACCATATGAAACATACAGGTTGTGGATTTTCACTGATGTCCATATTTCAAGCTTGTCAGATTTCAGCTTATTGACAGTTTCTGTAAGTGCTTGATCAGCTTTGACCGGTGTCTCCCTAACTGCGAATTCAACGTTACGTGGTGACATAAACAATTTTCTGCAGTCATCATGATACCTTGCATCAGCAGCATGTAAATCACTAACTGCACCTTGAAGGCGAACTTCAACTTGCTTTGACCATTCATCTTTACGCAATGCACATACTTCTAATATTGCATCTTTGAAAGTCTGCCTTCCAGGTCGGTCTGCTGTTCTGCACATAACAGCTTTTCTCCATCGCTTTGGATTTTTAGGATCAGGCCTGATTATACATGTTTCTCCACAGTACAAACAGTTTTGGCGAAAATCAAACTTCACTGCATCATAACGACGGGTACGCTTCACAGGAGTTTCACTAGATGATGTTGTTGCCACTGTACGCTTCAGGTGTCGACTTATATGCCACGAAGATGTGTATGTAGAGACACAGTCTCTATGACATTGTAACAGCAAAGATGGATCATCCTGAAATTGTCTCTCCAGCGCAATGTGTAATGTGTCCTGTCGTCGTTTGCTTGCCTGTATTATAGATTTGATGCGATCCACACCTACACATTTTAGTTCCTTCTCTGACTTGTCGCAACCATATATCTCGGCTAGTATGCACTCCATGTAATGCAAATCTGTAATATAAAGTTTTCCAATTAATACTTTGCTTAATGTACTTTCAGATAGTTGTAAAATGTATTTTTTATTTTAGAGGCAAGTTTTTAAATATATAATCAAGTCACAAGTTTTTTTCACATATGGAAAAGTGATAAACTGATTGTGAAAACATACTTTCCAATATCCGGAAATTAGTCATATCCGGATACTATTACACTTTTTAAGAAAAAAAATGAAAATAACCCCTCCATACGTTAAGCACATTGTGTACATTTTAATCCTGACAGTTCTTAACTAAACAATATCTACAAGTAACGTGTTTAAAAAGAATTATTATGCATTTTATTATTCAAAACAACACAATACTTTGTTCACATTTTGAAAATTTCCCACCTAAAATACTTTTTGACTTATTGAAAAACACTATAATGAATGCAAATTTATACCTGGAAAAAGAGGTACAACTGTAAAGAGTACATACCTTCAATTTGTGGCCGGGAATAGCATGTTAATTGATGAAGAAATGAAAAATAAATAGATCTATATCTGCAAAACAGAGTTTCATGTAATGGTAAACTTACAACAAAGGGAAGTAATCATATAATATAATGGTAAAGTTACAACAAAGGGAAGTAATCACAATGTTTTTGTACTTAGTTAAATATCTTTTTATATTATAAAAGATATATTTATCAATTTTAATTTGTAAAATATTGTAGAAAAGCATATATTTATACATGTTTTTACAAAACTGAGTTATGGGAAACTTACATATCATTTTTTTTTTAAAAATGATTAATTTTCTTTTTTTAAATAGGAATATGGAGTTTCGGCGGCTAGTTTTTTTACCTTTTTGCATGAATACACACATTTTTCTATTTGCATTCTGTTCAATATTGTTAACTTTGTTGAAGACTATACAGGTTTGGTCTTGGTGTAAGTAATATGCTCAAACAGCATTGTTAAAGACCCCTATATAGGTTTTCCTGATTTTGGCGGCCATCTTGGCAGCCATCTTGAATATTTCAAAATGCTCAATGATGACAAAGTTGCATCAAGTGGTTTCTGATAGAGGACATGTTGGTGTACAATAATATGCAAAAAATGTTGTGCTTACTATTTTTTTACGTTACACTGATATCGGCTAGTTGGCATACTGACTATATTCACATAAACAGCTTGCATGTTCGCATACACTGTCATAGTATGTACATATTCTAGTCTAAAGTAAGTTATCGATGTTTGTTATTTCTCTGGTTGTATTTAGTGCAATAGTAATTTCGCAGTCTAAATAAATTCTCAGGGTTTCCACTGTAGAGAGTGCATACGTGACCATACAAACAATTACAATAATACATTAACGATGTTTTAATAAATGTTGTCTACGTCACTAGATTGTCTGTGTAAACGACATGCTTTTGCGCGGAAAATAGGCCAGGGAAAGTTTAGCGATAGGTACACAGGGACGCAAACTCTGATCCTTGTATATTCTCAAAATATATTAACAGAACACAAACTGCCTAGTATGAAGCCTCGATTTTTGTGTTCAGTACCATCTAAATTCCAACCTTAAATAGTTCAGCTCAGTATTCCCGACAAAGTAGTCCCGCATGAAAGATCAACTTTAGATAGATGTATTTAATTACCACTAGCAAGTGATTACATTTAGTCATTTAGCGTGTCAAAACCCATTTGCTTCAAAATCATTACGCCATAAAATCAAGTTGAATATATTTTCTTTCAATAAATTAACGAATTAATTTCCTACGGAATGTAATCGCTCGATGATATATATAATGTTATTTTCATGAATATTTATTTTTCGAGACCTTTTCTGTTGGCAGATGATTGGCTTTGTGACGAAATCTAACTGTAGTAACAATGCTGACCTATCACTTATACCCTGTTTATTTACAGAACAGAAAAGCTCAAAGTAATAAAGTTAAAAAGATAATTTTAATTAAGTTTCGAGTAATTTAATCTGAATGAGGTCACAAACTTTGACCACTGACAGTTAAATGCAACCACTTAAAAGCAACCTACGATCACAAGCGGTCAGATGTTATATTAGCCACCCCTTGGTCTCTCTGTCTCTCTGTCTCTCTCTTTCTCTCTCTCTCTTTCTCTCTCTCTCTCTCTCTCACCCTCTTTCTCTACCCCCTCTCTACATCTCATTTATGTTTAAACTCTATTTACCTGCATACTTCTCTTATTTAAATTTAGTATATTTATATTTGTCTAAAACTATAAATTGAAACTGTTATTCGAACGCCTAGTGCTTATATTTTCTTGCAAAAGTATACAACCACTCTATTTACATGTTGTCTTGTATATTGATCTAAGGAAATGAACATTATAAGCTTTGCTTTCGTTCAAATCCTCTCTCTACTTGTATGTATATCATGTGTTTGTGTACCGCAAATATAAGAATGAGTTATAAGCTATGAAAAGTTAGATTTACACACAAAAAAAAACATGATAACAAACGAAATCCTAGAAACAACGCCTGGTTTAAACAGGACAGGTATACTAATGTTAACATTAGATAATTTTGATCAAGTAAGGAATTTAAAATCTGCCCCCTGGCTTTCATTTAAAATCATATGCTGGAAATAAACAGAGCCACTTTTTGCCGTGCTAGAGACAAGTATAGGCTTAATTTGTTACAAAGTTACATAAATATGCAACATTGTGACTGCATACACGACGCAACACCAACCTGACAATCTCGTAAAATAATACACTTAACAATAAATCACACACGTCGCCCTTGATTTCTCGAAGGAAATAACATGCCAAGTATATTTCGAATCATTTTCAAGCGCAGGCTCTTTGTTTATATAGGCATATGTTCATATGTTTCCAGTCGAAGAACCCCTATGTTCTTATTATAACTAGAAAATGTAATTTGCATATACCAAGAACGAAGAAAAAGTCGCTTAAAGAAATGACAGACGTAAAAGGTTTACACAGGAAATCAATCGAACATTTGAAATAAAATGACAGACCAAATCATTTTATGATTTATCTCATAGTATAAAGATTGTTTTAGAATGTTGCGATCTAGACCAGGATTAAAGAACCCAGTAGTTGTGATTAAAATATCAAAGTATGTACTCAAGAGTTGTGATTAAAATATCAAAGTATGTACTCAGGAGTTGTGATTAAAATATCAAAGTATGTACTCAGGAGTTGTGTTAAAAATATCAAAGTATGTACTCAAGAGTTGTGATTAAAATATCAAAGTATGTACTCAAGAGTTGTGATTAAAATATCAAAGTATGTACTCAGGAGTTGTGTTTAAAATATCAAAGTATGTACTCAGGAGTTGTGATTAAAATATCAAAGTATGTACTCAGGAGTTGTGTTTAAAATATCAAAGTATGTACTCAAGAGTTGTGATTAAAATATCAAAGTATGTACTCAAGAGTTGTGATTAAAATATCAAAGTATGTACTCAAGAGTTGTGATTAAAATATCAAAGTATGTACTCAGGAGTTGTGATTAAAATATCAAAGTATGTACTCAGGAGTTGTGATTAAAATATCAAAGTATGTACTCAAGAGTTGTGATTAAAATATCAAAGTATGTACTCAAGAGTTGTGTTTAAAATATCAAAGTATGTACTCAGGAGTTGTGATTTACATATCCAAGTAAGTACTCAAAAGTTGTGATTAAAATATCAAAGTATGTACTCAAGAGTTGTGATTAAAATATCAAAGTATGTACTCAGGAGTTGTGATTAAAATATCAAAGTATGTACTCAAGAGTTGTGATTAAAATATCAAAGTATGTACTCAGGAGTTGTGATTTACATATCCAAGTAAGTACTCAAAAGTTGTGATTAAAATATCAAAGTATGTACTCAAGAATTGTGATTAAAATATCAAAGTATGTACTCAGGAGTTGTGATTAACCTATCAAAGTATGTACTCAAGAGTTGTGATTAAAATATCAAAGTATGTACTCAAGAGTTGTGATTAAAATATCAAAGTATGTACTCAGGAGTTGTGATTAATATATCAAAGTATGTACTCAAGAGTTGTGATTAAAATATCAAAGTATGTACTCAAGAATTGTGATTAAAATATCAAAGTATGTACTCAGGAGTTGTGATTAACCTATCAAAGTATGTACTCAAGAGTTGTGATTAAAATATCAAAGTATGTACTCAAGAGTTGTGATTAAAATATCAAAGTATGTACTCAGGAGTTGTGATTAATATATCAAAGTATGTACTCAAGAGTTGTGATTAAAATATCAAAGTATGTACTCAGGAGTTGTGATTAAACTATCAAAGTATGTACTCAGGAGTTGTGATTAACATATCAAAGTATGTACTCAAGAATTGTGATTAAAATATCAAAGTATGTACTCAGGAGTTGTGATTTACATATCCAAGAAAGTACTGACTAGGAGGATAAAGTTAACATTCTCTGTTCAAATATTTAGGATATTCTGAGCTTCCCGGTATACAACTTTATTTTGAATATACATGAACACATATAGTAATATCTGTACAATGACTTGAGCATGTAATCCAAACCCTGTTATACCCATGGCTTCAAAATGACGCTTTGGCCACCTATATGTATTTAACTTTTTATGTATATTTGCTGTGCAGTCGCTGTAGTATTACCTGGAGTAAAATAAAATGACACATATTAGGTAGATCTTATCGCGATTCGGATTCTGTACTATTTGGTTATTGTAATTTTCTACCAACTTCAGATGTTAGACTTTATTTTTAATAAAGCTATATCTGTTCATCATTTCATCAATATCCAGTTACAAGTTCGTTCATTTTTGGGTCGAATCTCATTCTGCTGATGTTGATGCTTTATGAACGCAGGTCGCATATGTGTAAATCCATTAAGGGATCATGCGTTCTCCGATCATGCGGTCTCAAAGCAGTCTCCGAACATGTGTTCTCCGATCATGCGGTCTCCGAGCAGTCTCCAACCACGCGGTTGCCGATCATGCGGCCTCCAATCATAGGGTCTCCTAGCAGTTTCCGGTCATGCGTTGATCATGCGCTGTCCTAGCAATCTTCAATCATACGATCTCCTAGCAGTCTCTTATCATGCAATCACCGAGTGGTCTTCGATCAAGCGGTCTCAGATCATGCTGTCTCATAGCAGCCTCCGATCATGCGGTCACCGAGCGATCTCAAAGCATGCTGTCTCCGAGCGGTCTCTGATCATGCGGTCTCCGAGCTGTCTCCGATCATGTGGTCTCCGAGCGGTCTAAGATCATGCGCTCTTATCTGCAGCTTATATTGTTTAATGTGGGTGGGTCACATATTGCCTTAGTATTCGTATATTCCTATGTAAGACATCATCAAATGTATCAAATTGTTGATACATGTTAATAATATTTATACCCCCACCAAGGGGGGGGGGGGGGGGGGGCTATAATAGATTCGCTTTGTCGCGTCCGTCCGTCGGTCGGTCCGTCCGTCTCCATTATCGTGTCGGCTCTATAAATCCTATACCAACTAAAGGATTTTCTTCAAACTTGGCTCAAATGTTCACCTCAACAAGGGGATGTGCAGAACCCATGTTACTCTTTTGCCGGCTTAAGGTCAAGGTCACACTTTTAAGAAAATATTCTTAAATTTTAACATGTATTTGAATATTTCTGAAACTAGAAAAAGTATTTGCTTGAAACTTAACATATATATGAAGTGTCACAATTAGGATATGCAGGTCAAGTTTCATAACTCTGTATTGCATTTTGACAAAGTTATGCCCCTTTTAAGTCTTCAAATTTACAAACAATCCAGTATTAGACAATATGTCGTATCCGCTCTATAAATCCTATACTAATGGAAGAATTTTCTTCAAACTTTACTCAAATGTTCAACTAAACAAGGTTATGTGCAGAACCCATGTTACCTTTGTGCCGGCTTAAGGCCAAGGTCACACTTGAAGGTCAAAATTGACTTAGAAAATGTTCTTAAATTTTAACATGTACTTGAATATTTCTGAAATTAGCATAGGTATTTGCTTGAAAGATATATGACGTATCACAAGTAAGGTATGCATGTCAAGTTTCATAACTCTGTATTGCATTTTGACAAAGTTATGCCCCTTTTAAGTCTTTCAATTTACTTACAATCAATACTAGACGATATGTCGTGTCTGCCCTATAAATTCTATACTAATGGAAGGATTTTCTTCAAACTTGACTCAAATGTTCACCTCAACTGGGCAATGTGCAGAACCCATCTTACCCTTGTACCAGCTTTGTCAAGGACAGTGGTGGGGGTATGAATCGCATTCAGCGATAGTTCTAGTTTTTATTACTATTTATATAGTTTGCCGTTATGTTTTAGTAGGTTTGCTATTAATCTTGAGGATTATTTTAGTTAAAAATACTAATTTTCTCTGTTACCATAAAAAATTGTGTGTAAAACAATATATCCAAATTAACTATCTAATAAATAATACGTTGTATATAGTCAATTGGTTCTTTTGAAATAGTGATATAGGTGCTATGTATTGTCAAGGGAGACATACCCAAACACAAAGTTAGGATCATGCATCTTGTGGGTACTTGCTAAGATAGTGGATTGGGCTTTCACAATTTATGCAGGATAAGATGCCAGACTAACATATTAACCTTCAGCATCTAAAGAGTTAATCTAACATATAGCATTGAAATGATATTGTCCGCCAGACCCTTAATCAGCTTGCTTTACACTTCTTGCCAAAAAATCGTTTTCCCTTGAATTCAAGCCTCGTTTTATTCGACCAGCCTTAAAGTTCTTATGGTTTAATTTCGTTTTATTGTCTTAATGACATTGTAGTTATAACGATTTAATCACGTTGCAATTTTATTAATTAATCAATTATTTATTTGAGTTGTGACATCGTTTAACACAATTAACAACCATTACCTCTGATCAGGACTGTGAGTACCTTTGCCTTTGCTGTATTCCTCACATCGTTAACGACGATTTTAATATCGTAGCCGGTGATCGTAGAGTACGAGAGAGACGTGGTCAGAAGGATTACTCCGGCTGCCGGAGAAAAGCAAAAGATAAAATATGATAAAGCAATAGACTGCTTAACATTCTATGATATAACACATCATAATTAAAGAGTTTTCATGTGAACACTTAAAAGTTTATATAAATGAGATTTTTTAAACAATCTGAACATGAAAGATATAAGAATCTTAAATATTATCATACAAAAAACTTACTTTTGAGAATTTGAAAGGGGCATGATATGGCCTTATAGCAAGAAAGTGTAAAGTTCACATCGTCTCCCTCATCATCGACCGCCGTCACCGTGTATACAGGGATCGAGGTCATGTGACTCGTCGAAATGGTCACCGAGTCTGCCATGATATGGTAACAGAAGGTCTGTGTCAGTTAATGTCCACATGAAAATTTTAATTAACAGAAGACGAAAATGAAAAGTTTTATTACAGCTTCAAATATTAAGCTTTAAATACTAAGCGGATCTACCTTAGTATATGTATGTTTAGAATATTAGAAAAGAGGGCTTGCAGGCTTGTGTAAGTATCCAATTTATTTTAATCAAATGTCCATAAAAGGAAAACATCTCTTAGAATTCCAACATACCGGTTTATTAAAACTTGCGTATTCTTGTAGATAAGTGTAAGCAAGTTGAATGCTAATTTGACCGAGACAAGCGAAGATGAGATACAAAGAAAACCCAACAATTATCGTCTTGGACATAAAAAAGCTCGAACCTCGTGTTTGTTTTAGGTTCATTTCTGAGAAGACGGTATTAATACTAATATATCTTAAGTAAATAAAGTGACAGAAACAAATATTATTTTCAAAAATATAAAAAGTAAATGCAAGAATCTGTCAAAAAATGTACAAAAGATAAATGTCTGCAATTGTAATGTTATTGTCGCCGCGTGGTATCTTTATGTAATAGTTCCTGAAAGAGCCCTATGGCTTGTGCCATGTTGTTCTATATACAAGTGAAGTGCGGTGTTTTCATGCATTGAATTTCGGTTATTGTTCAACTTTAATGAATACCAGAATGAAGTTAAATTGTAGTTACAATGTTGCTACAACATTACCTGTCACTTGAAATTGTTCATGTTCCATATGTGTATGTATAGTATGTTTAAATTGCATTTGTTACGATGATGAATTATGTACAAGTCAAATGTTATGTTCTAATGTTCTATTCTGTTGTTTGTATTCGTACCGTTTCCCATGCTTCCAAAGACAAATTCGTTACTATATAGTGTTGACTTGAACATTTGACGGCATTGTAAACCTTTTGATATTAACTAGATTTTGCAGTTTCTTGATCGGTTTGTTGTTAAGCAAAAAATGTTGCATTGTTGAATAGGACGTCAACGGCGACCTTTGATTCTTTTCATCAATTCTCTCTTGTCAAATGATTAAGTCTGTCCCGCCAAAGTCACGGGGTTAATATGACCTACACCGTCAGGGTCACCAGGTCACGGAGTTCAGATGGAATGTTCTGTCGAACCTTCTCACAGATGTTCATGGTAAGTGTGAAAGGTCGTCAGTTGTCACGTTTCGAAAATGTAGAAATTACTCAAGTAAATATGTAACATCTTCCTGTCTAGATAAAAACGATCGACTGGAAGCAATGCAGTATACCGAGGAATTCTTATTTCCAGAAAGGAAATATATATGCTCATCATCTAATCCCGCTTGACATTTTTCTAGCACACTTTTCTATAAAAGCAATGGCGTGTAAAATAGGGACTGTTTAAATAACAATGTTCCTTTGTTTGACGATTTTTATATATCCAGCATTAAAAGATAAAGGTAATGTTATCAAAGCGCGGAAAACGTATTATCGAAAGAAACATAACAGAATGGTCGCGGTACACTACTTCTGTAGTAGCAATGTCACAGCCCCACATTGGTTCTGGCACTGGTAATTTTCTTTGGTCTCGTCTCAGCTTAGTCTACAAACAACTTTTAACAAACCGTCTGTTAAGATTATGGCGGAATTAGACCGGCGCTTATCACTTTAGTTGTTGTGTTAGCGAATCAATTAAGGTTCCAAATGTTTTGGTTTGGCACAGTCCTCCTGTGCCATAAAAATTAACATATACTTTTTATTCGGAAATATACATACATTGCACTAATAGTATCGTATTTGGAGAATAAATTATTAGATAAGAACGCAAATACTTCGTAACTTTGCTTGTATTGTTAATTATTATGGTTTCTGTAAGTAACACGTTTCGTTTTTATTAGAAAAAGCTGAAGGACCACTGCTTCCGAATGAAAGAAACACAAAAGAATCTGAAATGCTAAACTAAGGACCTGTTCATTTCGTATAACCCTACCAGTTTATAGACATAAGGCTACACAAGACTCATATAGCGAGATGGTTTCACGTATGATCTGATAAGACTCAGAATCCAAAATAAAATAATGACCATTGACATGCCCTAATGTAAGGTTTTTAAACATTTCTGAAATCTGGACTTTCTTACCTTGCAGATTTGTTATGTTTGGCGGGTGATTGTTGAGCAGGTACACGTAGTAATTTTTTGAGACCGTGTTGAACGGGTCTCCATCTGTACATTGTACCGTCAGCTTGTAGAATTTCGTTTCATTGTAGGAGAATGCGGGATTGGCCACACAGTACACGGCGTATGTATCTTAAAGTCAACAAAACTTCAGGATGCATTACGCGATCGGAATGTATACAAAACACAGAGGTCTGCTTATGGTGTACATTAACTCCCAAGAACCAAACTAGATTATATATCGTCTTTAAAACAACGTGTATGGTTAAACGGTCAATTAATAAGACTGTTTCCATAAAAGGAATATTTAAACTTGAGGACCATGATGGCTCTAGATCGCTTACCTGAGTGCCGTAGACATTTAGGTAAAATTAGAAATTAATATCAGAAATGTCAGAACAGACCAGAATAATTATAATACATGTACAATGGCAACATTTGGACAAGCAGTTTCATTTTCAGGAGATGGCCATATATGGAAATATAATTATGGCGGCAAGGTTTTTTTATGGTTCGAAATTCTTTAACACAGTTGATAGAGGGCGAACCAAGAAACATGTATACCAAATAACAAAGCTCTAGCTTTTGTACTTTTAAATTTGACCCAGCGGTTCCAAAGAAGATGTGTGACGTGTGACGCCGGACAACAAAAAAATAAACAAAAGCAGTGGTGTACCTGTGGTTGCCGGTACTAAGGACACCTGGAAAGGGTCTGTTGTATTCATGGAGCATGTGACAATGTCAATGCTGTCGGTGACGTTTATTGTCCGGAGATGGGTCAATGCGGTAACGTCCTCGTGCAGCATGTTTGAGGCGGGAAGATTGTGGATAATTGGGGGCTGAATATATCATAGGTTTAGAAAGTTCTTTGGTGCAAATGTTAGCGCAGGTTTTGTAATAAGTCAAACGGAAAAGGTAAACCTAGATACAATCTGAAATACTTCAATTAGCCAGAGAAATCCACCTAATATAACTGTTTACAAGCTTCGTAAGGCTGATTCTAAATAGCTTCTATGTAAGCAGTTTCGAAGAAAAAGACGACTATTTAACTTACGCGAAGTTTAAAAGATCCAAATCTCATCGGTAGGAAATACTTTCCATCGGTATAGGATTAGGCTTGGTGTTTACAATTTGCTTAACGCAAAGAGTCTTTCTTGTTTGTATTAGTTTACTTTTCGTGGGCCATACTGTTTTATCAGGTGTTACCAGGTTATTCAACACTACCATATATGTTAGATAACTTGGCGGTGGTATAACTAAATTTGGGAGTAAAAGTTAATCACATTGATTTAATGTTATATTTGGTTAAGCTCAGAACCTGTAGGAATCAGTTTAATTCTAACTTCTTCCTCACAGACGAGGATAGCAAGGTTTAGAGAGTGAATAACAACAAAAACAACTTCAGCACACTTACATCATTGGTGATGATTAATGTGAGCGTAAGGTTGTCATGCTTCCCACATGGGTCCGTGACATTAAACACGAGCGTCTCGTTGCGAGTGAATCCTTTCAGAGGGGCAGCTGTCGTTATGTTGGCTGCAATATAATTTTAAGTCTTTTTATACCCACCAAAGAATGTAATTGGTATTAAACAGATATACAGAAGACGGCAAAACGATAACGATGAACAACTCCGTGGGCACGAATTTATCTAAGCAAAATCCTATGAACTGTCCGACAAAACCTATCAAAAGAATTGTTATGATGAAAGTTGTTTGTGAAACCTCTGTCGGTTGTTTTGTGTATTAAAACTGCACATTACCATGATTCGACTCTGTGGTGCTGTTGCTAGGTTATTGTGCTGACAATCAAAACAATTAACAATCGAATTATACACACAAAAGTATATTTTGTCTTTGCTTATATTACATGTGTCTCTTTTACCGTCTGGCATTTGTAAAAAGACAAAAACTATCAAAGAATTGTCTTTCTTTAGTGTATACAAAAATAATGTTTACACTATTAAACCGTTCCAACTCAAAATTGGTCGAGATATAGAGTCCTTATTGTAGAGAATATCTAAACAATTAGCAAAACTATACGTTAAAGTTAGAGTTTGCCTATCTAATGCATGTACAAAAATATAACCCCTGGACATTTGTGCATATTTTTTATAAACTCACACTTTAGTTTAAGTTAAAGACGTTAATACCACTACATCAATTGTTAGACAGTACAAATATATCGTTTTAAATGCACATTATGTAAAAATCTATCAATGAGCAGAATATTTCAGGTGAAAATAGATACCAAGCTGGTCACTGGACGATCATGTAAGGTGATCTCAAAAGTAAGTAGTCACTTGGTTAAAAATAGCTTACTGTGAAGCATGGCTCAGATAGGAAATACTTTAAAAAAAACAAGTGTGGCTTTACTTATCACATGGTTGTAGGACACCAATAAACAGCTTGTCGTGGAAACTTGTCAGGTAACAATAATTTATTTAGTCACGTGAGAGAAAATGGTCCATACTGTCGGATACCACCTATAAGCTGACTCCTCTAATGTCGGTTTTATTCTAACATGACTAAAAATATAGCTAATTGTAAAATTTAAAATACAACTTTGTGTATTTAGCCACAATTTACGATAGTACGCGTGATGTCACAGTTAGACATATGTAAAAGTATTAATCGTTAGATGTTTCTTTAATTCCTATCCACGTTAACCAAGAAGTCCTTGTATATGAATAAACCTCTCTTGATGTTGATATTGTTGTTTTAGAGTTTTCATCCTAAATTCATCGACGAAACATAAATTAAAGTCTATATAAGCTGTTTCGTTATTGCTAGCTATTAGCACATGAGCATATCTTCTGCTATCTTGCTAAATCGGAAACTGTCTGTTGCTAAAAGTTGCTAAACCGTAATGGCTTTGTTTCACTTTAAACATGCTTTTCACCAAACATAGCGCCTTAACAATATTCGGGTGTTCGTTTTAGAATGAAACCTTGCTACCTTTACAGTTAAGTTTCTGAATATTTTAAATCCACATCATGGTATATTTATCATCGGCCCAGTGGCGCCTAAACCAATTTCACAAATGAATGACGTTTTAGTAGATGGCGTCTAAATCTCTGTTACTTGTCTTTCTATCGCATTAAACACAGCTCTCCCCGCCATGAAAATCGACTCATATAAAGGAGGTATCCTATAGTTCGGGCCAAAATATCTTTTCTCAAAGAACCAAATTAGTCATTGTTACCTGAAAAGGTCCAGCAATATGCTGTTTATTGATATCCTAGATCTGTGAGAACAGTCAAGAAAAAATCACCACTGGTCATTGCAAACAGTTATTTCCACGCTGCAAAGATAGCTATTTTCGCAATTTAGAAAACCACGTGACCACTTACTTGTGAGATCACGTTATATAGTCATACTGGTAATCCGCTCTGACGGTGATATCTATTTTTAGCAGAGACCACTGTCAACTATTTCATACGGTTGGAAAGAATACACATTTGGAGTGATTTTTTTTCGCGATTAGTTCTGTCTAACAATTCAGATAGTGTTCTAAAGTATGGGTTTATACAAAAGTTATACCCAAACTCCCCAAAGCAGTGGTTTTTTATCAGACCATTGAATAGCATTTTCTTTGGATACGCTAATTTTGAAGTGACGTAATATCTAACACAGAGGCTTAGTAAATGACGTCACCATACAGCATGAATGAAGTTGAGTGCGCCAACTTTCCTACCAATTAAAATTTAATAACATTTCATTGATGATGATATAATTCTTTACTAAAAACTGAAAAGCTTTACAAACCTTTGAAGATCTTAAAGTATGATTTTCTTCAAAGGGACACAATATAGATACGTTTTAAACCTCGGACCATTTACAACTGTTGATGAGTTTGTTGAAAAGAGTGCCTGCCTGAGATATTAAAGTGTAAAGTACCGAGTTCTGTACTATAGCAGCTCTCACAGATGAACGACGTTTGAGGCCCCGGCATAGTTAGCTATGCTCTCAAGAACAGTAAAAAATAAACAACATCGCCGGACATGTATGTTGTCATTTATTTTATCTTATCAAAATTGTAGCGTACAGGCGCGTTTCTGCCATTACGCACTTTACGCACGTGCGTAACCTCCGTTCGAAAAACCGAAAACCTAAAATTACCAAAAAAACTAAGAAAGTCCTTACCTAACCCGGGTTAGGAATGATATCTTTTATTTCCGTAGTTTCTATGTTATAAAATCTTATTACCACACCAATCGAGTTAAAAAGGTTTAATATGATTAAACTTATACACGTCAGGATTTGAGTCGTATTTTGCAATAAGTTCCTCGCATGTCCGCATTTTACCTGTTATTTATTAGAAAAGAACCGGATATATTCAAAAGTATTGCTACAAAGGTTATTTCCCTTGTAATTGTGCGTAACATCAAAAACGTCCCAGATACGCGCTTGGTAGCGCATATTATAAGCATGTCTGTTGTTTTGTTAAATTCTTCCTTTCATAAATATGTGTTATAATTGTCAGTTCATGCATTGTATGTGTTTTATTTCGTGTCTTTCATATTATTAAATGGCCTCTTGATACCCAAATACACCACTTTTCACAACGATTTATACCGCTATCATAAAATAACAAAACCTTTTTTTGAATTTAGTTTAAAATAGGTGTGTTCAAATTTATTTTCTATTTGAAATCAAAGTTTGTTTTCTTTTATATAAAATGCACTTGGCGTTATACAAGTTATACTTGTGTGTAAATCTAATCTCGATTTCTGAATAATTTCGATATCACCAATACTAACCGAGTCTCGACGCGTATACCGTCAGCGTGTAGTTCGAGGTAATCGTTGTCATGGTGATGCTGAGAACGTCGCCAGGGTCGTTGTCCGCAGCCGTCAAGGTGGTCACGTACGTGCCGATAGGGTCCGCTGTGTTCAGGTTAACCGTCGTTCCGGCTGAGCTGGTTAACATGGGTTCGTTGCCTGCGTAAGGAGACAAATTTACTTATAACAGAAAGAATATTATTATTATTATTATTATTATTATTATTATTATTATCATCATCATCATCATCATTTATATGCTCCTCAGGTATATCAACTGACCAATATATTTTTAATAGACTCTATCTATAAAACTTACTGACCTGGATTCAGGACAAGCGATAGTGCTGGGGATCTCAGTACGTCATTCTCAAACACAGGACTCCCAGTTGCGAAGTTAAGTGTGTCTCCCACTGTTGTAGTATATGCCGCCGCAAAGCGGTCAACTTTTTCATTTCCAGACGCTCCGCTAGCTCTGTACATCATGATGTCAGGATTGGCGTACCTTTTGTTTAAAGTAACAAGTTTTATCATGGTAATCTAGCGATCCCCTCCTAACAATGCACGAGACTAACTTAAATGCTTACTTTTAATATAAAGGGTGTTAAACATGCTTGCGAGAGAGAAAGAGAGAGACAGGCAGACAGAGAGACAGACAGACAGACAGAGGCACAGAGTGAGAGAGAGAGGAGAGAGAGAGAGGGGGTGAGGGAGAGAGAGAGGGGGTGGTGAGGGAGAGAGAGTCACAGAGAGAGGGTGAGGGAGGAAGAGAGAGAGAGAGAGAGAGAGAGAGAGAGAGAGAGAGAGAGAGAGAGAGAGAGAGAGAGAGAGAGAGAGAGAGAGAGAGAGAGACCTTTACAGAACCTGTTTTGGCGTTTGGAGAATAGGTTTATTAGTCTGATCATGCATTACTAAAGCAGTGAAATAAATCATAGAGAGCCTAGAATTTGAAGCTGTAGCGTTAGACGACCTGCAAACTTCGCTAGGGCATAACGACTAAACGAGGCAGTAACGACTAAACGAGGCAGTGAGTGCAGAGTGCCGAGTTGACAGTGACTGGCAATTCGAGGCTGGTTGTACGAAGCCAACAAAGAAATATTGAATCCAGGCTTTGAAAAGCAATAATAAGATTTAGAGATATTTGGAGAAATCGCAGTAACGGAATATCATCAAAATAGACAGGAGACCTTTTTCTGACACACCGAATTTATGAAAGAGTCTACGCGTTCCTAGAATGTCAGCCTTCTCTTGAAGCAATAATGGAACTACTGGTCTAATTCTATCTCTGGAGGTTTTGCAGCTGAATGGCGATGCATCGCTGAATCAAATTATTTGCATTTCTGCTTTCTTTTTTCAAAAACTAGAACTGATGATAGTAAACTTACCAGGACTGTGCACTTGCTATGTTTAAGTCAACCGTACTTACCATGTGTGTACTTTCGCATGGTTATTCATTTTAAAATTAATAACGACTTCTTTTCGGATTCAGTTTATGCTCAATTCACATTGCCATTCAATCTCACTAAAGTCAGATCTTGCAGAATGTAAGATCTGATGACGGCCCGCAAATACCGTCTATAAACAATGGTTTTCCCCGTTTACTATTTTTATAACAGCCAATCAGAGAGTGTAATGCATAACGCTTTTAGTAAAGGTCGCAAAATCGCCACTATCGATGATGCAGTATAAAAGTTCGTTCTGCAACTGCTTGATAGTTAACTTTCGACCTGAAGATGTTACATGGTTTGTGACGTTGGCTGGGAACTGGGAATTGGGTATTGGGTATTCAATATCCAGATACAACCGAATACCCAGCCAGCTAGAAATTGGGTATTCGCGAATTCCCAGATACAACCGAATACCCAGCTAGCTAGGTATTGGGTATTGAATATAGAGCTGCAGTCGTATTCCCAGCTGGCTGGGAATTGGGTAATCAAAATACTTTCAGTAAAAAGATGACTCACCGCAGAAATTGAATATAGAGTTAGACCTGAATACCTAGCTGGCTGGGAATTGGGTATTTGAAATATTTTCTGCAAAAATACTATTCAAATCAGAGTTTGAATATCGATCTAGAACTGAATACCAAGCTGGCTAGGAATTGGGTATTCGAAATATTTTTTATTATTGGAAAAATTCAACGCATAATCTGAATATCGAGATAGACCTGAATACCTAGCTGGCTGAGAATTGGGTATTCGAAATATTTTCTGCAAAAATACTATTCAAAGCAGATTCTGAATATCGAGCTAGACCTGAATACCTAGCTGGCTGGGAATTAGGTATTCAAAATAGTTTTAAAACAGGGACTAATCAACGCAGAGTTTGAATATTGAGCTAGACCTTAATACCGAGCTGGCTGGGAATTGGGTATTTAAAATATGTTTATTATAGGACCAATTAAACGCAGATTCTGAATATCGTGCTAGACCTGAATACCTAGCTTGCTGGGAATTGGGTATTCAAAATATTTACAGTAAAAATACTATTCAACGCAGATTCTGAATCTCGAGCTAGACCTGAATACCCAACTGGCTGGGATTTTGGTATTCGAAATATTTTTAGCATAGATACTATCAAACGCAGAGTTTGAATATCGAGCTAGAACTGAATACCGAGCTGGCTGGAAATTGGGTATTCGGAATATTTTTAGAATAGGGACTATCAAACGCAGATTTTGAATATCGAGCTAGAGCCCAATACCTATCTGGCTGGGAATTGGGTATTCGAAATATTTTCTGTAAAAATATTTTTCAAGGCAGAGTTTGAATATCGAGCTAGACCTGAATACCTGGCTGGCTGGGATTTGGGTATTCGAAATATTTTTAGCATAGATACTATCAAACGCAGAGTTTGAATATCGAGCTAGACCTGAATACCCTGCTGGCTGGGAATTGGATATTCAAAATTATTTATTGTAGGAGCAAATAAACGCAGATTCTGAATATCGAGCTAGACCTGAATACCCACCTAGCTGGGAATTGGGTATTCGAAATATTTTTGTATGGAGACTGTTCAACAGTTTGAATATCGAGCTAGACCTGAATACCTAGCTGGCTGGGAATTGGGTATTCAAAATATTTTCTGTAAAAATTCTGTTCAACGTAGAGTTTGAATATCGAGCTAGACCTAAATACCGAGCTGGCTGGGAATTGGGTATTCGAAATATTTTCTGTAAAAAATCTGTTCAACGTAGAGTTTAAACATCGAACTAGACCTGAATACCGGGCTGGCTGGCAATTGGGTATTCGAAATATTTTTAGTATAGAAACTATTCAAGCAGAGTTTGAATATCGAGCTAGAACTGAATACCCTGCTGGCTGGGAATTGGGTATTCAAAATATCTTTATTATAGGAACAAATAAACGCAGATTCTGAATATCGAGCTAGACCTGAATACCCACCTGGCTGGGAATTGGGTATTCGAAATATTTTTGTATGGAGACTATTCAACAGTTTGAATATCGAGCTAGACCTGAATACCCAGCTGGCTGGGAATTAAATATTCGAAATATTTATTTGTAAAAATTCTGTTCAACGTAGAGTTTGAATATCGAGCTAGACCTGGATACCTAGCTGGCTGGGAATCGGGTATCCAAAATATTTTCTGTAAAAATACTATTAAACACAGAGTTTGAATATCGAGCTAGAACCCAATACCTATCTGGCTGGCAATTGGATATTCGAAATATTTTTAGTATAGAAACATTTAAACGCAGAGTGTCATAAATAGCTATGTTGACTTATCGTCATATTGTCATATAATCCATAAGAAAGTCTTGCCGACGGAGTCCGAATGGTTTTGCCGGCGATTAATCTAAGCATTTTAGGTGGGTATTTTGATCGCCTTGCAGGATAATGCAGACTCTATTTCCGACGGAAAAAGGATGTTATAGATGGTGCAGCCGTTAGAGATCTGAATAAATTTGCCGACGGAGTGTTGATTTTGCAGACGAACCATGGATTGAATAGTATTGCCGACGGAAACCGGAAATGTATTGCCGGCGGAGAATGTAAAATTTTGCCGACAGTGAATTCAACAGTTTGCCTAGAATTGAAACGTGTTGCCCAATATGAATTAAATATTTGATAAATTCTGTGATGTCTTTGGAGACAGTGACGTTTTTGATAATGACGGATCATTGACGAATGTTGCCGACGGATACTTTAATTGTGTTGCCGACGAAGACATAAAAAAGTTGTACCACAGACGTCTAAAACATTGTTGCTGAGAGTGACATAGACAGTTTACCAATGGCTGAAGAGATTTTCATTTTAATGATGAAGGAGACCTTGCCATTTATGTTGTCGTTGAAGCAGTTCCTAGATTTCGGTCAAACCTGTTGTTTGTTCCTTTCAGTGTTAGTGTACTCAAGACAAAAGTGCTTATTGTCTGTTGTACCTTGAGCACAGCGCTGTCAGGCTGGTGTTGCTTTAAGTTCTAAATCGCCATAACTAGTTTTTAAAGATAACACTTGCATATCCCTCATATCTTCTTTGATAAGTTTGCAACAAAATATTTCCCTTCAAAAATAAGATTGTAAGTGATCGATTTTCAAATTAGGGATGAGTGAAGGAATGACACCGCACGAATGTAGGGCACTAGATCTCCCTAGTTATGTCCCACCCGGCGCAGCCTAAGACCTCGTGCTAGACAAAGGGTGCGGAGACTTAGCATGTATTTGAGTTGCCGAGAACGGCGAGTTTGTACTTTTTGTGGTTACTATGTATGGAAGGGGATATCCGCCAATATTTTAATTACTATTTCTAACTTTCAATACACGGATTAGTTATTTCTAATGTCAATGTGTAAATTGCAACACCGCGCATGCTAAATACGGCTATCTAATTACATCCTAACTTTTATGTATCACATGAAAATGTTCACATTTCAACATTACATTTAAACAATTTCACATTTCCCGCATATACGATTTACAATTTACAGATCGCGGGGCGAAAATCACGAATACATTTTACATTTCTAGAATCTAATTTACAAGTTACTAATCTAGAGGCGCAAATTTAAAATGTACATTGCATAACACCAGTTCAGCTGGAAAAATCCCATTACCGAGTGCAGGGGTCGAACCCAGGACCTCCTGCTCTTGAGGTAGGTGTTCTAGCAACTGAGCTACATTATCACCTGACTCTGGGGAATGCATACTCACTACATGATGTACCCCTGTTAATGTAGTTCAATTACAATGCACTGTAAATCCGAATGCGAATGTGATAGTTAGTATGTTCTTATGGAAACGTCCGATACGTATATAAAAATGGATTGAATGTAGTTTTAAGAAATCAAAGACTTATATGGTAAAATTACTTGCAGAATTATAATACATACATTAATAACTACTTTTGGCAAAAGATAACGCGTTCAATTTGACGCCAAATAACGTTGGCTGTTTTTAATGTATCTTTTTTTGAAGAATCATTTATGATTCCGTTCTATTTTTATTTATGTGGTACCGACAGCTAGTGTCTGAAGGTTGTCAATTCTTAACTTGTACAATAGTAATTTGTGACTTGAGAATTGTGACTTTAGGTTTTGTAACTTGTAAATTGTAAGCGAACATAAAATTTGTGACCTGATAATTGAGGCTTGAGATTTGTAATTTCCAAATTGTATACAAGCATTGTGAAGTATACAGGTAAAAACGAACGTGTTTATGCAAACAAATAGCAAGATAAGGTAATCAAGTCCAGCTCGATATTCAAACTCTGCGATGAATAGTCCATATACTAAAAATATTTCGAATACCTTATTCCCAGCTGGGTATTCTGGTCTATCTCGATATTCAAACTATGCTTGGATAGTTTCTATACTAAAATATTTCGTATACCCAATTCCCAGCCAGATAGATATTCAGGTCTAGCTCGATAATCAGAATCTGCGTTTAATTGTTCCTATAATAAAAATATTTTGAATACCCAATTCCCAGCCAGCTATGTGTTCAGGTCCAGCTCGATATTCAAAATCTGCGTTGAATAGTCCCTATACTAAAAATATTTCGAATACCCAATTCAGAGCAAGGTAGGTATTTATGTCTTGCTCGATATTCAAACAGTGCGTTGAAAAGTCCCTATATGAAAATGCCCAATTCCCAGCCAGATAGGTAGGTATTCGACTGTAGCTCGATATTCAAACTCTGCGTTTAATAGTATTTTTACAGAAAATATTTCGAATACCCCATTCCCAGCAAGCTAGGTATTCAGGTCTAGCTCGATATTCAAACTCTGCGTTTAATAGTACCTATGCTAAAAATATTTCGAATACCTAATTCCCAGCCAGCTGGGTATTCAGGTCTAGCTCGTTATTCAAACTCTGCTTGAATAGTTTCTATACTAAAAATATTTTGAATACTCAATTCCGAGCCAGATAGGTATTCGGCTCTAGCTCGATATTCAAACTCTGCGTTTGATAGTCCCTATACTAAAAATATTTTGAATACCCAATTCCCAGCCAGCTAGGTATTCAGGTCTAGCTCGATATTCAAACTCTGCTTGAATAGTTTCTATACTAAAAATATTTTGAATACCCAATTCCCAGCCAGAAAGGTATTCGGCTCTAACTCGATATTCAAACTCTGCGTTTGATAGTCCCTATACTAAAATATTTCGAATACCCAATTCCCAGCCAGCAAGGTATTCAGGTCTAGCTCGATATTCAGAATCTGCGTTTGATAGTCAATATGCTAAATATATTTCGAATACCTAATTCCCAGCCAGATAGGTTTGCGGCTCTAGCTCGATATTCAAACTCTCCGTTGAATAGTATTTTTACAGAAAATATTTCGAATACCCAATTCCCAGCCAGCTAGGTATTCAGATCTAGCACGATATTCAGAATCTCCGTTTAATTGTTCCTATAATAAAAGTATTTTGAATACCCAATTCCCAGCCAAATAGGTATTCGGCTCTAGCTCGATATTCAAACTCTGCGTTTTATAGTATTTTTACAGAAAATATTTCGAATACCCAATTCCCAGCCAGCTAGGTATTCAGGTCTAGCTCGATATTCAAATCTGCGTTTGATAGTACCTATGCTAAAATATTTCGAATACCCAATTCCCAGCCAGCTGGGTATTCAGGTCTAGCTCGATATTCAAACTCTGCTTGAATAGTTTCTATACTAAAAATATTTTGAATACCCAATTCCCAGCCAGAAAGGTATTCGGCTCTAGCTCGATATTCAAACTCTGCGTTTGATAGTCCCTATACTAAAATATTTCGAATACCCAATTCCCAGCCAGCAAGGTATTCAGGTCTAGCTTTATATTCAGAATCTGCGTTTAATTGTTCGTATAATAAAAATATTTTGAATATTTAATTCCCAGCCAGATAGGTATTCAGGTCTAGCTCGATATTCAAATCTGCGTTTGATAGTACCTATGCTAAAATATTTCGAATACCCAATTCCCAGCCAGCTGGGTATTCAGGTCTAGCTCGATATTCAAACTCTGCTTGAATAGTTTCTATACTAAAAATATTTTGAATACCCAATTCCCAGCCAGAAAGGTATTCGGCTCTAGCTCGATATTCAAACTCTGCGTTTGATAGTCCCTATACTAAAATATTTCGAATACCCAATTCCCAGCCAGCTAGGTATTCAGATCTAGCACGATATTCAGAATCTCCGTTTAATTGTTCCTATAATAAAAGTATTTTGAATACCCAATTCCCAGCCAAATAGGTATTCGGCTCTAGCTCGATATTCAAACTCTGCGTTTTATAGTATTTTTACAGAAAATATTTCGAATACCCAATTCCCAGCCAGCTAGGTATTCAGGTCTAGCTCGATATTCAAATCTGCGTTTGATAGTACCTATGCTAAAATATTTCGAATACCCAATTCCCAGCCAGCTGGGTATTCAGGTCTAGCTCGATATTCAAACTCTGCTTGAATAGTTTCTATACTAAAAATATTTTGAATACCCAATTCCCAGCCAGAAAGGTATTCGGCTCTAGCTCGATATTCAAACTCTGCGTTTGATAGTCCCTATACTAAAATATTTCGAATACCGAACTCCCAGCCAGCAAGGTATTCAGGTCTAGCTTTATATTCAGAATCTGCGTTTAATTGTTCGTATAATAAAAATATTTTGAATATTTAATTCCCAGCCAGATAGGTATTCAGGTCTAGCTCGATATTTAAACTCTGCGTTGAATAGTATTTTTACACAAAATATTTCGAATACCCAATTCCCAGCCAGCTAGGTATTCAGATCCAACTCGATATTCATAATTTGCGTTTAATTGTTCCTACAAAAAATATTTTGAAAACCCAATTCCCAGGCAGCTAGGTATTACGTTTTTAGCTCGATATTCAAACTCTGCGTTTGATAGCCCCTATGCTAAAAATATTTCGAATACCCAATTCCCAGCCAACTGAGTATTTAGGTCTAGCTCGATATTTAAATTTTCTTGAATAGTTTCTTTACTAAAAATATTTCGAATACCCAATTCCCAGCTGGCTGGGTATTCAGGTCTAGCTCGATATTCAAACTCTGCGTTTGATAGTCAATATGCTAAAAATATTTCGAATACCCAATTCTCAGCTGGCTGGGTATTCAGGTCTAGCTCGATATTCAAACTCTGCGTTTAATTGTTCCTATGATAAAGATATTTTGAATACACAATTCCCAGCCAGCTAGGTATTCAGGTCTATCTCGATATTCAAACATTGCGTTAAATTGTCCCTATACTAAAAATATATCGAATACCCAATTGCCAGCCAGCTGGGTATTCAGGTCTAGCTCGATATTCAATCTCTGCGTTGAGTCATCTTTTTACTAAAAATATTTCGAATACCCAATTCCCAGCCAGCTGGGAATACGACTGCAGCTCTATATTCAATACCCAATACCTTGCTAGCTAGGTATTTGGTTGTATCTGGGAATTCGCAAATACCCAATTCCTAGCTGGCTGGGTATTCGGTTGTATCTGGATACTGATTACCCAATACCCAATTCCCAATTCCCAGCCAACTTCACAAACCTGATGTAACTGAAATTGAAACAAATGGGATACCGCATGCAACGCACCTGTCTTCAGTGACATAAGTCTTGCGCGGAGTGTCCATGTTTCCATTTCTTTGTAAATGGGCGCAGTCATTAAAATGATACGTTCGGGACGTTTCATTTACTTTTACGATTTTATAGGCGACAATCTGATTGGTTGTGAAGGTTTTATTGACTTATCGTCAGATCCTGATAGGGAGCGGTTTTCATGATATGATTTTAATCAAATTGCATTGCCATTTTGCGTTTTTGAGAGATCACAATGCTGTTTCAGGTTATGCAGCGGCATGGTTCAGTCTATAAACCTGCAACGACGCGCTTAGAATACTCCCGTTCGCCCAAATTATCATGCCACTTGATTTAGAAGACTGTTGATTCTGGTCGATGTTCGAACGTACCATCCGTATCTATCCTCAGGTTGAATCGAGAGTGCCACATCAATGTCATTTTCAGCGGGGTCGACAACGGCTGGAAGAGAATTAAATAGATTGATGACTGTTACTTCAGGAATTTAGTAAATGGTAAAGTTTGTTTAGATTTTTTTTACTAAATGCCCTTTTACAAAGCTTACATTTCTGCGCAGAGATTGTTTTTCTCTTACTCTATTGCTTCAATACTCTATCGTGACAAAACTCTATCGTGACAATAACCTATCGTGACAATACTATATCATTACAAATACTATATCGCGACAATACCTTATCGTGACAATGCTATATCGTGACAATACACTATTGTGACAATACCCTATCGTTTGTAAAATACCATATTGTTACAATACCCTATCGTTTGTGAAATACCATATCGTGACAATACCCCGTTGTGCCCATACCCTATCGTAACAATGCTCTATCGTGACAATGACATATCATGACAATACCAATAATCTATCGTGACAATACCCTATCGTGTCAATATCCTATCATGACAATACCCTATCGTGACAATACCCTGTGATGACAATACATATCGTGACAATATCCTGTCGTGACAATAACCTATCATGACAATATCCTGTCGTGACAATACTCTATCGTGACAATACTCTATCGTGACAATACCCTATAGTGACAATACATGTCGTGACAATACCCTATCGTGATAATACTCTATCGTGACAATACCCTATCATGACAATACTCTATCGTGACGATACATATCGTGACAATACATATCGTGACAATACTCTATCGTTACAATACTCTATCGTGACAATACCCTATCATGACAATACATATCGTGATACTGTCCTGTCGTGACAATACCCTATCGTGACAATACGTTATCATGATAATACCCTATTGTGACAATACTCTATCGTGACAATACCCTATCATGACAATACATATCGTGACACTATCCTGTCGTGAAAATACATATCGTGACAATACCCTATCGTGACAATACTCTATCGTGACAATACCCTATCATGAAAATACATATCGTGAGACTATCCTGTCGTGACAATACCCTATTGTGACAATACTCTATCGTGACAATACCCTATCATGACAATACACATCGTGACACTATCCTGTCGTGAAAATACATATCGTGACAATACCCTATCGTGACAATACTTTATCGTGACAATACCCTATCATGACAATACATATCGTGACACTATTCTGTCGTGACAATACCCTATCGTGACAATACTCTATCGTGACAATACCCTATCATGACAATACATATCGTGACACTATCCTGTCGTGACAATACATATCGTGACAATACCCTATCATGACAATACCCTATCGTGACAGTACATATCGTGACAATATCCTGTCATGACAATAACCCCTGTCGTAACAATAACCTATCATGACAATATCCTGTCGTGACAATAACATATCGTGACAATATCTTGTCGTGACAATACATATCGTGACAATATCCGGTCGTGACAATATCCTGTCGTGACAATAACTTATCATGACAATATCCTGTCGTGACAATAACATATCGTGACAATATCCTGTCGTCACAATACATGTCGTGACAATATCCTGTCGTGACAATATCCTGTCGTGACAATAACCTATCATGACAATATCCTGTCGTGACAATAACCTATCGTGACAATATCCTATCGTGACAATATCCTATCATGACAATACCCTATCATGACAATATCCTATCATGACAATACCCTATCATGACAATATCCTGTCGTGACAATACCCTATCATGACAATATCCTGTCGTGACAATATCCTATCGTGACAATATCCTATCATGACAATACCCTATCATGACAATATCCTGTCGTGACAATAACCTATCGTGACAATATCCTATCATGACAATATCCTATCGTGACAGTAGTGACAATATCCTGTCGTGACAATACCCTATCATGACAATATCCTGTCGTGACAATAACCTATCATGACAATATCCTGTCGTGACAATAACCTATCATGACTATACCCTATCATGACAATACCCTATCGTGACAGTACATATCGTGACAATATCCTGTCGTGACAATAACCCTGTCGTAACAATAACCTATCATGACAATATCCTGTCGTGACAATAACATATCGTGACAATATCTTGTCGTGACAATACATATCATGACAATATCCGGTCGTGACAATATCCTGTCGTGACAATAACTTATCATGACAATATCCTGTCGTGACAATAACCTATCGTGACAATATCCTGTCGTCACAATACATGTCGTGACAATATCCTGTCGTGACAATATCCTGTCATGACAATAACCTATCATGACAATATCCTGTCATGACAATATCCTGTCGTGACAATATCCTGTCGTGAAAATAATATATCATGACAATACATATCGTGACAATATCCTGTCGTGACAATATCCTGTCGTGACAATAACCTATCGTCACAATATCCTATCATGACAATACATATCGTGACAATATCCTGTCGTGACAATACCCTATCATGACAATACCCTATCGTGACAATACTCTATCGTGACAATAACCTATCATGACAATACATATCGTGACACTATCCTGTCGTGACAATACCCTATCATGACAATACCCTATCGTGACAATACATATCATGACAATATCCTGTCGTGACAATAACATATCGTGACAATATCTTGTCGTGACAATACATATCGTGACAATATCCGGTCGTGACAATATCCTGTCGTGACAATAACTTATCATGACAATATCCTGTCGTGACAATAACATATCGTGACAATATCCTGTCGTCACAATACATGTCGTGACAATATCCTGTCGTGACAATATCCTGTCGTGACAATAACCTATCATGACAATATCCTGTCGTGACAATAACCTATCGTGACAATATCCTATCGTGACAATATCCTATCATGACAATACCCTATCATGACAATATCCTATCATGACAATACCCTATCATGACAATATCCTGTCGTGACAATACCCTATCATGACAATATCCTGTCGTGACAATATCCTATCGTGACAATATCCTATCATGACAATACCCTATCATGACAATATCCTGTCGTGACAATAACCTATCGTGACAATATCCTATCATGACAATATCCTATCGTGACAGTAGTGACAATATCCTGTCGTGACAATACCCTATCATGACAATATCCTGTCGTGACAATAACCTATCATGACAATATCCTGTCGTGACAATAACCTATCATGACTATACCCTATCATGACAATACCCTATCGTGACAGTACATATCGTGACAATATCATGTCGTGACAATAACCCTGTCGTAACAATAATCTATCATGACAATATCCTGTCGTGACAATAACATATCGTGACAATATCCTGTCGTGACAATACATATCGTGACAATATCCGGTCGTGACAATATCCTGTCGTGACAATAACTTATCATGACAATATCCTGTCGTGACAATAACCTATCGTGACAATATCCTGTCGTCACAATACATGTCGTGACAATATCCTGTCGTGACAATATCCTGTCATGACAATAACCTATCATGACAATATCCTGTCATGACAATATCCTGTCGTGACAATATCCTGTCGTGAAAATAATATATCATGACAATACATATCGTGACAATATCCTGTCGTGACAATATCCTGTCGTGACAATAACCTATCGTCACAATATCCTATCATGACATTACATATCGTGACAATATCCTGTCGTGACAATACCCTATCATGACAATACCCTATCGTGACAATACTCTATCGTGACAATAACCTATCATGACAATACATATCGTGACACTATCCTGTCGTGACAATACCCTATCATGACAATACCCTATCGTGACAATACATATCATGACAATATCCTGTCGTGACAATAACCTATCATGACAATACTTATCGTGACAATATCCTGTCGTGACAATAACCTATCATGACAATACCCTATCGTGGTAATACATATCGTGACAATATCCTGTCGTGACAATATCCTATCATGACAATACATATCGTGACAATACCCTATCATGACAATACATATCGTGACAATATCCTGTCGTGACAATAACCTATCATGACAATACATATCGTGACAATACCCTATCATGACAATACATATCGTGACAATACCCTATCATGACAATACATATCGTGACAATACCCTATCATGACAATACATATCGTGACAATACCCTATCGTGGCAATACATATCGTGACATATCCTGTCTTGACAATAACCTATCATGCCAATACATATCGTGACAATATCCTGTCGTGACAATACCCCATCGTGTCAATACTCTATCGTGACAATACCCTATCATGACAATACATATCGTGACACTATCCTGTCGTGACAATACCCTATCATGACAAAACCCTATCGTGACAATACATATCGTGACAATATCCTGTCGTGACAATACCCTATCATGACAAAACATATCGTGACAGTATCCTGTGGTGACAATACCCTATCATGACAATACTCTATCGTGACAATACTCTATCGTGACAATACATATCGTGACACTATCCTGTCTTGACAATACCCTATCGTGACAATACATTTCGTTACAATATCCTGTCGCAACAAGAACCTATCGTGTCAATATCCTATCGTGACAATATCCTGTCGTGACAATAACCTATCATGACAATACATATCATGACAATACCCCATCGTGACAATACCCTATCATGACAATATCCTGTCGTGACAATAACCTATCATGACTATACCCTATCATGACAATACCCTATCGTGACAGTACATATCGTGACAATATCCTGTCGTGACAATAACCCTGTCGTAACAATAACCTATCATGACAATATCCTGTCGTGACAATAACATATCGTGACAATATCTTGTCGTGACAATACATATCATGACAATATCCGGTCGTGACAATATCCTGTCGTGACAATAACTTATCATGACAATATCCTGTCGTGACAATAACCTATCGTGACAATATCCTGTCGTCACAATACATGTCCTGACAATATCCTGTCGTGACAATATCCTGTCGTGACAATAACCTATCATGACAATATCCTGTCGTGACAATATCCTGTCGTGACAATATCCTGTCGTGAAAATAATATATCATGACAATACATATCGTGACAATATCCTGTCGTGACAATATCCTGTCATGACAATACCCTATCATGACAATACATATCGTGACAATATCCTGTCGTGACAATATCCTATCATGACAATACATATCGTGACAATACCCTATCATGACAATACATATCGTGACAATACCCTATCATGACAATACATATCGTGACAATAACCTATCATGACAATACATATCGTGACAATATCCTGTCGTGACAATAACCTATCATGACAATACATATCGTGACAATACCCTGTGATGACAATACATATCGTGACAATATCCTGTCGTGACAATAACCTATCATGACAATATCCCGTCGTGAAAATACTCTATCGTGACAATACTCTATCGTGACAATACCCTATAGTGACAATACATGTCGTGACAATACCCTATCGTGATAATACTCTATCATGACAATACCCTATCATGACAATACTCTATCGTGACGATACATATCGTGACAATACATATCGTGACAATACTCTATCATTACAATACTCTATCGTGACAATACCCTATCATGACAATACATATCGTGATACTGTCCTGTCGTGACAATACCCTATCATGACAATACTCTATCATGATAATACCCTATTGTGACAATACTCTATCGTGACAATACCCTATCATGACAATACATATTGTGACACTATCCTGTCGTGAAAATACATATCGTGACAATACCCTATCGTGACAATACTCTATCGTGACAATACCCTATCATGAAAATACATATCGTGACACTATCCTGTCGTGACAATACCCTATCGTGACAATACTCTATCGTGACAATACCCTATCATGACAGTACACATCGTGACACTATCCTGTCGTGAAAATACATATCGTGACAATACCCTATCGTGACAATACTTTATCGTGACAATACCCTATCATGACAATACATATCGTGACACTATCCTGTCGTGACAATACCCTATCGTGACAATACCCTATCGTGACAATACCCTATCATGACAATACATATCGTGACACTATCCTGTCGTGACAATACATATCGTGACAATACCCTATCATGACAATACCCTATCATGACAGTACATATCGTGACAATATCCTGTCGTGACAATAACCCCTGTCGTAACAATAACCTATCATGACAATATCCTGTCGTGACAATAACATATCGTGACAATATCTTGTCGTGACAATACATATCGTGACAATATCCGGTCGTGACAATATCCTGTCGTGACAATAACTTATCATGACAATATCCTGTCGTGACAATAACATATCGTGACAATATCCTGTCGTCACAATACATGTCGTGACAATATCCTGTCATGACAATATCCTGTCGTGACAATAACCTATCATGACAATATCCTGTCGTGACAATAACCTATCATGACAATATCCTATCGTGACAATATCCTATCATGACAATACCCTATCATGACAATATCCTATCATGACAATACCCTATCATGACAATATCCTGTCGTCACAATACCCTATCATGACAATATCCTGTCATGACAATATCCTATCGTGACAATATCCTATCATGACAATACCCTATCATGACAATATCCTGTTGTGACAATAACCTATCGTGACAATATCCTATCATGACAATATCCTATCGTGACAGTACATATCGTGACAATATCCTGTCATGACAATACCCTATCATGACAATATCCTGTCGTGACAATAACCTATCATGAAAATATCCTGTCGTGACAATAACCTATCATGACTATACCCTATCATGACAATACCCTATCGTGACAGTACATATCGTGACAATATCCTGTCGTGACAATAACCCTGTCGTAACAATAACCTATCATGACAATATCCTGTCGTGACAATAACATATCGTGACAATATCTTGTCGTGACAATACATATCGTGACAATATCCGGTCGTGACAATATCCTGTCGTGACAATAACTTATCATGACAATATCCTGTCGTGACAATAACCTATCGTGACAATATCCTGTCGTCACAATACATGTCGTGACAATATCCTGTCGTGACAATATCCTGTCGTGACAATAACCTATCATGACAATATCCTGTCGTGACAATATCCTGTCGTGACAATATCCTGTCGTGAAAATAATATATCATGACAATACATATCGTGACAATATCCTGTCGTGACAATATCCTGTCGTGACAATAACCTATCGTCACAATATCCTATCATGACAATACATATCGTGACAATATCCTGTCATGACAATACCCTATCATGACAATACCCTATCGTGACAATACTCTATCGTGACAATAACCTATCATGACAATACATATCGTGACACTATCCTGTCGTGACAATACCCTATCATGACAATACCCTATCGTGACAATACATATCGTGACATATCCTGTCGTGACAATACCCTATCGTGTCAATACTCTATCATGACAATACCCTATCATGACAATACATATCGTGACACTATCCTGTCGTGACAATACCCTATCATGACAAAACCCTATCGTGACAATACATATCGTGACAATATCCTGTCGTGACAATACCCTATCATGACAAAACATATCGTGACAGTATCCTGTGGTGACAATACCCTATCATGACAATACTCTATCGTGACAATACTCTATCGTGACAATACATATCGTGACACTATCCTGTCTTGACAATACCCTATCGTGACAATACATTTTGTTACAATATCCTGTCGCAACAAGAACCTATCGTGTCAATATCCTATCGTGACAATATCCTGTCGTGACAATAACCTATCATGACAATACATATCATGACAATACCCCATCGTGACAATACCCTATCATGACAATATCCTGTCGTGACAATAACCTATCATGACTATACCCTATCATGACAATACCCTATCGTGACAGTACATATCGTGACAATATCCTGTCGTGACAATAACCCTGTCGTAACAATAACCTATCATGACAATATCCTGTCGTGACAATAACATATCGTGACAATATCTTGTCGTGACAATACATATCATGACAATATCCGGTCGTGACAATATCCTGTCGTGACAATAACTTATCATGACAATATCCTGTCGTGACAATAACCTATCGTGACAATATCCTGTCGTCACAATACATGTCGTGACAATATCCTGTCGTGACAATATCCTGTCGTGACAATAACCTATCATGACAATATCCTGTCATGACAATATCCTGTCGTGACAATATCCTGTCGTGAAAATAATATATCATGACAATACATATCGTGACAATATCCTGTCGTGACAATATCCTGTCATGACAATACCCTATCATGACAATACATATCGTGACAATAACCTATCATGACAATACATATCGTGACACTATCCTGTCGTGACAATACCCTATCATGACAATACCCTATCGGGACAATACATATCATGACAATATCCTGTCATGACAATAACCTATCATGACAATACATATTGTGACAATATCCTGTCGTGACAATAACCTATCATGACAATACCCTATCGTGGTAATACATATCGTGACAATATCCTGTCGTGACAATATCCTATCATGACAATACATATCGTGACAATACCCTATCATGACAATACATATCGTGACAATACCCTATCATGACAATACATATCGTGACAATAACCTATCATGACAATACATATCGTGACAATATCCTGTCGTGACAATAACCTATCATGACAATACATATCGTGACAATACCCTATCATGACAATACATATCGTGACAATACCCTATCATGACAATACATATCGTGACAATACCCTATCATGACAATACATATCGTGACAATAACCTATCATGACAATACATATCGTGACAATATCCTGTCGTGACAATAACCTATCATGACAATACCCTATCGTGGCAATACATATCGTGACATATCCTGTCTTGACAATAACCTATCATGCCAATACATATCGTGACAATATCCTGTCGTGACAATACCCTATCGTGTCAATACTCTATCGTGACAATACCCTATCATGACAATACATATCGTGACACTATCCTGTCGTGACAATGCCCTATCATGACAAAACCCTATCGTGACAATACATATCGTGACAATATCCTGTCGTGACAATACCCTATCATGACAAAACATATCGTGACAGTATCCTGTGGTGACAATACCCTATCATGACAATACTCTATCGTGACAATACTCTATCGTGACAATACATATCGTGACACTATCCTGTCTTGACAATACCCTATCGTGACAATACATTTCGTTACAATATCCTGTCGCAACAAGAACCTATCGTGTCAATATCCTATCGTGACAATATCCTGTCATGACAATAACCTATCATGACAATACATATCATGACAATACCCCATCGTGACAATACCTTATCATGACAATACATATCGTGACAATATCCTGTCATGACAATACATATCGTGACAATATCCTGTTGTGAGAATACCCTATCGTGACAATACTCTATCGTGACAATACCCTTTCATGACAATACATATCGTGACAATATCCTGTCTTGACAATACCCTATAATGACAATACATATCGTGACAATACCCTATAATGACAATACATATCGTGACAATATCCTGTCATGACAATACCCTATCGTGACAATACTCTATCGTGACAATACCCTATCATGACAATACATATCGTGACACTATCCTGTCGTGACAATAACCTATCATGACAATACCCTATCGTGACAATACTCTATCGTGACAATACCCTATCATGACAATACATATCGTGACACTATCCTGTCGTGACAATAACCTATCATGACAATACCCTATCATGTCACTGTGTTAGCAATGACTTTACGAATGTACAAAGTCCATTTGTGTCATTTAACTTAAGTGTTCACTAATGCAGCATATTTTTCCTTTACAACAAAGTTAACTGTCAGACTTCCCTTGATAGAATGCCTGTTCCATGTGTATCAGCTACTGGATGCAAGGATTCAAACCTAGATTTGCAAAACAGAACAAAAGCACAACTAAACCGATTTTCATCGGCTCAAAAGAGCATGTTATTGTTGTTGTTGTTGTTGTCCAAATATTGATACTACCAATGGATGTGCGGATGGATTGATGGGTTGGTAAAAGGTTGAGCGTAGAGTATTTTATGGTTTTTGTTGGGGTGTTTGGATGGATGGAGGGACGGGTGGACAGACGAACAGATATCTTCTGATTAATATATTGCCTGTATGTAATTTACGTAAGTTAAATACATGTGTGTGGGGGGGGGGCTATAATGGATTCGCTTTGTCGCGTCCGTCCGTCCGTCCGTCCGTCTCCATTATCGTATCTGCTCTATAAATCCTATACCAATTGAAGGATTTTCTTCAAACTTGGCTGAAATGTTCACCTCAACAAGGGGATGTGCAGAACCCATGTTGCCCATGTGTCAGCTCAAGGCCAAGGTCACAATTGAAGGTCAAATATCAAACAATCAAGTATTAGACAATATGTTGTGTCCACTCTGTAAGTCCTATACTAATTGAAAGATTTTCTTTAATCTTCGCTCAAATGTTCACCTCAACAAGGGGATGTGCAGAACTCATAATACTCTTTTGCCGGCTTAAGGCCAAGGTCACACTTGAAGGTAAAAAATTGACTTAGAAAATATTCTTAAATTTTAACATGTATTAGAATATTTCTGAAACTAGAAAAATTATTTGCGTGAAACTTGAAATATATATGAAGTGTCACAATTAGGATATACAGGTCAAGTTTCATAACTCTGTATTGCATTTTGACAAAGTTATGCCCCTTTTAAGTCTTCAAATTTACATGCAATCAAGTATTAGACAATGTGTCGTGTCCGCTCTATAAAACCTATACTAATGGAAGAATTTTCTTCAAACTTTACTCAAATGTTCAACTCAACAAGGTTATGTGCAGAACCCATGTTACCTTTGTGCCGGCTTAAGGTCAAGGTCACACTTGAAGGTCAAAATTGACTTAGAAAATGTTCTTAAATTTTAACATGTACTTGAATATTTCTGAAATTAGCACAGGTATTTGCTTAAAACTTAAAAGATATATGACGTATCACAAGCAAGATATGCAGGTCAAGTTTCATAACTCTGTATTGCATTTTGACAAAGTTATGCCCCTTTTTAAGTCTTTTAATTTACTTACAATCGATACTAGACAATATGTCGTGTCTGCCCTATAAATTCTATACTAATGGAAGGATTTTCTTCAAACTTAACTCAAATGTTCACCCCAACTGGGCAATGTGCAGAACCCATCTTACCCTTGTACCAGCTTTGTCAAGGACATTGGTGGGGGTATGAATCGCATTCAGCGATAGTTCTAGTTGCATTTAATGTAAAATCATTAGTAATTAATATACTCTTTATTAACTTACTTTCGATATAGAAGCTATTTCTGATGTCATGATAACAACATAACAAAAAAAAATACTTATCCGTAGTTGAGCCTTATTTACTTGGGAGTTTAATTTTAATCTTAACAATGCATTTAAATATATAAAATTTTCGAATTATTAAGTTACATTGTGCAATCGTTATCAGACATCTTGCATAGTGTATGTTTTTGTTTATACAGGCGGTGATGTATTATCTATATCGTTTATACTTACTTGCTGTTACAGTCACTTGGTCCACCAGGGTGAACACGCTGCCACCGGCTGGACGCCAGATCTGAAACGTCACATCACCTACTGCTGACGTGCTGAATATGACCTTCTTAGCAATACCACAACACGTGATGTTGATGTCCCTCTTGTAGGTCTCAACCATGAATGTGACATCTTGCAGGTAAGTTAATGTAAAGTTGACATTGTCACTTTAAAATTTTGTCTAAACAAATCACACGATGGTACAAAAATATTCTGATGCATGTTCTATAGGAAAATACAAAATAATCGTGAAGGAATGAGTTCATGAAACGTAAGTATCTAAAGCAGAAAATTAAAATTTCATATAAGAAATAAAACTATCTTTATAAATGTGAAAGTATTGCGCTCTATTTCGCTCATGGGTTTGAAATGTTGATTAAATCATTAACGATATTTACTTGGCCATGTGCTGCTATCCTGTCTATAATTAAATATTAAAAACTCATATAAACTTATATAAAGCAGGCAACGATCTCCGCCTCAATATGTAAATCATAGATAGTCATGACCTCCTTTGTCAGCACCAACCATGGCGACATAGTAAACAGATGTTTTAAATGAATCGTTTAATGAAGATGTAAAAGAGTGTTTGGGACTTGTGGTTGTGTAGAATGTGCCGATCATTAATTTGGGTGTTTTTTGGATAACAACCACTGTTTAATGAAAAAACACTCTGGTACAAATACGACCGGTTCCGTACAGTGATATCTAAGCATACTAATTATCGCTTCTCTATTGCTCTCTACAATGAACCTGACAATATATTTCCTTATCGACACAATTTCGCGTAAATGTGGATCTTACATTGTCAGGTCGGATTATTCCCGCTACCGGTTATAGTAAAACCAGGCGCCTAACTGTCTCATGCAATGCAGAAAAGCGCTGTCGAAACTTCGGCTCCGCTTCAGATAAATCAGGAGCTTGATTCCGAAAATCAGTAACTAGCCACATGCAGTGACGTTCTGTCAAACTCTGTTACGGCTCTGGTTCCAAAATTACTCGGTGCTGCCGCTACGTTCGGTTTAGCAGTGCCGTAGAGAGTGGCGCCTGCTACCTGGGCAATAAAGAGATTACCTTGCCTTGGCTTGCGACCTGGAGAGGGCACTCCAGCTTCGCTTCGCAGCGTCGACGCAACACTGGAGAAGTCTAACGATTATAAGCTGCTTAGCTCCACCGGCGTACAATGTGGTACCAGAAGGTGATTCCGACGATAAATGACATATTTGCATCTCATTGGACTGCTACCGCTCGCATATTTCAGAGCTCGTATATGTTTATGCAGTTTACAGTTGATTGTTTTGTCAGTGTTGATGACAAGTGGAAGCATTGTCCGACTGGTTTTTTCGATTCTTTAATTACCAAATGATATCAAACTGTGGTCCAAGTCAAATATTTTCTCGCTGAACATGACATAATGCATAACGCCATTATGTTTTATATATGTTTTGAAAGCAACCATTAAAAGCATTCGTAACACATTAGATCGACGGCAGCAGCGCCTAGCAATAAAAGCGATGAGGTAACACATATTCTTACCCACTAATCTCAAAAACAATAAATTGCTGGAATGTGTCACACTGCAAAAATAATGCTAAGAGTAACTGCAATACTTACAGCCAGGCTCAGGATCAGTCAGTGAAGAGGAAGACTCGCCGCCTAAAGTGTCATCTGTTAGGACAAAGACGTTAGTATAGAATCTACTAATAACTGCTGTAACGTAATATTGAAGTATTAGTATTTGTGTGCAAAAAAAAGCGCATCCGTACTTGGGTAATTTAATGATAATAGCATACACAGGACATTTACCTTACCACTTGTAATGCATTATGTAAAAAGTATTGAAAACATTATAAGTAATTGGTAATATGGTTTAAATATGGTTGCTGTACTAAACTCAGATAAAAGAACTATAGCTGTACAACTCGTTTAAAATATTACATTAGAGACAAATACTTACATAAGAAATCGATAAACATTATGTAAAAGAACAATAGTACAATTATAGCACTACGAGAGAATATTAATTGACATAGAATGAGTAAGTATTAGATTAAAAAATAAAATACGTTACGTATACGTGTCAAACAAATAAGTGAATTCAGGGATAATGTAAGACATACGGATAGCTTAATATGAAGGCAAACCGACGGTGCTTTGTTTTATTAACATGCCGGTCCGGAAATATACTACCTTTGACGTTTTAAACGCACGTGTGTTAGCAAATAGAGGAACGTATTTTTAATATACAAAAAACAACTGCTCATATTCAAACGGTTTAAATACTGAGGTCAAAGTGCGCATTGGAGAGAGCGACTAAGAGAATTCCGGAGAGCAGCTTAGAGAATGGCTTAGGGTGTAAGGCGTTATGCTGTTACTGTAATCAGAAAACTTAAACTTTGGTGAAATATACTTGTAACCTCAAAATGATTTATGTATTTCTACCGAGGGTTCCGGTCACGCCGCACAATTTTTCTTCTGCAATCAAGACCAATAAAATAAACATAAACACATCTTCATATGAAAGCAGTTTTAACATAAATCACCAAAAGTTTTACAAAATAATGTGAAGGGAAGAAATTTCACAGATAAGTGTGAGGAAGTCCGTTGCTTGTAACAAAATGATACTTTGTCATTATATAATTTGAGATATACCACGACTTGACGATATATATTAGAACACTGCACTAGTGGCTGTTCTAGTTGTGCTCTTTTCCGTTAGTTTCACAGAATGTTCATAAAATGTTGCTCATAAAATGTTGCAAGTAATTTTTAGTAGAAAAAATATTGACGCCTTAGTTGCACGCTGATATAAAAGCGACACAAAAACATACAAAGAATTGTTTGGTTGTTGTTTTTGTTTTGTTTTTTTCAATTTTAAAGTTTTGCAAAATCGCACAAAAGAACAACCAAAACGATTTTCATATTGGTGGATGGATGGATGGATTGGATGGATGGATGGATGGATGGATTGGATGGATGGATGGATGGATTGGATGGATGGATGGATTGGATGGATGGATGGATTGGATGGATTGGATGGATGGATGGATGGATGGATGGATTGGATGGATTGGATGGATGGATTGGATGGATGGATGGATGGATTGGATGGATGGATTGGATGGATTGGATGGATGGATGGATGGATTGGATGGATGGATTGGATGGATGGATGGATGGATTGGATGGATGAATGGATGGATTGGATGGATTGGATGGATGGATGGATGGATGGATGGATGGATTGGATGGATGGATGGATGGATGGATGGATGGATGGATGGAATGGATGATGGAATGGATGGATGGATGGATGGATGGATGGATGGATGAATGAATGGATGGATGGATGGATTGGATGGATGGATGGATGGAATGAAATGGATGGATGGAGGGAGGGATGAATTGGATGGATGGATGGATGGATGGAATGAAATGGATGGATGGATGGATGGATGGATGGATGGATTGGATGGATGGATGGAATGAAATGGATGGATGGATGGATGGAAAAGTGTGTTTTTTTCCTTGGTTTTAGTGTGGGTGTTAGGATGAATGTGGGTTGGCGGACGGACCAAAGGACGAACGGATGTATCTGTAGCTGCCTGCATATTTGTCGGTCTCTCTGTGTATGATGCGCTCACTATATCGGCATGTTTGTAAGCATTTTGTCTGCATGTCTATCGGTATATCCTTGTCCATATATGTCGGTTTCTTCGTTTCCACATCTGTCTGTCGATATCTCCGTCTGCATGTCTTCACAATAATATACGTAAGATTTCGTCCGGTCATACAGAGATATGCAACACAGGACTTGGGAGGTTTTACAGCACGAAGCAGTAAATCAGTAAATGTTTGGATCTAATGTAAGTGTGACACCAGCCTTCATTGTGTGACTGATAATTGCAAACTCAACTCAAAGCAGCTCAACTTGATTAAACTCATCACCGCTCTTAACACACGCCGCCTTTAATCATTTTTGTTTCTTTTAAATTCCTATCTCATCATATTGTTTAATATCCAGCAAAATCATACATGTAACGTTTTCAAACTAACAGCGTGTCGTTTTCAAGACAATTTAATGTTCTGTTATGTAAAAAGCAAGAGACGATTGACAGATACAGATTCAATAGTCTTTTTAAAATTGTTTTATTTCATTTGTCTTTTAATTGTCTTTACGGATGCTGGATTTGACAATGCAATATGTTAAAAGTATATCAAAAGACTTACATACTAATATAGATAATCAATTTATTAAACAAACAATTAGGTTTCTACCCATACTTTAGTGACAGCCGTCTAAACTATTAAACATGTATTTCTTATTATTTTACGCGGTGGAGCTCAGTATATAAACTTATTTATTCATGTTTTGTTCCATATCTTCATCTTTCTCCATCCTTTCCTCCTTCTATCTGCTCATCCTTATTCTTCCTTATCTTGTCAAAGTCATCAGCAAAATCAGTAACAACATCTGCACAGCATCTTAATCATCGCCACCGTCATCATCATCATCATAATCATCATCATAATCATCATCATCGTCATCAAAACATACATGCAACTATAAAAAAATCCAATTCTTGAAATAAACCTGAATTTCAACGTCGATATTTCGAACTTTATCAAACCGTATTTTATCAAACAGTGTTTATTTGCATTTCTTTACGTTCAATACAGGAGAAATCATTAACTGTCTTACCTCAGCATGCACTTTCTGCTTAAATCTTCGACTGTTTGCATTATAAAGATAATTTTTCCGGGGTGCCTGGGGCTTTGTGGTAGAGTTGCCAACTTGTAACTCATCTGACTACTCACCGCGTGGGTTCGACTCCCATTGGGGCCGAAGGACTTAATGTGGGAAGGTTTTCCAGCTGACCTGCGGTGCGCCGGTTGTTCTTCCTAGCCAATTATCTCCACCTAAAGAGCTGGACGTCGATATAATGATCATAATTGGTCAATGCGACGTATTTCAAAAACGAAAAAAAAAACACATTTCGTTTGGAGTGCATGAACGTTGTAACTAAATGTTGAGATTATTGAAATGATTCCATCATGATAATAATGGAGGATGGTGTCCGCACGTGTGCATGTAGTATGATGTTAAACTCGATTAAATCTACTACTATAAGTTTAAAATGTAAGTGTTTAAAATTTATATTTAAATAAAATTGCATGGTTTAAATTATTTTAATCAGTTGTATCTCATGAAATTAATGCTAAATTATCTTGATCATATATAACAGTGTCATCAAACAAATATTGATACATAGCTATACATGCCATTATGTATAAATCCCTCAAATTTTAATCTCAGCTGGCAATCCTCAAGTGAAACAAGTACCATGGGCTTTTTTAGTTTTTATGAAATTTTGAATTTTAGGACAGCTTTAAATGTAATCATTCAGAAACTTACCATCAACACAAAGGTCACACATTGTAAACCTGAATAGTAATCCAAGCACAAACAACATATCTAACTGATGACAGACCATTATCTTCGTTTCGGTTGCCTTTGTGTTCGGAGGGAAATTTTAAACACTGAAGCAAAATTCAGCATTTCGAGGCATTTTATATATTCTAGTCTGGGGATCAAGCGATGTACGGCGAACTTTCTGTTCTATAAATAATCACAAGATCTCAAGAGATGAACGATAAAAGCCGTGTCAAAAGGACCAAAGTATAAGCTCATACGCGTATATTTGTATATTTTAGAACAAGTACAAATGTTATTTGATGATAACGATGACAATGATGACTTCATCCAATCATATGTAACAATTGTGCAACGAACTTTGGCCCCTGTTAATATTTCATGTTAAACCGGCTTGTTATTCGATATTTTGGCAGACGTTTTAATCAACTCCGAGCTTTGTTCCTTTTGAAGATTTATAGGCATTGATTAAATGCGAATTGCATAAAGCGCTATTCAAACACGTGTCCACTTGTTTCTATTCATCTTCAATGTGCTCAAACGGTTAAATATCTAATAACTGTTTTTTCAATTCAACATTTTGTTTATGTAAAGAAATAAATCGTTATCAAGACAATCAAAAGTCCGCCTTTTTTGTTGACATTTAGGCGATTGTCAGACACAGGTTCAATGGCAAAGTTCATAGATATGCATATTTGAAATAACTGGATAAACAAAGAGGGTTCTATCTATGCTTTAGTAATTACATTCGTGGAAATGGAATATGCATGTCTATTTGTTCTGCTCGATAGAGTTCAGAATAATATAAACAATTGTTATTATCCCCTTCTCCTCACACTTCTCTTCTCAGGTTTCTCTTCTCAAAGTGACTGTCCAAATAGCGAAGGTCTAGGGAAAAAGGAACTGATCAACATAAACCTCGATGACAAACGTCCAGCATGAATGATTAGGAAACATTTCGATTTTGTAAGGAAAGCTTTGAAGGCTTTCTATAAACGTAAATTAGTCCTAGTATGATGTTATTTTAGCAGACCTTTCGTTTTCGTACTGTTCATGCTTAAGTTAGTATCCTAAGTTTTCATTCGAAGATCAACGAACCATTTTAAGAGGAAGATAAGATGAATGATTACAGAAGGAAAAGGTCCCATTAGAATAGCCATACAGGTTAAAATTTGAACTACAACAAAGCGTACGCATGCAGGCACGCACGCACGCACTCTTGCGGGCCCGCACACACATGCACGAACGTAGAATCAGTACAATGTTTACATCACGACAATAACAACAAGTTATTAACAGAAAGAAAATAAATTAAATGTTAAGATATCTTTTAACTTGTGCATTAATATTTGGCTAACATGTTGTGCGCCAGTGGTTCTACCCAGACATAAGCCTGGGGTCCTCTACCTATAATTGGCTGAACGTCGCTTATATGACCACCGTTGTGTCGAAAAATGTATCTTGTTCTAATATCGTTAAAAACCAAATAAATGTTTTTGGTTTTTTTTATAAAAAAATATTTTCGCGAAAGAACTCTAACCAAGGGTGTTTGGTGTTCAAGAAATATGCTTACCACTAGACCATTACCTAAGGCGATAATTCAGTACTGTTTACTGCTATTGCTTGTCTATTGCGAACTTTATCGAACTAACCAAATCCTACAGAGATAATAATCTTAACAGTACAGGTATTGACGTATAATAATAACAAATTTATGGCGCCATACGGTAAAATGCGGTGACCTAATATGATAAATATTAAAATGTTGTTGCTTTTTTTAATCAAGATAGAAATAATCGAAATTTAGAAAACAATCCAAACCAACAAAACAAAGTGTTGTATAGTGAAGCAATTAAAGATAATGAGATCCAAAACTAATATAATAAAATGCAGGTGATTTATCTGCAAATGGCATGTTTAATAACAAAGTAAAGTCATCCCGACGTTATATCTACTGTACAATATCACGTAACAGGTATGAAGACTGCTCAGTTGTCTTTTTGTAAAGACTTTGTCAAAGGAAAAAGTTGTTTTAATGTCTAGAAACGCTGCATTTAAATGTCACTTATTTGCTTTGTTAAGAGAAAATTCTGGAAAGTAAATTAGAAGGCTGATTTCTGCTATGAAAGGATTGTATAAAGTGAATATTTCGTCAAGATGGCTTGACGTTAAGTTAAAAGCCTCTATAATGTGGCTATGGATAGATGGGGATAAGGTTAAAAGCCGTATTAAAAACGAAGCAGTATAAAAAAAATAATATACAATCAATAGTTTTCAGATGGTTCCCAAAGAAATATCAGTTACTTGTCTAAATAAGAGTTACGGCATTTAATGAACATTAATATTTATGTTGACCTTTGCGTATCAAGACACATCTCTTGATGCTGTTCAGTAAGCTGTGTATACCACATTGCATACAGAAACACTGCAGAAGCTTTAGCACATGGCTTCATATCTTCTTTATGAAAATCAAACAGAATCATTATAAAATATGTTATTTAGACCCCGTACTGTTGCTTTCCTAGACACTTTATTTGGCGACATTTAGACTTTACTTATTTTAGCAAGGTGAATAACCCAATACATCGCCGAGGCATTCTATTCGCAGTTTTCATCTAGGTAAACAGATATATTCGCCACAAGGCCATGTACTTTAACTGCAACAATGAGTTTAGTCATCGACGTGTATTGTCTGGGTCAGACATTGTGGTATAAGTACAGAGTTAGTTGTGTTTTGTTTTTTATTTCGTTTATTTGCTGTTGTTTATGTTATTTAAGTTTTGCTAATGATGAACTAAAACATGAACGGCCTTTACAGAGTTGACAATACTATCTTTGCAAACCTTGTCTCTTTAAGATCTGCACATACATTTTACATGGTTCTTCCAATACAAGGAAAAGACATTATTTCAGTGAGCAAAACAAACAAACATTGGCTTTTGTGAATTTGAAGCGTATGCACGATTGGTACATTTTGCATTTGTTCTTTAGTTGCTTGACGTGTCCAATCGGAATGGATTATAAATAGATGTAGATTTTTTATGTATTATAATGGAATATGCAATTTTGTGTTCTTTCAGCATAAGCAAAATGAAACGTCCGGGTGAAAATTAACTTCATTTGGTACCAAGTGTCACATTTATATGTGCACAAGAGATTATATCGTACTGTTTTGAAGATTTTTGTGCATTATTTGCTGTTTAATGTACGAAGTGCGGGCTATTCGTCAAAATGTGGGGCTATATATTTTTACTTAATTATTTCACACAATATGACTACATATCTATATTCCATTCTATTTATCGCTCATAATTAATGATACACAAAAATGGGACACTAACTTAAAGTGCTAATACTATTTCTTGATATCTCGATTATTTTGAGACAATAAACGACGTTGACGATGTTTGAAAAGTTGATTATCCCGCTTCAGGGCTATACAACTACCATCCCATGTTTTAACGATACGCCATATAGGCTTTGTAATATTTTTTAATTCGTGTGCAAAAGCTTGTCACGAGTAAGATGTGTTATTTCGCACGTATGAAGTTGTAAAGAAGAAAGATGTTTGATCTTTTAATGCACTGACATGAATAATTACAACTGTAGCTAATGTCAATATTAACCATACGCCATAAGTTTAATAAGATGATACAGGGCCGATATATATGATATGAACATATTTACTATATGATTCCCAAATTTCACTCTATAACTCATTAATTGGAACAATTACATATACAAGCAAATAGTTGAAAGACAGTCAGCATAAATTTATGATGTGTTGATACGAAAGAGAAATCTTTAAACATGGTATTTATATAGAGAGCAAAAAAGAAACTTTATCAGAAAATTATGGTGGCCATATTATAATATTCTTTATATGAAAGACAAAACTATCAGCGAAGTAAGTGTACATTAAATGTACATATCTACTAACCCAATATGTAATATTCCTTAATTATCTTATTTAAGTTTAAAATTAGGATATTAAAGCGATATTTTAAAATACACAATATAGGCAATACATCCACCACTTGTCTAACAACTGTCTAACCTGACTAACATAGGGCTATCCGTCGTGAATGACGTAGTGCAACCCGGTTTTCTGATTGGCTAAGAAACCTGTCAGATACCTAAGGGTCAAATATAGTGACAAAATAAACAAGAACAGGAGTCAGTTTAGCGCTTAAGGCGTATATCAAATTTCTAAGTGATTTATCAAGCGACAGCGTTGATTGATGAAAAAATAAATAAAATTTTCGATAATAAAAACTGTGAGTGAATTACAGCCAGATACATGTACATTAACAAATCGTTATTGCTTTTATTTTAACAAGGCCAACTTGTTGATAAGAAATGTCACTGGATGTTACCTACTTAGCAAAAACATACTCTGAAGCCGTTTTATTGGGATCAATGTACATTGTTTATTTGATTATGGATGTACCAAATGTAACTATATCAAAGGGTCAATGATTTTAAATGTGCTTTAAGTCTGGGAACATATACCGTTGTATATAAGTTCATTGCATCTGTTTGAACTCCCGATGCAGGTGTTTACTGTTAGTTGTTCCACTTTGACGGGATGTTGTTATTTACACTACTTGTTTGGTAGAAAAACCTCCAGGAAGTGAAAGTTTGGAGCGCTCGACAAACCAGGTTTAAGCACCCTAGTCGGTCTTTTTGCCGACTGACCGTTCCAATGCGGTAACTGATGGTTTTTCTTTTTGAGGATTTATGTCTCGTCTCTGTATTTTTGTCACATTTTTATTTATTTTTCCTGTTTGCCTTTGTCTAGAAGTAGATTAGATTTAAATATCTGTGGAAAGTTTGATAGGACCTTTTTTTATTTACCTTTTCATCAGGAGAATTATATAATTATACCTCTTTTAAATACATGACGATATATAAAGGATCTGATATGAGTGTTCATTAGATACTGAAAATATTAAACGAGTTGGATGAAATGATACGAAACGAGGCCCTGCCGACAACACCAGCTGTTTTTGTTTACAATGCATAATCTTTTTATAGTATGAACAGTCGGCCTTGACATGTGTAATTCGGATTGGAAGAATCCGCGCAAATATAGTTCCAGTCTTTACTCGACCATTTTCCATAAACAGGGAACAGATTCGTTTACACCATGACTAAAATGTTATTTTTTATTTATTAATATGAAATTGTCCAACAAAATCCATAAGACGGCGACAACAAAGTGATCAGGCAATGATATATACACAGCACAACTAAAACTAACTAGTGAGTTACCAAAAATAACGCATGAGTGTTGCCTCACGCTCGCGCTGTAGGTTATGCGATATAGTTAATTATGTAAGGAAAATGTCATTGAAGAGAATGTAAACCTCGGACCATGAGGCCACAAGCTAAATGGTCCATTCACCCGTTGCTACTTATTGCCACTTACAATTTTTTAACTTGATTTCAGAGAAAAGAGAAACATATTTTATTTAAAATTTACTTTTTTTGCGAGATTGTATCTTAAAATGATCTATACATCTTATCATTAGAAATGAAAATCAACAATTTCAAAGTTTAGTCAAACTTAAAAGAAATCCGATAGTGATGGAAGCCATGATGGGTAATCATGGGTAATCTATTCTGATTATTGATATGCAAAATCGGTCAAAATGCTTGTCAAAATTCGTAGCACTTGTAAGATGCACCCGATAAACCGTCATTTGGTGCAACATTATAAAAGTATTACAATAATTGAGATAGAAAACAGTCTTTGTGATTTATTGCAGCGCATGTGTAATGATGGTATTGTCATACTGCTTTATATTGAAACATCATCAAAATCTCCAAAATATAGGAGCAAAAGGGAGTCTTCACATTTTTTCTTTTGTACTGGACATACAAGTCTGAATTTTTATCCGGCCAGAAAATGTAAAATATGCAAGTTCTTCCAATCTCTAAGGTAACAGCCTTTTTCAATAACATTGTAATTTAAAGGCAATAACAGATCTTATATATGTGTATTCACATTGATGTTGTTTGCACCGGAGATTCACTATGGTTGTTGTCATATCCGCCCTGCTCCGACACGTCACTGAGAGGCGTGTCGTTACGTGTGCCATGATGAGTGACGTCACGAGTACCTGCCGGTGCACCCTCGTCACCATTGCGCCATTGCTGGAGTCGCTTCGGCGGTGGATGGTTACGAACTAGGAAGCAAGGTAAACATATAGTCAACGTATTGCATCTATTTAATTTAATTCTGCATGTTTGTGTTTTGTATTTATGTCTATCTTGCTATAACATGTGTCAAAACGTCAAGATCATTTTTTTCTATAGCTTTCAAAAGAGAAAAAAGTAAGAAGAAAAAAACGCTTACGTAATTGCTGCATTGATAATAGTTAAAATGTAATAACTGATGCACTCTTTCAATTCCAAAGCAATAACCGTTGAGATTAATGTAGTATTTTTACAATCAAGACTAATGGCTAACCAAGTTAAGTTTAAAACAAATTGGACATTTCTATCAACAGATTTTCTAAATTATAACGAAAAATATTTTTGTATGGCACATTATTTGCATCTGTCCTGAATGCTAGCCTCTCGAACTTTAGGTCTTCGTTCAAACTAAACTGGATTTTAATTTGTATTTTATGTTTAGATTTTTCCATTTTTTAAAAATTGTAAATTGTGGTTTGGTAGGTTTGGTTTTAAAATAGAATAATTGAAAAGTTGATTGCAAGATGCTGTGTAAAGAATCAATATGTGCGTACTCGTCATACTCATGAGCAAGGATGGTGGTGGTAGGGATATTTCCAGTGGTGTGGACAATTGGCTTGTTGACGGTTCTGAGCTAATCCCTGGCAGCTGCCGCCATAGTTGTGGTCTGAGTTGACGTCGGCGGCTGAAATATGGTAAGTCTACAGGTTCAACCGCATCAGCAGATCTTTGTATGATGAAGTTTAAAACCTATTATCACATTGTTTCTTACGAGCAATTATATGATCATTTACAGCATACAAATCTGCCGTTTCAAATTTCAAGCATGATACAAGCTATGAGGTTTATTTAGTATATCGCTAAAGTGTAAACAAATGTACTGAATATAATTGTTCAAATTCATTAGTTTATATACCTCAGCGTGGAAAGAGACGCCTGTTGTTTTTTTGGATTAGATGAAAGGTGGCGGAAATAGTGTAGTGTACTTTTCTGGATTTAATTTATGTTATTGTTGCCACTAATATTTAGTGTGCATGCAAAAGTTCCCACGACCGCATGCAAGGTATATGTTTTGTTTTAATTTTTATTGTTTTTTTTTCTACGATTTTCGTTGATTTAGTCAGTATTTCTGCAGTCACGACAGATGTATGCTCATCGAAGACGTCTTATTTTTTTTCTATTTCTTAATTTTCTTCTTCTTTTTCTTCTTCTTTTTGTAATAACTATCATCATCACCATCATCATAACCATCATTATTATCACCATCATCATCATTATCATCATCGTCATCATCATCATCATCATCATTTACCATGTCCGGAACGTGGCTGAGATGCCGTTCTTGCCCCTACACGTGTAGACCGTCCAACCGCCCATCCCGACGATCGCCACTAGCACGATGAAACTGCCAACCAGCCAAGGCATGTTGCGGCTGTCCTCACTAAACGTCCGGTACCGTGGTCCTTCCGGTGTCGTCGTGGCGAGGACCAGCTCTACAAATAGAATACGCACTCTTTAACACAATACAGCTAAAATATGTATATATTGTAGTGTATATTAAATAGACATATGATAACAGAATTGTATTGAACTGTGGACATCGGGGATGGATCCAAGAGAGGGATAGGGGGATGTACCCCCATATCATATGCTAAGCGATTGGCCGCTGTTTTAAAAGCACTATACTAATGTCATTGTATTTGCCTTCCCGCTGTAAAAGACAAGGCGGAAGGGAAATCGACCATAATGAAGATTATACAATGACTTAAAATTTAACTCAAAAGGTCTGTAGTAAAGCTGAAGCATCACAATTCTAAAACAACCCAGTTACTTTAGATTACAAGGTTAATTTAACTAAAGGTGTGGTCACTAAAAATAATCGTTAGTAGATAAATTGATAAATAATTATCCCACCTCCTCCAAAGGTGGCTATATACATGAAGAAGTCAGTTCCGAAAAGTGTGGGACAAAGATAACAGTGGCCAGTGATGTACAAATACATTGTTATCAGGATTGGTACGATTATTCTAATAAGTCGCAAAGAATGTCAACCTAGTTCTAGTATCCCTCATCTTTTGTGTGGCGGTGATTATTTAAAGCAGATCTCAGACCCATGACATGGATTTTTGTTTTTGCATTGACCACTGTAGCAAATACCATCCACTAACCTGATACGAATATGATGATTGGTGCTGTATCTGACAAAGAGCCTCCGTCGTACACTACCCCTGTTATGTTCACTGCCACTTCCGGCCCTAAAGGTGTCAGGGAGGCTGCCACTGTGATCAGACCGGTGTTACTGATTCTGAAATATTCGTCACCCAGATGGGTCTGGTTCAGGGCGAAGTACTTCGTACCGTAGACCCCAAGATCGTCGTCGTAAGCAGTTACCTGACCCACAGACGTTCCCACAGCCGCGTAATAACTAACAGGGAAGGAGTATTGCGTAGGGATAAACTTGGGCACATGGTCGTTGTGGTTTTCTGTACACACAAAAAATATTCAAAACATAATCTAACACGCTGTGACACTTGAGACAAATTGTTTCATACTGCGGTGCTAAATCACCCAACCGGGCAAGGCTAATATGGGAAAACAAAGAGAATATTAAAAACAGCCGATTTGTTGGTGGATACATAAAACTAGTAGTACAACATGTTGAAAGTTTAAAGCTAGAACCCAGAATGATAAATACAATTTAACTTGATCATTATGATTATTATGATCATCATACATTATGACTTGATTCATCATAACTTAATCCTTGGTAACTTGTTACACAGAGACATATGTTAAATGTCAGAAAGAGACTAGAATATAATATAAACATACCGAGATAGATGATGACAAGCGCCGTGTCATTGAAGCCTTGGCTGTCATACACCGCCACTGAACACGTGACACTCTGGGGCAGACCCGAATCTAGAAGGTAATATTGATATTATACAAGTAACTATCTGCATATTTGTAATTACTTTTGAATGAACTGTGAAGACAACTACTTTTTACATTTTACTAAGACGGAAACACTACTTCGATCGCTATCCATAAGTACATCATGAACAAATGAACAAAGTTTGGTCGATCCCATGTAATTTTGTTTCTAATGCAAAAGTTCTCCTGACTTAGCAAACCAATTAAGAAAAAAAATTGTTATCTTGGTTACTGAGACAGTCCACTGCCAAGCCTGTTTCTATCTGCGACGCTTTTACATATATTCATCTTAAGTAACTTTCAAATTTTTAAATGGTGTCTGCCTGGCAGAACGATAGTTTTGAATTATTTAGGCATTCAAAAGCATTCACCATTTTAACACGTAAACCAGAGCTAAATTGAACACCAGTATATTACCTCATGGCCGTCTATACTAGTTGCCATTTGTTAACCAGGTTTTCAACGAAAATCCGGGTATTTAGATTGGGGTATGGCAGGCGTCGGGCGGGCGGACGGGCGGGCGGCGTCAAACAGAAGGTTTCCAGTCAATAACTTCAATTTGGATAAACCAATCTTACTGAAACTTGCATATAGCAAGCTTGCATAAAGACCTTGCTTGGGATTGGATTTGGGGCCAGTCGGACCAAGTCAAGGTCACTGTTACTAAAAATTGAAGAACGGTTTCCGGTCATTAACTGTAGTCTGGATAAACCAATCTTGCTGAAACCTTTGGATATAGAAAGCTTGCACGAAAAACTAGATTGGGACTGGATTTGGGACCAGTCGAATCAAGGTCAAGGTCACTGTTACTAAAACAGTTCCAGGTCAACAACTTCAGTTCGAATAAAACCAATCTTGCTGAATATTTGGATAGAGCACGCTTGCATGAAGACCTAGCTTGGGATTGGATTTGGGGCCAATTGGGTCAAGGTCACTGTTATTATAAATAGAAAGAAAAACAGTTTCCAGTCAATAACTTTAGTTCGAATAAACCAATCTTGCTGAAACTTTGGATAGAGCAAGCTTGCATGTAGACCTAGCTTGGGATTGGATTTGGGGACTGTTGGGTCAATGTCACTGCTACTATAAACAGAAAGAAAAACAGTTTCCGGTCAATAACTTTAGCCTGGATTAACCAATTTTACTGAAACTTTTGGATATAGCAGCATTGCAGGACTATCTTGGGATGAAATTTGCGGCCAATCGGATCAAGGTCAAGGTCACTGTTACTAAAAATGGAAAAACAGTTTCCGGTCATTAACTTCAGTTCGAATAATCCAATCTAGCTAAAACTTTGCATATAGCAAGCTTGCATGAAGACCTAGCTTGGGATTGGATTTGGAGCCAGTCGGATCAAGGTCAGTGTCATTATTATTAGAAATAGTCAAACAGTTTCTGTTTAATAATTTGTGTTCAGTTGTTAAATCGTTGAAAACCTGTGTGTGTTTTTTTTTTTTGCATGGCCACGTTTCTTGTTAAAAGATGTTCTTACTTCAATCAACTAAAACATGTAAAGAGAAGTTATTCAGACTAAGTGAATTGTGCTTTAAACATCAGTTTACTGATCAAATGCGACAAAATTAACGTCTTTGCTTCAACACGTCATGCATATTCTCATAGGATATAACACAAAGGTCAGAAAACATGAGAGGTTTAACCCGTTTTCCCAGTTGCCTTCACGTGTACACAGTCAATAATACTTACCGAGATCATAGTCCGCCTGGAGCTCGACCTGTCCGTTAGTAGAGTTCATGTAGAAATATCCGTTGCCACAAAACATGTCGTACAACATAGTGTCCCCTGTGTCAGGGTCAACTACTGCATATGTTGGCAACCCGATCACTGTTCCCGCCTGCGGTCAGAAGTAACTCACAGTTTAAAATCGAGACGCGGGAAAGCCCTGTGTGGGTGAATTACGTTTTACCCTGTTAACGATTAAAGCTATGCAAGTAATGGTCACTATTAATTATTTCGTGGTAAATCGATTACACATGTAATTCAACCTACTCTTCTTAACGTATATTATACAATGGGACAAAACTTACAACACAGTCACTATCACACAATTTTAGAAACATTTTTATAAAACATACACTACTCTACATATGAATACATTTTAACTAAATTAGATTTAAAATAAATACCCATAAGTGCAATCGTATACCACCTAAATACACTCGAATCAAAATTAACTTTCATGTATTTACTTCGTCAACTCTCCATACCTTTTATCTAAATCTAAATCCCGATTGCGAATCTGGTATAGAGGTGCAGAAGGCAGCGAGGCTCCGCCCGGAATATCGCAAATATAACGGCCTAACATTTAATGCAAAGTATGTGTAACACTTGTGTTAATAACACGTTTCTCCACCTTTTTACCCCGTTCCTCTAATCAGTGATATGTCTGCACGGCGTTGTTCTTCCAAAATTTTAAAATAAAAACAAGTATATCTGCATTATGCAATATAATCACATTGTTTAAACAGATTTCAATATTCATGTTATTCAAGATTTAAAGCATATATGGACACAACTAACGCGTCTAGCCTAAATCGACATACATATCTGTTTTTCTTCACGCACTGTCTTTTTCCTAGTCACGAAGAAAACGGTACTTATTTTAAAATTAAATGAGTGAGCCAAGTGATACTGCATCATAAGAACCAAGAAACACATGAGTAAACAATCGTTACGGATTACTTGCCAATCATTGAATTTCTCACATACACAAAAAGAAACATCAGACCTCCATTCAAGCCACGAAAACTGCATGCGTTTTTTTAACCAATTATGTCATCTATAATATCTTACGTCCTTTCTCTCGATTGGATTGAACGTCTGAAAGAAAATGGAATTTTAAGCTACTCAGATTCGACCAGCTCAGAGCTAGCATAATGGTATGTGTATTTATTACTCCAATACTCCACTTACAGATGAAAGGGACGACGTGAGACTGTAACTTGTCTGACTGAACGTCGGTGTTTCATTGATGTCAATGACGTCAATATCCAACGTCTCCCAGTCGGTAGCGATGCCATCAGTGACGCTGATATTCAACGTGAATGATGTCTCGGAGGCAGCCAACAGCGTCTCATAGTTCATTACTGTTAATCCTGTTTTGATTTCACCAGCTGAAATGAAATAACTTACTCGTTGAATAATACACATAGAACAGAACTTTGTCGGTCGTTTGATCTTTGCGACAATTTACAATAAAATTTGCAAATCATTTATATGATGTCTAGAAAAAGGTTCGATTTTTACTTGGTCAACCTGTGCATATGTATTCATGTGAATCATGTGAAAAGAAACCATTCCAAGAATACGAATACCTTACGCTGCAAGATTGAGGCGGCAGAACCTTGCGATAGTGGCAAGACGCGTAGACAGAAGTATTACGTCAGAAAAAAAAAACAATTACAATAACAATTCCATTTTATTAATGTCGATACTTATCTGGTGGAGGAAGAGGCGATGTCCCTTGCATGTAATAGTGTTCACCTACTTGATGGATTGATGGTGAAATAAGTAAGCCCTGTTCCAGATGACGTCATAGAGTACGTCAGTGTTTGTGACGTGTCTTGATCCGCAGATGTCACATTGAATATTGACGTCAATATGGGCGTGTTCTCGTTGACTGGTATTGATGCAGTTAGCGGTAGGTTACTTATAACAACAGGGTCGTTAATATCTACAACAGTCAAATGACGTAACAAGGCATTAAATAAGGAGACGGTCAAAAACGAGGCTGCAATAACATCTTAGGCTTGAATTATTCTTGCATGTTGCAGAATAAGTTTGTTTCTGTTATATATATGATATATGATATGATATATAATATAGATATATAGGCTATATAGATATATATAGATATATATAAGGCGAATTTATTTTCCAATGGTTGTCTGCATGACAATAGTGAGCCGTTAGTAGTTCAAACAAAAAAAGTGTAAAAATTTCAACAACAAAAAACACGAACAAAACGTGGGGATTTCGCGATGAAGGTATTTATTCATTACATTCTGTGGTACTGCAATTTGTAAATCTTAAATGAAGGATTTTCAAACTATATGTATAATTATTGTACAATGAAACAACGGGACATTCCTTGTAAAGCCGTTAAGATAAAATGCATAAATGATACGTTTGAAGACTAGTTTCGTTTAATGATTTACGAGTAGATGATGACATTTAATAATGCAAGAGTTGGGAAGTTTTCTTTTGCTTTTATCGTTTCTTTAAGACCGGTCAGAATATAAGTGATGTCTAAGCCTTCAGATCAACGAAGACCTAGATCAGAGCTCCACAAGTATTATTTCATTTCAATGCATCTTCAACTAACATTTAACTAACTTCATCTAATATTATCATGTAAGTTTTTATTTAAAACGATTACCTGTGATAATAACTGTGAGTAGTTTTGCCTTTGCTGTGCTCCTCGCATCGTTGACGACGATCTGAAGATCGTAGCCGGTGATCTTGGAAGTGGAAAGGGACGTGTTCAGTTGGATCACTCCGGCTGACGGACAAAATTCAAAATTCATATAAGATTAAACAGTAAAGTGCTTTAAATTCTGTAATATCATATTGTGTAAAGCAAAATTTAATTAAAAAGTGTCAAAAGTAATAATGAAAGTGATAATAATGGCGATTTATTTAATATAATAACAACAACCGAAAGAGTGTAGTATCTTGAAATTAGACATAAAATTAAACAAATTAACTACTCTCATTAATTTGTATAAAATATGTTGCTTTTGCGAACTTAATCTTAACTACATATTAACAAAAAAACTGATAGCTCTACGCTTTTGCTGTATTTTTAATTAACCTTGCCGTATATCTGCATATCGGAGTGTTATTTTACGGTATACTTAGCTGACGCGACTCGGGATAAATAAATGGGACAATATTAAAATTCGCAAATAATAACTTGATATTACAGATACACTCCTTAAGCAAAATATAAATAGTATTTTTCACTACACTAAAGTATGTGCTACAAAGCTCAGCTGTTTATAACATAAGCAAATAAACTTTTTTTTAAATTGTTCGAATGTAAAATCCAGTGTGCAGTATATGCAATTATATCCAGCGTTCAACACGTTCCATGTATGCGTCATGGTAAACAAATAAACGAAAGACATTCTTCATGTATGAATGCATCAACAGTGGAAATCTAGCTTTTATTCAGTCTAAAACCAAACATATCAAGCATATGTGTGGTTATTATAAAATCTACAAATCGGCGCTTTCTCATTGGCTGTTGCGTTGGGAAACCCAAGTAAATGTCTTGCAGTATTCACAAGTTTTACGACATTGATCTGTCATGATTTTTCATTCAATCTTAGCTGACCATCGCAATTGTATGCCCCTTATGCTTGTACATTTACTGTGTGTGTCGAGCGATATGATAACCGCTTTGTCTTAATTCTGTATATACTTTGACTGATATTTTAGTCCGATACAGAAACGTTCCATCCGAGATAGTTATCGAACCTAAAATACCGGTTTTTGATATATATCGCATACCGGTACGGTCATAACTTGCAAAGAATGCATACGTCATCGCCCATGACTTCAGACAGCTAAACTGATAATACAATGCCAATGCATGTAAATAATTCCGTTCTATTTCGTGCGCGCAACCCTTCTCCGACATTGGCAATATCATGCAAATTGTTGCAAATAAAAGAGAAACCCCACTTTGCCACACTCAGTATCGCTACTGTTCCGATGTAACTATTTAGGAAATTGAAATGACATGTTCACAACTTATGCCGATTTAGGATATTTTACCTTTGTTACTGGTAATATGAAAAAATGAGCGTGTCAATAATTGTGCATATATAACAAAGCTGCGTAACTTACTTTTGAGAATTTGAAAGGGGCATGATATGGCCTCATAGCAGGAAAGTGTAAAGTTCATATCGTCTCCCTCATCATCGACCGCCATCACCGTGTATACAGGGTCCGAGGTCGAGTGGCTCGTCGAAATGGTCACTGAGTCTTCCATGATATTGTAACAAAAGGTCAAGGTCAGATAGTGTTCAGTTGAAAATGCGAAACGAACAGAGCTAAAATGAAAACGTTTTCATGCCACCTTAAATTTTTGGCGAATGTACGTTAAGTATTATGCATGTTGAGAATATTCAAAATGGAGACTTGCATGTTTAACGTATCCAATTGCCTTTAAATAAACATTATTAATACGTAAGTAATAAGTAATATCAGATACCTAACATATATTACAACCAACATTTGAACTTTCAATAGAGTAAAGGTAAGAAGATACGTGTTGCTCATATAAATATTATCAGTTTTTTAACACCCGACGGCCGACGCATACTGTCAGCTGTCTCCTGTTGATGGGACACTTTTATTTATACTGTTTGTCAGTGAAAATAACAATTTTCAGGAAGTGCGAGATTGAAGCGCTCCACAAACCAGGTTTAAGCATCCCAATCGGTCTTTTTGCCGACTGACTGTCACAAAGTGGTTACTGATAGGTTTCTCTCTCTCTGTCTCTCTGTCTCTGTCTCTGTCTCTGTCTCTCTCTCTCTGTCTCTCTCTGTCTCTCTCTCTCTCTCTCTCTCTCTCTCTAAGCAAAAAATCAAGTTTTAATAGGCAGAAAGGCAAGGTAAAAGCGTTGGTATTACAAAACAGTGTGTGTGTGTGTGCGTGCGTACATGTGATGTCTTGTCTCTATGATTTAATCACTTAACCTTACTCTGTATATATACTCTGTGTCTAGTGATAGTTCAAATGTTAATATTTATGGTCATTCTCAAGGGTTATATATATATCTTCCATGTACTTCTCTCGGAGTATGACTGTAATATGACAACTAGTATTGCCAGAATTTTGCGGCCAATTCTACAACGCGTTTCTATGTTTTATGAAAGTTTACTCTTTTTACAAGATTGCTGAAGATTATAGTTTAAATATTATTTCAACGGTGTTAAATATTTATAACTTTGTGGAAGTACATATATAATTACATATGTAACCTTCCGGTCGTACAACCTTGCTCTTTATAAATATAAACGATGAAAATATTTTGTTCATTAATGCATCACTAGGGCCGCTTATCTTTATAAATATATTTCTTGTTTTGTCTAAACTTCACCTTGATTAGTATGAAAGGTTGTGACTCGAGCTTTTGATCATCTCTCGAACGTCTATTAATCTCTGCTTAACATCCGCTAATAGTTGCTGGTTCTAATATGTTGGTGATAAGAAGCGTTTATCTAGACAACAACGTCGACGTCGTCTCTTGCACCGCAAATATAAAAATAGACTAACGACTCAAAATAGACAAAACTGACCAAAAAACAGCATTTAAACGATAAGTTTAGCTTGCAATAACTACTGGTTTTCGACACATTCACATATTTGTAAATACATATAATAAAAACGAAGGTATACAACGGAGGTCAAACAGTCAAGCAGAGCAATTAGTTTAGGCCCGCATTCACCAACCATTCTTTAGCCTAAGTCATGACTTAATCCCAATTTTCATACCGGCAAAAACATGCTTATTTATAAAGTTTTAATGTGTTAATAAGCTCAAAGTAGCGAACTTAAAGTGTCATGCAGGAATACAGACATGTAGTGCAGACAAGTGCAGATATTGTGGAATCCATGACTTGAGCAATTCTCAAGAAAAGCTGGTGAATACTGGCCTAAAAGATGACCACAACATCAACACTCCAACCAAGTTCTGTGTGATCGTATTTTATCTACAAAGACGTCAAATTTGTTTTGTTTGTTTTTTTGCACAAATCGTTAAGCTAATGGAAAATATATGATTAAGTATTTACGTTACTGTAACAGGATTCTTGAAGACAAACAAATAAAACAGACCAGAATTTATCTGCAAATTGCACGTAATACCAGAAAGGCAGAAATGATCTCGACGTTTAGCAGCTTTACTGCGGTGTGTCAAGTTTTTGGTTACAGTGATTACTGTCGACCCATTACTTACCTTGCAGATTTGTAATGTTTGGCGGGTGATTGTTGAGCAGGTACACGTAGTAATTTTTTGAGACCGTGTTGAACGGGTCTCCATCTGTACATTGTACCGTCAGCTTGTAGAAGTTCGTTTCATTGTAGGAGAATGCGGGATTGGCCACACTGTACACGGCGTATGTATCTTAAAGTCAACAAAACTTCATGACTACATTACACGATTATATTTTAATTTCAGATTTAAATATTACAACTTATCTGAAACATAACACAAAGGACTGCTAATTCTCATACAATAAAAGTACAGAAAGAAACAAAACAAAATGCGTATCCTCATAAAACAACTAGCAAGGTTAAAAGCAAATAAAGCTGGTAATAAATTCTGGTAAAAGAATATTAAATAATATTAAATCACAATGTTACTGAATCTGGGACGCAATATTTAACAGACAAAGCATGTCTTTTATTTTCGAATGTGCAAAAATTCATCTTACCACAAACGAAAATAACATAAGTTAGGCTTTTACCTGTAATTGCCGGTACTAAGGACACCTGGAAAGGGTCTGTGGTATTCATGGAGCATGTGACAATGTCAACGCTGTCGGTGACGTTTATTGTCCGGAGATGGGTCAATGTGGTAACGTCCTCGTGCAGCATGTATGAGGCGGGAAGATTGTGAATAACTGGAGGCTGAATATATCGTAGGTTTAGTTTAGTTCTATTGGTGCAAATGTAAGCGCAGGTATTCGTTAATATGTCAAGAGAAAACGGTAGTCTTAGATACATTTTGAAATACTAAAATACTAACCTTTTCAAGAGACGTGTCAATTTAAAACCAATTAAGATAACCGGTTACAAAAAAGAATGGCTGACTAACAGTTACCATGCGAGAATATTCTACTGATTTTACATACCTACCATCTCAATCAGCATATTTCTCCCCATGCTGTATTGCTTTGTAATACCTAGGACGAAATAAAGATCTGTTCTGTTCTGTTCAGCAGTCTTTGCGTGAAAAATTCAAAAGTAATCGGCATCGGATTTTAACGCAATCAAACTAAAACAATACGCGTTTACTGTTGCGTTAAGTTTCTTTTGTTCTTACAGTTATGGTGGAGAACTGTTAATTCATTCAACAAGAGAGTGTCTGTTATGTAACTGGCTATTTTTAACTATAATCTTCATGAGTTAATTAATGACATTGTGATTACTCAGGTGATGGATTAAGTCCATAATCAGTGTTGTTTTCGTTACTGAACAACACCAATATAGCCAAGGCGATCAAATATAAAATATTAATTGAAAATTTAGATCTAACTCAATGATAAAACAAACTTACGTCATTACGGATGATTAATGTGAGCGTAAGATTAGCAAAGCTGCCACATGGGTCCGTGACATTAAACACGAGCGTCTCGTTGCGGGTGAATCCTTTCAGTGAGGCAGCTGTCGTTATGTTGGCTGCAAATTATAATAAAACCATTTTACTCCAGCGAGATCATTGTTTGGGTATAAAATTCAAAGGGAAAATATAGAGGATGGTCACAAACAGCCCGTCAACTTCAGAACAAATTATCACGACTCTGTGTTGCCGTACAAGAGTTCATGGGTTCGAATCATACAAAACCATGCGTATTATATGTTTTGCTTCTATTACTTTTTGTCTTTGTTTTCTTCTTTTATCACGTCTGACATATTCACAAAGCCTACATCTATCGACAAATTAGTTTTGTACAAAGTGACAATTTAATAGTAAACATTTTTGCTAAATTTTCGGACTTTTTCATTTCTTTCTACAAATACGTTAAGCTGATTCTGGCGTCGTTGGTATTCTGAGACGAAACGAAATTTCCCAATATGAAACATAGATTGATAGATCTTTATTTGTACATCAGGCCAGAGGCAAAAAACAGACATAATTTTATTAATGGTATGGTGATTTAACAATGTTTCAATCTTATTACACACAGGTGTAATACTAAAGTAGTTATTCGAAATAAGTTTTCAACTTATGATACAATTAGGAAAATCATATGTAGTGGTAATAGAATACCTATAGTGCATATAATCAAAATACAAATTCATGTACATGTAAAAAAAGAGCATAACAAGGTTATTACGATATTGATGTTAGTTTTAATTTGTTCAAAGAATTTCAACATGAGTAGCCAGTTTTAAATTTACTTGTTTACTTGTGCTTGAAAATAATTCACGAAATTTCCTGACATTGGTCTGTCCAAAAGTAAGGTTTTATGTTACTGTTTCTCAATTCTGTGTATAGCGGACATTCTAATGCAAAATGGAATTCGTCTTCTAATTTACGGCAATGTTTACATAATGACAATATTTACATACTCTTTCGTTGACTGGTAAGAGTTAAGACTTGTGTCATCGTCCTGTGTTTATTTCAAGTCTTTGTGAAAACACTCTGAGTTAGTCAATGCGGCCCTGTATTTATATATTTATATTGTAACCAAACAAATTTTAAAATCAAAAGTCAGCAAACAATTAATATGCAGAAACCTACAGAAAATCAAACATTGTATCTAACCGCACTCTACCATGTTACGCGTGACTTAGCGTTAATATTTGATGCATTGGGAGATGTATATATCTGTGGTGATTTTAACAGTAGAGTTGGTTTAAAATCTGATTATATTGCATTTGATGAAAATAATTGTTTTTTAGATGATGTTAATTATATTCCAGTCGTAACCATGGTCAGAGCCTCACTGGACAATAAGTGTAATTCATTTGGTCATAAACTATTAGACTTGTGTAAAGGGTCATGTAAGCGTCAAGTAAACAGAAGGCTAGGGGATGATTTCGGTGTGGCAAATTATACCTTTATATCTAGTCAAAGAATGTCATTAATATATTACCTTTTAGCCAGAAAATGTAATTTTGCACGGTTGTCACGATTCGCTATTCACCTTATTAATGAATGGAGTGACCATTGTCCAATGCAGTTTGACTTGCTATGTAACATTAATTCTACTAATGAAACATATTATGATGATGTATCTGTGAAATGGAATGATAATTGTAAATCGATCTTTCGTTCATCACTTATTGCAAAACTACCTTTTTTAAACAATGTAATAAACGACATAAATTCAGAAACACAATCGATATTTAGCGCGGTCAGGGATTTCACTGCAGTGATGCGTGAAGTTATTTGTGAAGCATATAACACGGAAACCTTCCAACAGTTTTTCGGATTTACCGTTAGACAGTCGTGAAGAGTGGTTTGATAAAGACTGTAATGATGCGAGAAATCGTTATTTACATGCAAATAAAGTTTGAAAATCTGAGGAGAACAGAATTTCTTTATGTAATCGTAAAAAAGAGAATAAATACCTAATTCGAAACAAAAGCGTTTTTTACGAGAAGAAAAATATGTAATATCGAAAAGCTTAAGTTCTGCAAGCCTAAACAATTTTGGATGCATTTAAAAAAGCTCAAAAGAAAAGTTGAAGGAGGTTTATCATTAAATCAGTTCTATAATTACTTTTCAAACTTAGAAAATGATATTTTCAAAAGTCAAAATGAAGATGCGGATGCTTTTTGTAACGAATATGATTTTAACAATTGTTCTGATAAGGAAAGTTACAACAGAAAGATTACGGTTGAGGAAGTGATTTTAGCTATTAATAATTTAAACCGCTGTAAAGCCAATGGTATTGATCGGCTTATTAATGAATATTTTATTGAAAGCAAAGATATTATTGCTGGACATGTATGTGATATTTTTAACGCGATATTTGATTCGGGGTGTTTTCCGGAAGAATGGACAAAGGGTATTATTGTCCCCTAACATGAAAAGGGGGACAAGAATGACCCTAACAATTACCGTGGTATAACCTTATTAAGTGCTTTTGCAAAATTGTTTACCTCAGTTTTAAACAATAGAATTAATACATACACTGAGACCTATTCAAAGATAAGCGATTATCAGTATGGTTTTAGAAAAAGTTAATCGACCGTTGATGCAGTGTTTGCTTTACAATCTATTGTTCAACATTATATCTTCAATAATAAACGATTATATGTAGGTATGATTGATCTGAAAAAAAATGTTTCGATGGTATTAATAGAAATGCACTGTGGATTAATTTACATAAAATTGGTATTAAAGGTAAGATGCTACGTGTACTAAAGAATATGTATAGTGAAGTTAAGTCATGTGTGAGGCAATATAATAGCTTCTCTGATTTTTTTACTTGTTATGTTGGACTGAGGCAAGGCGAGGTTATCTCCCCTGCCATTGTGTCATTGTTCTTGGACGACCTTGAATTGTTTTTAAGATCCAACACAGCATCGAATATTTGCATTAATGATGTTTTATTTAGTGTCTTACTATTTGCTGATGACATGGTCATACTGGGAGATTATCCTAAAGATTTACAAAATAAATTAGACTTACTGCATAATTATTGTCAACAATGGAGCTTAGAAGTAAATGTGCTTAAGACTAAAATCATGGTTTTCCGAAACAGAGGGCGGCATTTATTTTCTGAAAAATGGATATATAATGGAAATGAAATTGAAATTGTTGATACTTTTAATTATCTTGGAACAGTTTTTAAGTATTTCTTTTAGTTTTAGTTCTTTTAGTGATAATATTGAACATTTGGCGGGAAAGGGAATCAAAGCACTGAATGTATTAAGTAATCACTGTCGAAAAATACCATTGACTCCTAAGTCCTTGTGTCAATTGTTCGATGCTCTTGTTGGTTCTATTCCTAACTACTCATGTGAGTTGTGGGGGTTCTGTACAAGCAAAAGTCTGGAGCGTCTGCACTTAAAGTTTTGTAAAAATATATTAAATGTCCGTTCTAGTACAAGTATTGTAGCTGTATATGCAGAACTTGGACGCTATCCTTTATATATTACTCGTTTTGTGAGAATTATTAAGTACTGGTGTAAAATAATACATTCTGTAAATAAAATAACTGTTATATTGTATGAACAAGGTTTGAAAGAGTGTTTAAATGGTTGCAAAAACTGGGTTTACAATGTAAAAACCTTATTAGACAGGTATGGTTTTTCAGAAGTGTTTCAGAATCAAAATTCAATTAATAAGAAAACATGACAAACTCTGATATTTAAACAACATATTATTGACACTTTTACACAGGAATGGTATGCCTTATTGAATAGTAATAATGTATTAGATTTTTATAATAATATAAAGGACATGCCAAGCTACGAACCATACTTGGATATTTACCAAATGATCTAAGACATTTTATTACAAAAATGAGAATTTCTGCACATTCTCTAAGAATTCACACTGAACGATTGTCAAGAAATCCTTTATCTAGAGAAAGCAGATACTGTTTGCTATGTAATAACAGAGACATTGAAAATGTCTTTCATTTTATTTGTATATGCCCAGTATACACTGATTTAAGAAGAAAATACCTCAACTCAACTTTGTATAATAGACCGTCTGTATATAAAATGTGTTTTCTGTTTGATACAAAAGACAAGAACATACATGTACTTATTAATCTCGCCCTGTTTA
>CM017556.1:67468254-67568254 GCA_007844125.1 Sinonovacula constricta | reverse complement strand
CAAGTAGATAATGTGATAACAGTGCTAAGTTTTCATTTAAGACACAATTGTAAAATTGTGAGACTATATTTTACAGCGCCAGGTGCAAGAGGCCCCGGGTTCGATCCCGGACCGCGACACACCAAAGTCGGTAAAATGGTACTGGTATAGCTCCCTTGCTAAATCTTAAGCAAATATAAGGGTAGTTCTACGACAGGCTGGCCCGGTGTTAGGATAATGTGAGTGGATGTGGTATCATGTCAGGTGCTCACGTCATGCTTTATACAGTGAAGGCAGCACTATATCTGCTACAAGTAGACACCGTCTCCAGATAACTGAAATACTGTTGGTGAGACAATAAACCCAATAAATAAATATTTTACAGCATATCCAATGTTATTTAACCTATGAAGTGTATAGATTCCTGACCACCACTCACCTGGACTGAGAACGAGACCAAGTGCCGGGGCCCTCTGTTTGTTATCCTCAAACGAGGGGTCTTCCAGTATAGAAAAGTTTAGGCTTTCTCCAATTGTTGTGGTATATGCCGACTTAAAGCGGTCCACATCTTCAGGAGAAGACGATCCGCTGGCTTTGTACATCAAGATGTCAGGATTGGCGTACCTTTAAAGCCATAATAACAAGCTGTTCATAATAAAATAGCGATCTCTATCCCTAAAATGCACTAAACTGGCTTAAATTTTCTGTTACGATATTTACTGTGTTTATATTGGTTTAGCTCAAATTAGACTACAAAACAACTAGCTTACATTGCACGTTACAAAGTTCGTAATTAATGGTCGGTTTTCTATGAACGTGTAAAATCGCAGAGTAAATCCGCATGACTGTGCGTTGCAAATTCTTAAAATGATGAAATAACACTGTCATTTGTGCTTTTGTAAACATTGTCATTTTGTGCTTCTGTAAACATTTTCATTTTGTGCTTTTGTAACACTGTCATTTGTGCTTTTGAAAACATTGTCATTTGTGCTTTTGTAACACTGACATTTGTGCTTTTGTAAACATTTCATTTTGTGCTTTTGTAACACTGTCATTTGTGCTTTTGTAAACATTGTCATTTTGTGCTTTTGTAACATTGTCATTTTGTGCTTCTGTAAAAATTTTCATTTTGTGATTTTGTAACACTTTCATTTGTGCTTTTGTAAACATTCTCATTTTGTGCTTTTGTAACACTGTCATTTGTGCTTCTGTAAACATTTTCATTTTGTTCATTTGATAGATTACACAGCTGCCCCTGCTGCACCAGTTTTACAGCGGCCTTGTTCAGTATGAATAGCTGCAACTTTGCGTTTAGAATAAAATTATTTAACAAAGAACTGCAATTGTTTGAAAATACTTTACTGGCCAATGTTTAAACCTACCATCCGTATCTGTCCCCGGGTTGCAGCGACAGCGTGGTAGGGATGGTATTTTTCCCGTCCTCAGCAGCTGGAAACACAATTATAAATCAATGACTGAGACTTTTAAAATTTAGTAAATGTTGAAATGTAATTTTGGATTGTTTACTTTAGTACGGTCTTTCTGCATTGACACTTAAATACTCGCATTAAGCCAAGGAATTTTGATAGTTGTTGAAATAAACTGATCAGTAGGCACTCTAGTCTCGATCAAATGCGTCTGGTCTATAGTACAACATAATTCTCAGTGACACATGACCAGCCTTTGGACATGGTGTAGGTCTAGAAGATGAAAAGACAGTCAGCTCAAGAACCACGGTTTTGTAGGAGATAAAAAGTTTGCCAGCTCAAGAACTACGCTTTTGTATGAGATAAAAAGTTTGCCAGCTCAAAAACCTCGGTTTTGTAGGAGATAAAAGGTTTGCCAGCTCAAGAACCACGATTGTGTAGGAGATAAAAGGTTTGCCAGCTAAATAACCACGGTTTTGTACGAGATAAAAAGTTTGCCAGCTCAAGAACCACTGTTCTGTAGGAGATAAAATGTTTGCCAGCTCAAAAACCACAGTTGTGTTAGAGATGAAAACTTGCCAGCTCAAGAACCACGGTTTTGTAGGAGATAAAAAGTTTGCCAGCTAAATAACCACGGTTTTGTAGGAGATAAAAAGTTTGCCAGCTCAAGAACCACTGTTCTGTAGGAGATAAAATGTTTGCCAGCTCAAAAACCACAGTTGTGTTAGAGATGAAAACTTGCCAGCTCAAAAACCACGGTTTTGTAGGAGATAAAAAGTTTGCAAGCTCAAGAACTACGCTTTTGAATGAGATAAAAAGTTTGCCAGCTCAAAAACCACGGTTTTGTAGGAGACAAAAAGTGGGCCAGCTCGAGAACCATAATGTAAATCTCTTGCTACTTGCCTCTCGTCTTTAGAACTACGCAATCAATTTGTTTATATTGTGACAAATTGTACTCAAACTCAGGTCTTAGCCTTTTTAGGTTTGCAGCGCGTGTGGTCTTTAATGATATGCGGGGGTTATGGAGCCTTCTATGTAATGACATCAATAAAAGTTATACAGTGTTTAATATATATACAGCCAATGATGATTTCATGATAATATAAGAGTTAAAACTATCTAGAGCCAAAACAATAGACTAAACAATATATTTGCCACGCTTAAATATAGAGAATACCTTTTTGCTATCCGGATATGCATTTGTAAAGTACATCAACGAATGCTGTTTTGTCTTGCTTGGTTGTTGTTTCTTTTTGTTACATAATCAAATGTGAGCAATGAATGCCTGATGATAAACCTACTTTAAAATTGGCATTATGAATCCGGCTCTCCCGGAGCTAGAACATTGAAGCCAGCAATATGAGGCTGGCATCTTGAAACTGGCACTCAGGCGCTGGTAGTTTGAAGCAGGAACTCAGGGGCTTGCACTTTGAAGCTGGCACTCAGGCGCTGGTAGTTTGAAGCAGGAACTCAGGAGCTTGCACTTTGAAGCTGGCACTCAGGCGCTGGTAGTTTGAAGCTGGCACTCAGGCGCTGGTAGTTTGAAACTGGCACTCAGGGGCTTGCACTTTCAAGCTGGCATTTAGGCGCTTGCACTTTAAAGCAAGAACGTAGGGACTTGCACTTTGAAGCCTGCACTCAGGCGCTGGCACTTTGAAGCTGGCACTCAGGCGCTGGCACTTTGAAGCCTGCACTCAGGCGCTGGCACTTTAAAGCTGGCACTCATTCGCTGGCAGTTTGAAGCAGGAACACAGAAGCTTGCACTTTAAAGCAGGAACTTAGGGGCTTGCACTTTGAAGCAGGAACTCAGTGGATTGCACTTTGAAGCTAGCACTCAGACGCTGGTAGTTTGAAGCAGGAACACAGGAGCTTGCACTTTGAAGCAGGAACTGCTGATGGGCGGAAGACCCTTTAGGAATGGCGGATTTGCAGCATCATAAATACTGCCGGCAATGATCTTTTCAACAAACAAAATAAAAGAAAATAACAACAACAACAACAATCAAAATAAAAAAGACTGGAAACAACAAAAAAGAAAGGTATATAACAATTATACTAGATAACCGGATGTGGCCAATGGCACAGACACATCTCTGTTAAATAGTAGGGGAATTTGTATACAGATCCAGTGAAAAAAGAAGAAAAACTAATCATCTACTCTGTTGTTATTTTTTGTGCATGCCTCATAGGGCGTCCATGTGTGGTAAAAATATAGTCTAATTACATGAACAGCCTGGCACATACAATGTAAAGTGTTGTCTTCAAATTGCCAGTTTCAGACTGTTGTCAGTGTGTTGTCTTCAAATTGCCAGCTTCAGAGTGCTGTCTTCAAAGTGCCAGCCTCAGAGTGCTGTCTTCAAAGTACCAGCTTCAAAGTGTTGTCTTTAAAGTGCCAGCTTCAAAGTGTTACCTTCAAAGTGCCAGCTTCAGAGTGCTGTCTCCAAAGTGCCGGCCATAGTGCTGTCTTCAAATTGCCAGCTTCAGAGTGCTGTCTTCAAAGTGCCAGCTTCAGAGTGCTGTCTTCAAAGTACCAGCTTCAAAGTGTTGTCTTTAAAGTGCCAGCTTCAAAGTGTTACCTTCAAAGTGCCAGCTTCAGAGTGCTGTCTTCAAAGTGCCGGCCATAGTGCTGTCTTCAAATTGCCAGCTTCAGAGTGCTGTCTTCAAAGTGCCAGCTTCAGAGTGCTGTCTTCAAAGTACCAGCTTCAAAGTGTTGTCTTTAAAGTGCCAGCTTCAAAGTGTTACCTTCAAAGTGCCAGCTTCAAAGTGATGTCTTCAAAGTGCCAGCTTCAGTGTGTTGTCTTTAAAGTTTCAGCTTAATTGTTGCCATCCAGTGCCGTTAGAGGTAAACTTCAGAGTGCCTGATTAACATTACAAGTAAAGTCAGTCTGGCTTCAAAGTACAAGCCCCTGAGTGCTGTCTTCAAACTGCCAGCGCCTGAGTGCCAGCTTCAAAGTGCAAGCCCCTGAGTTCCTGCTTCAAATTACCAGCGCCTGAGTGCCAGCTTCAAACGACCTGCGCCTGGGTTCCTGCTTCAAAGTGCCAGCGCCTGAGTTCCTGCTTCAGACTACCAGCGGTTCAGTGTTAGCTTCAAAGTGCAAGCCCCTAAATTATGTTTGCTTCATGGTAACATGCTTATGTATTGTGGTAGCACTGTGTTAGCAATTAATACAGTGTAATTGCATTAGGGAAAAGCAGACGACAAATAAAGTTTAACTATTTCTAGCGCGCAATGAAATAGTTCCGCGTATTTCCATTACCGGGTGTGAAACGAAACGAAATCCGATTGACGCACAAAATCATAAAAGTTTTCGCAATAGTATTCCAGCCTGCTTAAACTAAATGTAAATGTGACTGTAAACTGCAACACAAAATTAACTCTTTTATACATAAACCACTATCTACATCGCTAGAAACACAGCACCCTGTGTAACGTGGTACGTGTTATATAGCCCGCGTATATCTATAATATCACCTTTTCTGGCCTTGGTCATCGATCCTTAACCTTCCGCTTATTTGATTCCACTACATTAAACACGGAGTTGTATAGTTTAAGAAGGGTCGATTCTCTAACACAAAACCTATGTTCAGCCGTTTATCTACACCGTTTGTCTCAAGATGTGACTACTTTTCCGCAGCATTGAATACCTAAGTACTTGCAACCTTCAGGGAGTGCGATGTTCGAGCGCCTCAGTAACCAGGTTAAAGCGTTCCAGTCGGTCCTTATGCCAAGTGACCGTTCCAAGACGTTAACTGTTGGATTTCTTGTTGCGTGTAATGCCTCGCCACTGTGGTTTTTATCACGTCACATTTAATATGTATGCCTTTGTCTAGTGGTAGTTCGAATTTTAAATATCTGTTACGACCGGTGTCGCTAAGATTTTTTAATAAAATGGCACGGTTACTAAACGACGAAATGGTCTAACAGAAAGAACAAGCCAGCAACAAACTAGTACAATAAAGGTTTATTTCAATAAAAAATTAAATCAATGGCGTAACAAAATAATAACAAATATATCAGACAAAATTTTAGAATGCAAAATAAATGTTAGCTTACAGTTTGTCCCTTTAGGGGGTGTCCCTTTAACAGTCCAATTAATAATCTAACGTCGAATAATCCTGAAGAGTTTTCGGTAGAATGTCCTCGTAGATAAGCACAGTTGAAATAATCAAAAGGTAGAACAATACACGAACGTAATTAATATATTCCAAATCAACACTTTAATATTTATATCACTGTACACTGTAGAATATAATCAAGTATTTCCAAACTATATGTCCAAACTCTATGTCCAAACCTTTATATTCAAACTTCCTACTTAAATCGGCTAACAAGCCCTTATATAGTCCCAAAGAATTTATAGAACGCAGAAGTCTCCAGAACATTCACGAAACCCAGAACATTAACAAAACCCAGTTAAAAGTAACCAAATGCTACGTCATGCGAAATACGTCATGGGAAATACGTCATGACTACTACGATAAACAACCCCTTAACCTGACTAGCGTAACCTTAAACGCTGGTGTGCTACACTACATAACATATCTGTGATACTTCTCATTGGGCCTTTTCTTATTTTCCTATTAATTTATATAAGTGATTTGAATTCACATGGAGACCAACTAACTGTGTGCCCGTGACTGCAGACAGACGGCCATAAGAGACATAATTTACATCTAATTTTTATTTTATTTCTTATTATTATTTTATTTATTTGTTGTTGTTTTTGTTGTTGTTGTTTTTGTTGTAGAGGTGTATAAAGATTCAAATCCAGGTTGAAATATCGAAAGATAATTGAGCTAATTCCATGTTTCATTAGTTTAAAAGGAGGTTGTATTCGACAGTGTGGATCATTTTTTCCTCAAATAACCAAATAAGTCAGTGTTACCTGAAAAGGTCCTATAAAATGTTGTTCCTTGATGCCCTAGATCTGTGTGAACAATCAAGCTAAATCCCCTCTCGTCATTTCAAACAGGTATGTTATTTCCTAAATCTATTTCTAACAGAGACACTAATATTATGCTTATTCATAGATTTGGAAAGAATGAACACTTGGTGATGTTTTTGCAATTTGTGCTGTCTGGCAATAATAGGTAGTGTTTAAAATCGTCTTTACTTAGCCTAAAGTACGAGATTATGCTTAAATCCCCCCCTCCCCCCCCCCCCCCCCCCCCCCCCCCCCCCCCCAAAAAAAAAAAAAAAAAAGTGAGAAAATATTGTTACATGCTTTTGATATTGGTAAACTGTCGGATTCCAGCTTTATAGGGGGTATCCGAGAGTTTGGACCAAAAACCTTTTCATTAAACAACCAAATAAATCAAAGTTACTGGAGCAGATCTCGCGAAATGATGATTATTGGTGTCCTGCACCTGTGTAAAAATTGAACCATAACGCCACAATCGGCATTACAAAAATGTATTTCCTATCTGAGCCACGCTGCACTGTTAGCTATTTTTAAACTAGGAAAACCACGTGACCACTTACGTTTTATATAACTCTTCCACGTCATCTGCACTGACGTTGATGTCTACTACTTTTAGCAGGAAACTCGATCGTTCTTAATTATAGATTTGAAAAGAATGAACATTTTAGGCGTTGATTAGTGAGTTTTACTGCCGTTAAATTTAGCTGCTGATGAAACTCGTCTAACTTAAACTAAAGCATGAGCCACCACCACCCCCCCCCCCCCCCCCCCCCCCACCCCGTTTACGTTTTTATTTAACCTAAATAAGGAGTATGGACTGTTTATTTCAAATTCGTCTATATTGTTTTCTAGTTAGAAAATGTTTAGTTTCCTATTAATATATAACATGTATTTAATTAACGTATTTAAATAGTTCGTAGCTTTCAATGGTATATTGTTTTTAAACAATATTCCTTGTTCATTGCTTTACTTTCGATACAGGAGCGATTGTTGTCCTGCTGTCTTTATAAAAAACATTACACGAACTGACAATTTATTTGCTTGCGACATGTTTTTGATATTACTAATGTATTTTAATGTGTAAAGTTTTCGATTGATAAAATTACAAGGTGAAATGCTTACAGAAGGTTTGACATAGTGTGCAGTGGCGTATCCAGGCATACTCCCTGTACGACCGGGCGTACAAATCGAAATTAAACCTCAAAAATAGAAAAGGCTTAAAATGAGAAAAATGCAATAAAAGTACTGCCTCACCCGGGTAAGGGTTGTTTTTTCAGACCTTCGCTTCTTTAGGAAGTGCAACACAGACACACACAAAAAGTTTCAGTAAAACTTGTGTAGATCTACGTTAATTTTTAACCACAGTTTGCGAAGGTAAGTTTATGTCGCGAGATAATCTATTACGTTCTTTTGATACGTCAGTCATCTATGACGTATATCACTGTCGACTGTTTTCCCGGAACGACATCATTAGGCTATGACGTATAGCATGCGTGTCGGTGGTTTCCCCGGAAGGAGGACTTTATCGCTGGTTCAACACTTGATCCGAATGATGTTTACAAAAGCTGACTCGGCGGGAACTTCCCAAATTTAAACCGTAAACATGGCCAGTGGTCATCACCCACCACACATCGATGTGTTTGCAGACCAATCATCAGCAAATCCTGTTAATGACAGTCAAAAGTTGACCCTGCTGACCCAACAGTGGGAAAACGTTCATTCGTTTAATTTCCCTACGAGGTAAATCTATTCTAGTTCAAAATGTCACAACGAACCCAAGTCAAAACGTACTCAAATCCACACGTCCCACATCCAGGTCAAAACGTACCAAAGTCAATACGTACCCAAGTCATAACGAACGCACACCTCTGGTCAAAGCGTACCCACTTACTAGTAATATTTATGTATCTATTTATGCTCAATACATGAGTCCCATTTATTAAAAGTCAATATTTAATTTGAGAGAATTGGTTGTTTGACGATGTGTATATGAAACAAATGTTGCTCCAAATTGTAAACGATGTGTTGACTGTATTTGTTTTTTTTGTACGTCTACATAGTTTGTCATTCAGATACAAACATCTATATCTAGAAGTGGTACTTATTTAAACTGTTGTTGTTGTTTTTTGTATTTTCTTTGCAATTTCAGGTACAATGGTGGAAAGTTCCGCAAAGCACAGGCGGCATGGTTTTCACAATACAAGTGGTTACGCTATTCAATGGCAACTGATGGTGTATTTTGTGCCCCATGCTGTTTGTTCGGGGAGAATGATCCGAGAGCCAAAACCCTGGTCAAGTCCACAGCAACAGACTGGTGCAACATGAAAAAGATACTGGAAAGGCATGAAAAGTCGGAACACCACACGGGTTGTTGCCATGCTGCATCAAACTTTACTGCAATACAGAATGGGGCATCTAAAGACATCGAGAGCACAATCAACTCTCAGTACAACTCCCTTGTAGAGAAAAATCGTAAAATTATGATGAGCATAGTTGATGCAATTATATTCTGTGGACGACAGAATATAGCTCTAAGGGTTCACCGCGAGGAGGAAGGGCGTGGAAACTTTCAGGCTCTTCTACACTATCAAGCAAAGCATGATGACATATTGCGGCAACACCTTCGGGATGCGGATCCCAGAACAAAATACACCTCTCCCTCGATTCAAAATGAGATAATCGATCTATGCGGACAATCAATCTCGGGGAAGCTGGTGCAAATGTGCAACACATCTGGAATATTTTCACTGATCGCAGATGAGGCTACGGACGCTGCTACCATGGAGCAGATGGCACTATGTGTCCGGTATCTAGAGAAAGACGAAGTCAGAGAAGATTTCTTGGGATTTGCGGTATGCGCAAGTACGACTGGGGAGTCTCTAGCCAACGCCTTCCTGGACAACCTTACGAAATTGGGTAATATATTACACCTGGCAATTTGCTAACATGACGAATATCGTCAAGATTTTTTTCCAAATCCACGTTTGTGCCATTTGTGAAAAATCACTTGGGCATGAAACATTTGCCAATTTTGCCAAATGGTTTGTTTCAGGAGTGAATATCGACAACATGGTGGGTCAGGGCTACGATGGCGCCGGAAACATGTCGGGGAAACATAAGGGTGTGCAGGCGCGGATTCGGCAGATCATTCCAAACGCAGTGTACACACATTGCCGTGCCCACTGTTTGAACCTCGCCATCGTGCATGCATGTATAGAGAAATATGTCCGTAACATGATGTCGACGGTACAGACTATTGCCTTCGCTTTCAATTATTCCGCCAAGCGACTCCTCAGGTTTCAGGATACACTTGAGAACGACCCAATCAGCCGAGATGAAATGGAGGAGAAACAGAAGCTGCAGAACCTATGTGAAACGAGATGGGCAGCGAGGGCGAACTCTCTTCACATCTTCCTTAGTGCTTTCAGGTAGGTAATTCGGCACTGTGGTTAATCATAATCAAGTAGGGGCCTACCGTAGCCAATGATGTTACTTCACTACAATCACATGTTAACATACATTAGTTTAATAGGCCTACACTTCTTAAGATGTGTCATTTGGATAATCATTATACAGTCGAGTCTCGATTATTCGAAGATGGTGGAACTATTTCGCACTTCGGTGATTTGAGCTTGTAAAAGTAGAACCCACAGCCATGAAATAAGTACTGAAAGCAATAACACTGTTATAATATATTAAGACAATAAATTCGAGAAATCGAGAATTCGAGTAATCAGATTTCGATTTATCGAGACTTAAATGTAGTAATATAACATTGCAGTGTTATTTAAAGAAAATATTGTTTATATATAAACTAAAACGGTATGTTGATGTTGGTAAATTTATTTACTTTGCAGAACCGTGGTCTCTTCCCTTGAGCAGTTGGCTGACGAGGGTGACACCAAAGCAGCCGGTCACAAGCTTGCCGTATTGACGTTTGACTTCATAATTACGCTGGTATCCGCCGAGCATATTCTAGCATCACTCGTCCAACTGTCAGAGATGTTGCAGTCGAAAACATGTGACCTTATTAGAGCAGCACGTGAGGCAAAGGTTGTACAGACAATGCTACAGGTAATAAAACGCGTTATAAATTAATATACTTGTAAGACTCAGTTTGAGGGCCGCGCCAAGATCGGGGATAGATTCTCAGATCGGGAACCGATTCTCAAATCAAGGGCTTATTTTGCAATTTAATTTCCATACTCTGGGGCTAATCGGTGCTTAGACGACCAGACGTATAGTGTAGATTTCGTGGCGTCATCTAACGTCTTATTGAATGTGTATAGAATAGTATACATAATATGTATCATTTATACAGTAAACAGTTGACATTTTCAAATCAATAGTTACGATGTTAGTGATTGGACCAATTACTAACTGAACATAATGGTGTGCTTGCTGTGTTTCAGAATGAAAGAAACGACGAAACCGTGTGGGCTGACCTCTATCAGAAAGCGGTTGACCTTGCAACTGATGTCGGTGTCCAGCCGTCTGTGCCGCGGAATGTAGGTCGCCAGCGTAACCGTCCAAACGCACCGGCTGACACCCCTTCTACATTCTGGAGGGTGAATATGTACCTGTCATTTATGGATCATCTGACTACGGAGCTTTCTGACAGATTGTTGCAGGCAAATGACCGCTATTTGGCACAACGACTAATTCCAGCCCAAGTAAGTTTGATTGTATACTGTAAAACATTTAAACATACAGTCGAAACTCGATCCTTCGCACGCATAAAGGGTGATTCAGCATTGTAAAATAGTTTCCACAACTTCGAATTTTCGAGCTATCATTGTATTAAATAAATTATTCTGACACATTTGATGCAGTTTCCAATAAGAATGTGTGGTAAACACGTTTAATTTTAATTAACACTTTCTTCCAAATGCTAATAAACGAGGAAATAATCTGAATATATGAATATATATGCAGAGGTGAAATGACAGGTTTTATTTGTATTGAAATAAGTGTAGGAAACGGAGCATTTGCGCGTTATGAGCAAATGTTCCGTATTCAACAAAGTTTTCAGTTATCGTCAAAAGATGAGATACATAATATAACATTGCACATGTACCTGTTTTCCGGGATCCAGTTGATTCTTACAGAACTTTGCAATATTAAGAATAATTAGTATGAACATTTTCAAATGGGTTATAAATACATCGTTGTTTTGCAAAACGTCATTGTTCTTAGCAAATGGTCCAGCTGCCTTTAAAAGTGAAATACCACAATGACCCTTAATTGCCGCATTGAACGTTGCGATTAATATAATAGTATGGACTATGATTATGTTTTATTGTTCATACACATACTAATCGGGATATGGGAATCATACTATTTATGTTTGCCGATGCCGTGAAGTAATTGTAACGTGCGGATCGGCCAGCAGTACCCACCTAGTCAACGTCGCTTAGCTTCCATGTCAAGACAAAGCACCGAAAATCTTAGATCCCCAGCGAGGCTTGGTAAAAGCGTGTTATTATGTTACACTATTTGTTTCATTTATACAGGTACAACAGTTCAACTTGCCGGCAGCAGACTGTGTGGAGATCTATAGAGGTTTTCAGGCATGTCTCGACACAGACCAAGCCACCGTCGCAAGAGAGTGCTCGAAGTGGAAGACATGGTGGACCGATCCCGCACTGGCCAATGACCGCCCGGAAGCACCAGCCTCCCTTAGTGAAAGTGTTCGTTTGGCCAACGAGATCCTGTACCCAAATGTCCGGCGCTGTCTTGCTATATTATTAGTAATGCCTGTGTCAACGGCCACCGCAGAGAGGTCCTTCTCTACTATGCGCAGAGTGAAAACCTACCTCAGAAGTACCATGGGTACCGAGCGCATGTCAGGATTGGGGCTGATGAACATTTATCGCGACATGCAGATCAGCTCGGAAAACATTGTTGACAAGTTTGCCGAAAAAAAACAACGCAGGCTTGCGTTTGTGTTTAAAGTTTAAACTTCGTAAAACTTTGTGTCTGCTGGCCTGTTAAAGAGTGGTCCATTGGAAACAATTTATGAATATCAGTTTTCAGACGATTAGTCATTTCACTCTATACACATTACCAACTGACGATGGGATACGAATCGTTGAATCGGACTCGATGCGTACTTGACGGAAACACAAGTTCTCAAAATAGGCGGCTAAAACCAATCTGGCAAGCACATAGTCCAGCGGTAGTACACAGCGTGTGTAGTGAAAATATTCAAGACAGCAGGCACTAATACTCACAAAGTATGATACTAGGAAATGTTTAAAGTGAACAGTAACAAATGCCATCGACGTATGATAAATGGCCATGGTCATATTTATATCTGTTATGTTATATAATGAAAAAAATATATTTGATTTCCACGTGAATTCATGCTTTATATATATTTCGCCGAAGAATGCTACGCAACTCGCACCAAACCAAATCGCGTCAGGGAAAATTCGTACCAATATTGAATAACTCGAAAAAATACAAACTTACAAACGGTAAACAGCAATTAACACCACACCATATCAATTAACACCTAACAGCCAGTATCAGCACTCGTGCCGTAGTTAACACTAACTCGCACTACAGCGTAGACAAGGGGCGAGTTGTCTAATGTTGGTACGAAGTAAAGCTGGTGCGAAATGCGAATTGAAACCTCTGATGGAGGATATAGATTGTCTATCTAGGCATTAAGATTTAATGCAAAACCTAACTATGCTAAAGAATTGTTACGTGAGATATTCTTTACGTAGTGGTTTTATCATTTTACCTTAAAAAATGACAAGTTTGATGTTATTTGGTTATAATAAAACTCCCGAATAGATAAAATACACATACTTCAATTCGTATTTCATTTAAGAGCAAGAAATTATAAACTAAAGTTACTACTTAAAATTATGCAGAAGTAAATTATGTTATCAGTTTAATTTACTCGTTTTCCAGGAAGAATAAACGCTATGCTTAAAACGTTTTTGTTAAAAATTTGGTAACGGATCGGCCTCTTTCCGATCCCACAAAGGCCGACAGAGAGGAAATGTGCTTCATATGCATCCGAAAGAGGATCAAACCAGCTTTCGAGTCCTGAAGAGACTTTGGCTCTATCTTGGGGCTGACTGCCTCAAAAATGTCTGCGTAACTGGAAAAAATCTGCACAAATAAGGGGATCGTTGGTCGCGGATAGGTCCTTTCCGACCCCGACAAGGCCGACTTAGAGGAAATGTGACACCACTTCTTCATATGCATATGAAAGAGGATCAAACCAGCTTTTAACTGCTGAAGAGCGTTTGGCTCTATCTTGGGGCTGACTGCCTCAAAAATGTCTCCGTATGTGGTAGAAAATCTGCAAAAAAGGGGATTTTTGGTCGCGTATAGACCTCTTTCCGACCCCGACAAGGCCGACATAGAGGAAATGTGACACCACTTCTTCATATGCATACTAAAATGATTTAACCAGCTTTTAACTGCTGAAGAGCGTTTGGCTCTATCTTGGGGCTGGCTGCCTCAAAAATGTCTCCGTATGTTGTAGGAAATCGGCAAAAAGGGGATTTTTTGGTCGCGTATAGACCTCTTTCCGACCCCGACAAGGCCGACATAGAGGAAATGTGACACCACTTCTTCATATGCATATGAAACAGAATTGAATCAGCTTTTAAGTGCCGCTGAGCGTTTGGCTCTATCTTGGGGCTGACTACCTCAAATATGTCTCCGTATGTGGTAGGAAATCTGCAAAAAAGGGGATTTTTGGACGCGTATAGACCTCTTTCAGACCCCGACAAGGCCGACATAGAGGAAATGTGACACCACTACTTCATATGCATATGAAACAGAAATAAATCAGCTTTTAAGTGCCGCGGAGCGTTTGGCTCTATCTTGGGGATGACTGCCTCAAAAATGTCGCCGTAAGTGGTAGAAAATCTGCAAAAAAGGGGGATTTTTGGTCGCGTATAGACCTCTTTCCGACCCCGACAAGGCCTACATAGAGGAAATGTGACACCACTTCTTCATATGCATATGAAAGAGGATCAAACCAGCTTTTAACTGCTGAAGAGCCTTTGGCTCTATCTTGGGGCTGACTGCCTAAAAAATGTCTCCGTATGTGGTAGCAAATTTGCAGAATAAGGGGATTTTTGTTCGCGTATAGACCTCTTTCCGACCCCGACAAGGCCAACATAGAGGAAATGTGACACCACTTCTTCATATGCATATGAAAGAGGATCAAACCAGCTTTTAACTGCTGCAGAGCGTTTGGCTCTATCTTGGGGCTGACGGTCTCAAAAATGTCTCTGAAAGTGGAAGAAAATCTGCAAAAAAGTTGGATTTTTGGTCGCGTATAGACCTCTTTCCGACCCCGACAAGGCCGACATAGAGGAAATGTGACACCACTTCTTCATATGCATATGAAAGAGGATCAAACCAGCTTTTAACTGCTGAAGAGCCTTTGGCTATATCTTGGGGCTGACTGCCTCAAAAATGTCTCCGTATGTGGTAGCAAATTTGCAAAATAAGTGGATTTTTGGTCGCGTATAGACCTCTTTCCGACCCCGACAAGGCCGACATAGAGGAAATGTGACACCACTTCTTCATATGCATATGAAAGAGGATTAAACCAGCTTTTAACTGCTACAGAGCGTTTGGCTCTATCTTGGGGCTGACTGTCTCAAAAATGTCTCTGTAAGTGGTAGGAAATCTGCAAAAAAGTTGGATTTTCGGTCGCGTATAGACCTCTTTCTGACCCCGACAAGGCCGACATAGAGGAAATGTGACACCACTTCTTCATATGCATACGGAAGAAGATTGAACCAGCTTTCGAGTCCTGAAAAGTCTTTGGCTCTATCTTGGGGCTGACTGCCTCAAAAATGTCTCCCTATGTGGTAGGAAATCTGCAAAAAAAGGGATTTTTGGTCGCGTATAGACCTCTTTCCGACCCCGACAAGGCCGACATAGAGGAAATGTGACACCACTTCTTCATATGCATATGAAAGAGGATCAAACCAGCTTTTAACTGCTGAAGAGCCTTTGGCTCTATCTTGGGTCTGACTGCCTCAAAAATGTCTCCGTATGTGGTAGCAAATTTGCAAAATAAGTGGATTTTTGGTCGCGTATAGACCTCTTTCCGACCCCGACAAGGCCGACATAGAGGAAATGTGACACCACTTCTTCATATGCATATGAAAGAGGATTAAACCAGCTTTTAACTGCTGAAGAGCGTTTGGCTCTATCTTGGGGCTGACTGCCTCAAAAATATCTCCGTGTGTGGTAGCAAATTTGCAAAATAAGGGGACTTTTGGTCGCGTATAGACCTCTTTCCGACCCCGACAAGGCCGACATAGAGGAAATGTGACACCACTTCTTCATATGCATATTAAAGAGAATTAAACCAGCTTTTAACTGCTGCAGAGCGTTTGGCTCTATCTTGGGGCTGACTGTCTCAAAAATGTCTCTGAAAGTGGTAGGAAATCTGCAAAAAAGTTGGATTTTCGGTCGCGTATAGACCTCTTTCTGACCCCGACAAGGCCAACATAGAGAAAATGTGACACCACTTCTTCATATGCATATGAAAGAAGATCAAACCAGCTTTTAACTGCCGCAGAGCGTTTGGCTCTATCTTGGGGCTGACTGTCTCAAAAATGTCTCTGAAAGTGGTAGGAAATCTGCAAAAAAGTTGGATTTTCGGTCGCGTATAGACCTCTTTCTGACCCCGACAAGGCCGACATAGAGGAAATGTGACACCACTTCTTCATAAGCACATGAAAGAAGATTGAACCAGCTTTTTACTGCTGCAGAGCGTTTGGCTCTATCTTGGGGCTGACTGCCTCAAAAATGGCTCCGTATGTGGTAGGAATCTGCTGAAAAGTTGGATTTTTGGTTGTGTCTAGACCTCTTTTTGACGCCAACAAAGCCGAATAAGAGGAAATGTGACACCACTTCCTCAAATGCATATGAAAGAGTGTTGAACCAGCTTTTAACTGCGACATAACGTTTGGCTCTATCTTGGGGCTTACTGCCTCAAAATGTCTCAATAAGTGGAAGAAAACTCAAAAAAGGGGGATACTTGGTCGCGTATAGGCCTCTTTCCGACCCCGACAAGTCCGACATAGAGGAAATGTGACACCACTTCTTTATATGCATATGAAAAAGGATCAAACTAGCCTTTAACTTCCGCAGAGCGTTTGGCTCTATCTTGGGGCTGACTGCCTCAAAAATGTCTCTGTATGTGGTAAGAAATCTGCAAAAAAGGGGGATTTTTGGTCGCGTATAGACCTCTTTCCGACCCGACAAGGCCGACATAGAGGAAATGTGACACCACTTCTTCATATGCATATGAAAGATGGTTAAACCAGCTTTTATCTGCCACAGAGCGTGTGGCTCTATCTTGGGGCTGACTGCCTTAAAAATGTCTCCGTATATGGTAAGAAATCTGCAAAAAAGGGGGATACTTGGTCGCGTATAGACCTCTTTCCGACCCCGACAAGGCCTACATAGAGGAAATGTGACACCACTTCTTCATATGCATATGAAAGGGGATCAAACCAGCTTTTAACTGCTGAAGAGCCTTTCGCTCTATCTTGGGGCTGACTGCTTCAACCATGTCTCCGTAAATGGTAGGAAATCTGCAGGACTTTTGGTCGCGTATTCGTCCCCGACAAGGCCGACATAGAGGAAATGTGACACCACTTCTTCATAAGCACATGAAAAAAGATTGAACCAGCTTTTTACTGCTGCAGAGCGTTTGGCTCTATCTTGGGGCTGACTGCCTCAAAAATGGCTCCGTATGTGTTAGGAATCTGCTGAAAAGTTGGATTTTTGGTTGTGTCTAGACCTCTTTTTGACGCCAACAAAGCCGACATAGAGGAAATGTGACACCACTTCCTCAAATGCATATGAAAGAGTATCGAACCAGCTTTTAACTGCGACATTACGTTTGGCTCTATCTTGGGGCTTACTGCCTCAAAATGTCTCTTTAAGTGGTAGGAAATCTGCAAAAAAGTTGGATTTTTGGACGCGTATAGACCTCTTTCCCACCCCGACAAGGCCGACATAGAGGAAATGTGACACCACCTCTTCATATGCATATGAAAGAAGATTAAACCAGCTTTTAACTGCAGAAGAGCGTTTGGCTCTATCTTGGGGCTGACTGCCTCAAAAATGTCTCAATAAGTGGTAAGAAAACTCAAAAAAGGGGGATACTTGGTCGCGTATAGACCTCTTTCCGACCCCGACAAGGCCGACATAGAGGAAATGTGACACCACTTCTTTATATGCATATGAAAGAGGATCAAACTAGCCTTTAACTTCCGCAGAGCGTTTGGCTCTATCTTGGGGCTGACTGCCTCAAAAATGTCTCTGTATGTGGTAAGAAATCTGCAAAAAAGGGGGATTTTTGGTCGCGTATAGACCTCTTTCCGACCCGACAAGGCCGACATAGAGGAAATGTGACACCACTTCTTCATTTGCATATGAAAGATGGTTAAACCAGCTTTTATCTGCCACAGAGCGTGTGGCTCTATCTTGGGGCTGACTGCCTTAAAAATGTCTCCGTATATGGTAAGAAATCTGCAAAAAAGGGGGATACTTGGTCGCGTATAGACCTCTTTCCGACCCCGACAAGGCCTACATAGAGGAAATGTGACACCACTTCTTCATATGCATATGAAAGGGGATCAAACCAGCTTTTAACTGCTGAAGAGCCTTTCGCTCTATCTTGGGGCTGACTGCTTCAACCATGTCTCCGTAAATGGTAGGAAATCTGCAGGACTTTTGGTCGCGTATAGACCTCTTTTCGTCCCCGACAAGGCCGACATAGAAGAAATGTGACACCACTTCTTCATATGCATACGGAAGAAGATTGAACCAGCTATCGAAACCTGAAAAGTCTTTGGCTCTGGGGCTGACTGCCTCAATGTCTGCGTAACTGGAAAAAAATATGCACAAATAGGGGGATCGTTGGTCGCGGATAGGCCTCTTTCCGACCCATTCTTCATATGCATCCGAAAGAGGATCAAACCAGATTTCGACTCCTTAAGCGCTTTGGTCTCGATCTTGGGGCTGACTGCCTGAAAAATGTCTCCTCAGTTGTTTTAAAAGCAGCAAAATAATAGATTTTTGGTCGCGGATAGGACACTTTCCGACAACGCAAAGGCCGACATAGAGAAAATGTGACTCCATTTCTTCATATGCATCCGAAATAGGGTCGAACCTGGCTCGCCGATTACATATTTAGCCATTACCTTATTGTCTAAAATATGCTTGTTTGATTTGCAACGCTGATCTATCGTTCTGTCGGCCCACAACCTTTAATGGGGGCTAAGGGGCGAGTCGGGCAACATCACGCCTGACAGTCTATTTTCATACACCGACAATAAAAACATACACAAAATTTGAACTGACTTCCCCAAACGTAAAATGATCTTTGAGCAAAATATGCAAAAGGTACAAAGATACATACTACAGCATTCAATCAACTTTTGTATTCTGATATCATTAAGTTTGAGAATCCTCAGGATATAACCGATACTGTTTTAACAAAGTCAAGTTACTCAACATAATGAGTAAGGCAGTGGACAGCCATAGAGAAGACGGTTGAGGAGAGAGTAATGAGTAAGGGAGTGGATAGCCATAGAAAAAGAGGAGTGAGGAGAGAGTAATGAGTAAGGGAGTGGATAGCCATAGAGAAGACGATTGAGGAGAGAGTTATGAGTAAGGGAATGGATAGCCATACAGAAGACGATTGAGGAGAGAGTTATGAGTAAGGGAGTGGATAGCCATAGAGAAGACGATTGAGGAGAGAGTTATGAGTAAGGGAGTGGATAGCCATAGAGAAGACGATTGAGGAGAGAGTTATGAGTAAGGGAGTGGATAGCCATAGAAAAAGAGGAGTGAGGAGAGAGTAATGAGTAAGGCAGTGGATAGCCATAGAGAAGACGATGGAGGAGAGAGTTATGAGTAAGGGAGTGGATAGCCATAGAGAAGACGATTGAGGAGAGAGTTATGAGTAAGGGAATGGATAGCCATACAGAAGTCGATTGAGGAGAGAGTTATGAGTAAGGGAGTGGATAGCCATAGAGAAGACGATTGAGGAGAGAGTTATGAGTAAGGGAGTGGATAGCCATAGAGAAGACGGTTGAGGAGAGAGTTATGAGTAAGGGAGTGGATAGCCATAGAAAAAGGAGTGAGGAGAGAGTAATGAGTAAGGCAGTGGATAGCCATAGAGAAGACGATTGAGGAGAGAGTTATGAGTAAGGGAGTGGATAGCCATAGAGAAGACGATTGAGGAGAGAGTTATGAGTAAGGGAGTGGATAGCCATACAGAAGACGATTGAGGAGAGAGTTATGAGTAAGGGAGTGGATAGCCATAGAGAAGACGATTGAGGAGAGAGTTATGAGTAAGGGAGTGGATAGCCATAGAGAAGACGGTTGAGGAGAGAGTTATGAGTAAGGGAGTGGATAGCCATAGAGAAGACGATTGAGGAGAGAGTTATGAGTAAGGGAGTGGATAGCCATAGAGAAGACGGTTAAGGAGAGAGTTATGAGTAAGGGAGTGGATAGCCATAGAAAAAGAGGAGTGAGGAGAGAGTAATGAGTAAGGGAGCAGATAGCCATAGAAATAGAATAAGAGGATTGAGGAGAGAGTAATGAGTAATGAGTAAGGCAGTGGATAGCCATAGCGAAGACGATTGAGGAGACATTTATGAGTAGGGGAGTTGATAGGCATGTAAGAGAGGATTACCGGAGAGTTGTGAGTAAGGGAGTGTTTAAACAAAGAATGGACGAGTGAGGAGAGAAAGAGAGAGAAAGAGAGATAGAAAGGTACAGAGGGATGGGTGGTGATGTATGGAAGAGGATATAGTTTTAGATTAAGAAGAGCAATGAAAAGACATAGAAGTCAGCTTCAATGTGACCTGTGGTGCGCAGATGATTCTATCCAGGGATGTGTCTGGTTCCACCAATAATAACTGAAGTCCGCCCGTTAATGACCATAATGTCGCTGCGATGTTTTTCGAAAATAAAAGAATAAAAGGGTGAGGGGGTGGGGTGGGGGTGGGGGTGGGGTGGGGGTGTTTAATAGTCAGATTAATTAACCTATTCAATAGAATTATTTCATTGGTCATGATTCAGTTTCTAAAAATGTTGGGGACATTTTTTTCGCTATTTCGCTAATAAAAATGCACTGAATATTATGCCTGGCCATTTTTAACATAAAGACGATAACGACAATTCGCACTGGGCATTCATTTTGCGCATACAATGTAAGTGCTCTTCAGTTGAAAGAAGGAAGTTAAGTAAAAAAGTAGTTAAGTACTATTAAGTAATAGTAAAAATAGGGTTAAAGCGCTTTAAAACTTTGTGTTGATGGTTCGAATCCCGTATGGACTCGCATGGTCAATTCTTTTTCTTCCTACTCTTTCACTTCGACAATTATTTCTGCCATATTCTGCCAGATAAAAAGGAAACATGTGTAGTTTTTAGTTTTAATTTTGTATATAATTTGTATAATTTGTTTCCAAGCAATACTAAATAACAACACACCTCTCTTAAAGAGGATATAACATAATATCTGGAGTTTTCTTATTTCTAAAAAATATATCTTAAATACCAATTTAGAAGACAAATACTAGTATCCATTAATTCCAAACTGAATGGAGAAAAATGTGCTTGCCGACTATGCATGATAGATTTCCATATAGAGTCATTAATTGATAGAATTTGTCAAATGCTTAACGAGCATATGCTTCAGTTGTACCCATTTTACAAAATAAATAAATAAATAAAATAAACCGTAAGTCATATAATGTTTTTTCTTTTGACGTGTTCAGCATACAAAGAACTATAAAATATGACGAAATGAAAAAGTATGAAACTGTTTTTAAAAAATGTGTCAAACAAACTGAGAAAAAAAGCTGATTTGCATAATAAGTTGTAGTCAAATTATCATATTGTAGTGAAAATCGAATATATTTTTTACTTTACAGTGTGTATGCTATCTAATCATGTTTTGGTAACAAATCGATTGTGTGCAACACTTTAAAAGAATTCTTTTAAGAGAATATTGTTAGTCATACTATTATTGTGTGTTTAAATCTTTGTAAACATGGAAAAGTTCTGGAAAAATACACAGCAAAACTATGTGACCCTATGGTCAGGGTAATGGTGAAAACAAAAACAAAACAACGAGCTCGTAAACCCTCTGTTTTGTCTATGTTTAAATGGAGCATAGTTTTAAAAAAATATGTAAAAATGAAGAAATCAATTAAAGGAAATAAGATATAGGAATCGTCTTCACAACGCGTGTTGTCCTATTCCCAAATTCGTATAAAATTATTCTATATATCAACTACTATTAAAGTGTGTTATTAAGTAATATTATCAATAAATCAACAATGTTACTTCATTGCTCTCTGTCTCTATCTCGCTCTCTCTCTCTCTCTCTCTCTCTCTCTCTCTCTCTCTCTCACTCGCTCCTCGCTTCTCCCTCTCTCTCTTCTCTCTCTCTTCGCTCTCTCTCCTCTCTCACTTCTCTCTCTCCCTTTCTCTCTTATCTCTATTCTCTCTCTATTCTTTCAATCTTCTCTCTCCTCCCCTCTCTTTCTCTCTTCTCTCTCTCTCTCTCTCTCTCTCTCTCTCTCTCTCTCTCTCTCTCTCTCTCTCTCTCTCTCTCTCTTTATCCCTCTTTCAGTCATTCTTTCATTGTCAAAAATGGGATCTACAAGTTCACTATGAGAAATCTAAAGAGTATAATATCAAAAACGACGAGACTTACATAAACAATATTGATCAGGTGTGTGCATGTGAACTGTGGTTAAAGAGTTAAAGTAGACGGGAACAATAATTAAAAAAAACAACAGGAGGATCTGGCATTAAAAACAATATGTCCTTACTCCTCTGGGAAAGTATTAAGGACATCAATAATAAAAAGACTAGATATTTGCACTTAACACCTAGTATCCTAAGTCAGTTCAATTTAAGGGTTTTAAGATATAAATTACGCAAGTACTGCTTCAACTGACCAATATAGATGCCCATTATATTTCGGTAAATTGCAGCTGAAAATATTTAATTACGTCACGCATACTATTGTTGAATGACTTTAATACAGGTTTAAGAAAATGACGACAGAATGTAAGATACCTTCCTAAAGACAGTCGGTTTCAACTAGGTATGGTTAGGCCATTAGTACTGATTTTAAACAATAAAAAGACGTTGAGTTTTGTATTAAATCTTTATCGAAGAAAAATGGGTTGTGTATTTTGTTTAACAACCTAACAAATTTTAAAGATCGTTTTGAATTAGTAAATATTATTATGATACATTGCCTTTTACGTATTGAGTATACTTGTCTAAAATAAACTTATCTGCCGATAAGTTAAGGATTGTAACAGGAAAAAACGATAGAATTATTATTTTGTCTTATTTTGTTCATTTTCTCAGAATGCATATTAGTTTTATTAGAAAAATACAATGGTGCTATCATTGAACACATTTGTCGTAAAATCGGAATAATTTAACAAATAAATAATCAGTATTATTATAAATATTATTATTTGTTTTAATTAAATTGTTAAATACCCATTCCACAAACTTGGTATTTTTCCTAAAATTACGTTCATTTACCTTAATGAGAAAATTTTGTTGTTTATTTTATCATTTGAAACTTAATTGCTGTTAATTTGAATGTGAACACATGTATTTAACAACGTTATGAGTATAGGCTGCAGTGTCAGTTGTAATAAATACCTACACTATTTATTGTACTTTTTAGTCAAACGTTAGCGTCTTATGATATGAGAACAATTTGCAAATATTTAATTGTTCTCAGATTTATGCCATGTAAACTTGTCAAAAACAGTTGATGTTTTCCAAAATCGAGCTAAATAAATAGTTTTCCATGTATACCCACTACAAGATAGTTGCGTGTACACATTTCGGAGCGGCTACTTAATTTGGTTGTTTTTAAAATGAAGTACGGTTTTAGAAATATTGAAAAATACCATCTTTCACCTTTACTTTACTTTACTTTTACCAAAGATCCATATGTCGATGCTTTTACGAGACTTTGAAAGGCAAATTTGAAATACTAGAAATAAAATGTAATATCAAAGAAAATGCAAAAAAGTTATTGTTCGCTTGGAAGGTGTTCCTAAAATGTGAAGTGGTGTCAGATTTTCTCTATGTTGGCCTTGTCGGTGTTGGAAAAAGGTCTCTCCGCGATAATGAAAATCTGCTTTTTTTCGGATATCCGACCAAATACATATATAAAAGCTTTTTTGAGTGCAGATATTTGACCAAATACGGAGACATTTTCATGATAGCCAGCCGAAAGATAGAGCCCAATGCTCTTCAGTAGTCGGAAGATGGTTTGATCATATTTCGGATGTATACAAAGAAGTGGTGTTTATTCTATGTCTGCCTAGTCGGGATCGGGAGGACCCTCAGCGACCAAGAAAATCCGCTTTTTTTTCGGATTTCCGACCAAATATATATAGATTATTAGGCAGTCAAGATAGAGACCATGAAACGAAAGCTAGTTCGATCCTCTTTCAGATGCATATGAAGAAATGCTGTCACATTTCTTCTATGTCGGCCGTGTGGGGGGTAGGAGTAAGGTCTATACGCGACAAAAAATCCCTTATTTTACAGATTTCCTAATTCATACGGAGACATTTTTGAGGCAGTCAGCCCCAAGATAGAGCCAAAGTCTTGTCAGGACTCGAAAGCTGGTTCGATCCTCTTTCAGAAGCATATGATAAAGTGGAGTCACATTTCCTCTATGTCGGCCTGGTCCGGGTCGAAAAGAGGTCCATACGCGACCAAAAATCCCCCTTTTTTGCAGATTTCCTACCACTTTACGAGACATTTTTGAGGTAGTCAGCCCCAAGATAGCGCCAAACGCTCTGCAACAATTAAAAGCTGGTTTGATTCTCTTTCATAAGCATTTGAGGAAGTGGTGTCACATTTCCTTTATGTCGGCTTTGTCGGGGGCGGAAAGAGGTCTATACGCGACCAAAAACCCCCTTTTTGCAGATTTCCTACCACTTACGAGATATTTTTGAGGTAGTCAGCCCCAAGATAGCGCCAAACGCTCTGCAGCAGTCAAAAGCTGGTTTGATCCTCTTTCATATGCATATGAAGAAGTGGTGTCACATTTCCTCTATGTCGGCCTTGTCGGGGTCGGAAAGAGGTCTATACGCGACCAAAAATCCCCCTTTTTGCAGATTTCCTACCAATTACGAGACATTTTTGAGGTAGTCAGCCCCAAGATAGAACCAAACGCTCTGCAGCAGTCAAAAGCTGGTTTGATCCTTTTTCATATGCATATAAAGAAGTGGTGTCACATTTCCTCTATGTCGGCCTTGTTGGGGTCGGAAAGAGGTCTATACGCGACAAAAAAAAACATTTTTTTTGCAGATTTTCTTCCACATACAGAGACATTTTTAAGGTAGTCAGCCCCAAGATAGAGCCAAACGCTCTAAGGCAGTTAAAAGCTGGTTTGATCTTCTTTCATATGCATATAAAGAAGTGGTGTCACATTTCCTTTATGTCGGCCTTGCCGGGGTCGAAAAGAGGTCTATACGCGACCAAAAATCCCCCTTTTTGCAGATTTCCTACCACATAGGGAGACATTTTTGAGACAGTCAGCCCCAAGATAGAGCCAAACGCTCTGCAGCAGTTAAAAGCTGGCTTGATCCTCTCTCATATGCATATAAAGAAGTGGTGTCACATTTCCTCTATGTAGGCCTTGTCGGGGTCGAAAAGAGGTCTATACGCGACCAAAAATTCCCCTTTTTTGCAGATTTCCTACCATATAGGGAGACATTTTTGAGGCAGTCAGCCCCAAGATAGAGCCAAAGACTTTTCAGGACTCGAAAGCTGATTCAATCTTGTTTCGTATTCATATGAAGAAGCGGTGTCACATTTCCTCTATGTCGGCCTTCTCGGGGTCGGAAAGAGGTCTATACGCGACCAATACTGTCCCTTTTTTGCAGATTTCCTACCACTTACAGAGACATTTTTGAGACAGTCATCCCCAAGATAGAGCCAAGCGCTCTGCGGCAGTCAAAAGCTGGTGTAATCCTCTTTCATATGCTAATGGAGAAGTGGTGTCACATTTCCTCTATGTTGGCCTTGTCGGGGTCGGAAAGAGTTCTATACGCGACCAAAAATCCCGTTTGTTTGCAGATTTCCTACCACATACGGAGACATTTTTGAGGCAGTCAGCCCCAAGATAGAGCCACACGCTCTGCGGCAGTTAAAAGCTGGTTTGATCCTCTTTCATATGCATATGAAGAAGTGGTGTCACATTTTCTCTATGTCGGCCTTGTCGGGGTCGGAAAGAGGTCTATACGCGAACGAAAATCCAACTTTTTTGCAGATTTCCTACCACATTCAGAGACATTTTTGATACAGTCAGCCCCAAGATAGAGCCAAGCGCTCTTCAGCAGTTAAAAGCTGGTTTGATCTTCTCTCATATGCATATAAAGAAGTGGTGTCACATTTCCTCTATGTCAGCCTTATCGGGATCGGAAAGAGGTCGATACGCGACCAAAAAATCCAACTATTTTGCAGATTTCCTACCACATTCAGAGACTTCTTTGATACAGTCAGCTCCAAGATAGAGCCAAGCGCTCTACGGCAGTCAAAAGCTGGTTTAATCCTCTTTCATATGCATATGAAGAAGTGGTGTCACATTTCCTCTATGTCGGCCTTGTCGGGGTCGGAAAGAGGTCTATACGCGACCGAAAATCCAACTTTTTTGCAGATTTCCTACCACTTTTAGAGGCATTTTTGAGACAGTCAGCCCCAAGATACAGCCAAGCGCTCTGCAGCAGTCAAAAGCTGGTTTAATCCTCTTTCATATGCATATGAAGAAGTGGTGTCACATTTCCTCTATGTCAGCCTTGTCGGGGTCGGAAAGAGGTCTATACGCGACCAAAAAATCTCCTTTTTGCCGATTTCCTACCACATACGGAGACATTTTTGAGGCAGTCAGCCCCAAGATAGAGCCAAACGCTCTGCGGCAATTAAAAGCTGCTTTAATCCTCTTTCATATGCATATGAAGAAGTGGTGTCACATTTCCTCTATGTTGGCCTTGTCGGGGTCGGAAAGAGGTCTATACGCGACCGAAAATCCAACTTTTTTGCAGATTTCCTACCACATTCAGAGACATTTTTGAGACAGTCAGACCCAAGATAGAGCCAAGCGCTCTACGGCAGTCAAAAGATGGTTTAATCTTCTTTCATATGCATATGAAGAAGTGGTGTCACATTTCCTATATGTCAGCCTTATCGGGATCGGAAAGAGGTCGATACGCGACCAAAAAATCCAACTATTTTGCAGATTTCCTACCACATTCAGAGACATTTTTGATACAGTCAGCCCCAAGATAGAGCCAAGCGCTCTACGGCAGTCAAAACCTGGTTTAATCCTCTTTCATATGCATATGAAGAAGTGGTGTCACATTTCCTCTATGTCGGCCTTGTCGGGGTCGGAAAGAGGTCTATACGCGACCGAAAATCCAACTTTTTTTCAGATTTCCTACCACTTACAGAGACATTTTTGAGACAGTCATCTCCAAGATAGAGCCAAGCGCTCTACGGCAGTCAAAAGCTGGTGTAATCCTCTTTCATATGCATATGAAGAAGTGGTGTCACATTTCCTATATGTCAGCCTTATCGGGATCGGAAAGAGGTCGATACGCGACCAAAAATCCAACTATTTTGCAGATTTCCTACCACATTCAGAGACATTTTTGAGACAGTCAGCCCCAAGATAGAGCCAAGCGCTCTACGGTAGTCAAAAGCTGGTTTGATCTTCTCTCATATGCATATGAAGAAGTGGTGTCACATTTCCTCTATGTCGGCCTTGTAGGGGTCGGAAAGAGGTCTATACGCGACCGAAAATCCAACTATTTTGCAGATTTCCTACCACTTTTAGAGACATTTTTGAGACGGTCAGCCCCAAGATATAGCCAAGCGCTCTGCGGCAGTCAAAAGCTGGTTTAATCCTCTTTTATATGCATATGAAGAAGTGGTGTCACATTTCCTCTATGTCGGCCTTGTCGGGGTCGGAAAGAGGTATATACGCGACCGAAAATCCAACTTTTTTGCAGTTTTCCTACCACTTACGAGACATTTTGAGTTAATCAGCCCCAAGATAGAGCCAAACGCTCTGCAACAATTAAAAGCTGGTTCGATCCTCTTTCATATGCATTTGAGGAAGTGGTGTCATATATCCTTTATGTCGGCCTTTTCGGGGTCGGAAAGAGGTCTATACGCGACCAAAAATCACCCACTTTGCAGATTTCCTTACACATACGGAGATATTTTTTAGGCAGTCAGCCCCAAGATAGAGCCAAACGCTCTTCAGCAGTTAAAAGCTGGTTTGATCCTCTCTCATATGCATATAAAGAAGTGGTGTCACATTTCCTCTTTGTCGGCCTTGTCTGGGTCGAAAAGAGGTCTATACGCGCCCAAAAATCCAACTTTTTTGCAGATTTCCTACCACATAGGGAGACATTTTCGAGGCAGTCAGCCCCAAGATAGAGCCAAAGACTTTTCAGGACTCGAAAGCTGGTTCAATCTTCTTTCGTATGCATATGAAGAAGTGGTGTCACATTTCCTCTATGTTGGCCTTGTCGGGATCGGAAAGAGGTCTACGCGACCAAAAATCCAACTTTTTTTGCAGATTTCCTACCACTTACGAGATATTTTTGAGGTAGTTAGCCCCAAGATAGAGCCAAACGCTCTGCAACAATTAAAAGCTGGTTCGATCCTCTTTCATATGCATTTGAGGAAGTATTGTCACATTTCCTTTATGTCGGCCTTGTCGGGGTCGGAAAGAGGTCTATACGCGACCAAAAATCCCCTTTTTGCAGATTTCCTAACACATACGGAGATATTTTTGAGGCAGTCAGCCCTAAGATAGACCCAAAGGCTCTGCGGCAGTTAAAAGCTGGTTTGATTCTCTTTCAGATGCATATGACGAAGTGCTGTCACATTTCCTCTATGTCGACCTTGTCGGGGTAGGAATGACGTCTATACGCGACCACAAATCCCTGTTTTGCAGATTTTCTAAACCATACGAAGGCATTATTGAGGCAGTCAGGTCCACAATAAGCCGAATTTGTATTCAGGACTCGAAAGCTGGTTCGATCCTCTTTCAGATGCATATGAGAAGTGGTGTCACATTTCCTCTATGTCGGCCTTGTTTCGGTCGGAATAAGGCGCCTATCCGCGACCAAAAATCCTCTTTTTCGGATTATTTTACCAAATTCCTACACTCCTTTTCGGCAGTCCTCTTGAGGATCCGAATGCCGCTTCGATGCTCTTTCGGATGCATATGAAGAAGTTCTGTCACATTTCCTATGTGTCGGCCCTGATTTGCTCGAAAAGAGTCATATCTGCATTCAAAAATTGCGGATATTTTACCACTTACGGGGACACCTTTTGGCAGTCAGACCCAAGATTGTGTCCAAGCTACCTTAGGAGTCGAAAGGTTCGATCCCCTTGAAATGTTGTCGCATTTCCTCTACGTCGGCCTACTCTGGGTCGGAAAGAGTTCGACCAGCGGCCCCCAGCCCCCCCCCCCCCCCCCCCCCCCCCAAAAAAACCCCTGTCTGCACCTACTTTTTTTTTTGTATCCTAATGTACTTCTACATTGTTTTAAAAAGAGAAATCACACACACACACACACACACACACACACACACACGCACGCACGCACGCACGCACACACACACGCACACATACCCCTCGCCCAATAACTCAGAAAAGTAATATTATTTGAGAAAATATTTATCTTGTTGAACATTTATGTTTACTTGTTGAACTAACCTTTACACCTTTATAACGTTCAGTTCTAAATTTTAATCAGCAGGGTTTTTATCTTTTAAAATAAGCTACCTTCATTGCATGTTTTGCGAACTGATTCAATATTAAAATGAATAAAATAACTATTGTTGAGCAATAACTTTATTATTATAGATCTCTTACATAAAGAGCAGCTTGCCGGCTACATTAAAAATTAGTATCGGGTATCGTTGTGGCTCGCCGCTCGTGTGTAAAGTTTACACAGTAACTGCTTGCTGGGAACTGCTTGCCAGCTTGTCGTTCGTAAATAATTACATCACAGTGGGAAAAACCCCGCTCACGTGACAAAAATTTACTAAAAATACCTATTACGAAAACTGTCGAAAGAAGATGAGAGCTGCTTCGGCTTTATTACGATATTACCCGATATAAGTCAATATTTACAGATTCATTAGGGTCCGTCATTCTTAAAGATGGTATCTCTCACTTTGGACCAAACATTTTTATAAAAAACAACAACAGCAAATAAGTCATCGTTACATGAAAAGCTCCTATAAAATGCTGTTTGATGATGTTCTAGATCTGTGTGAATAGTCGAGCTTACATTACTACTCATCATTGCAAACCATTATTTCCTATCCGAGCCACTCTGCAGATATAGCTGTTTTTAAACTTAGTAAACCACGTGACCACTTACTTTTGAGATCACGTTATATAGTCATCCGGGTAATCGCTCTGACGTCGATATCTATTTTTAGCAGACACAACTATCGAGCTTTTTATAATGATGGAAAGAATACACATCTGAGTGTTATAAATCGTATTTATTAAGACTAAGGTATGGGTTTGTATACAAATTATGACCAGATTCCCCAAAGCAGTGGTTCGGCGTTGTTATATGTATTTAATGTAGGCAAACTGTCGGATACCACCTTTAAAAGTTTTGACGAGATTGCCTTAGTTTATAAAGCTGACTGTGCAGTGTGGCTTGGAAAGAAAATATATTTTTGGAATGACAATTGGGTGTAATGCTTTACTGTTCACATGAATGTAGGACACCTATAAACTGCATTTCTCGGGATCTTTGCAGGTAACAATGCTTTATTTGATTGCATAAGGAAATACATGGGTCTAAACTGTCAGGCAGTTTCTTTAACTGAGACAATAACAACAGAATTATACAGAAAGACTAATTTTGTTAGTACCAAAAAGTAACTTATGCTCATTGTATGGGCTGGTGTGAATTCACAAGTTGAAACACAATATCACTCAAACTAATAAAATGTTTGTATTTTTTAATTACATTTAAATGTTAGCCTATTCTTGCTTAAGCTAGAAGATCCATTTTATCATATTCCAGGTGATGAAAGTATAAAGAAGTTCTATTGATTGGAAAAACTTCAAAATCCTAAAGAAGAAGCTTATATCAACTTAAACAGAGAACATCCAAAAAGCATTCCACTTTATACGCCAACATGGTTTACTAACAGGGAGGTTCTGGTAGTTCTATAACTTTTGGTTCATGTCCACACTTATCAACAAACGTTTTTAACCCTTCTGGTGTTATTGCTGTCGATGCACTGTTTACCATTGGGTGAAAATGTATTTTCGGACAACTTCCGTCCGTAAATCTTTTATCTAGTACCAGTTGAACATCTTTGTTTTTATCGTTAATAATTCCAAAAAGCGTCACAGCTCCCTGCGTTAGTCCAAGTTTCTCTTGCAACACAGACTCGTCCGCAAATCTTAGTCCTCCAGAAACTGCGCCAATCAGTTTTGCCAAATCATTCAATTTGACGTCCGCGTCATGTGGCGCGCAGAACAGAAACAGACGTTTTTTCTTGTCTCTGAGAAACAGATTCTTCGCGAACGTGCCTTCGAGGTGGGAGACGTGAGGTAAGGCTTGTTCTACGGTAAATACCTGCAAAAATAAACAAACAATATATTTCAAACAATATATTGTAAAAATATGTGACGTGGCTGGAGATATAAGCCGCCTTTCCACAAGCTTGTAGGCGACATATTGACCCACACGCTCGGCGGAATATAAATATTTAAAAAAAATACTGTGTCACAATTGTTTCAATCAATATAATGTTTATGACTGAAATGCACCTATGAATTATTCTGCAAGCTCAGCTTGAAGTTATGCACGTTTTTTTAGCTTTAATTGGTTATAAAACGTGAAACAAAATGCAACGCGTTTGTGTCTTCCGACCTAAAGACAAGACATCAATGGGTAAACGGAAAACTATTCTGACGAGACTTTTCATATTTTACAGAAGTTGGAAAATGTGTTTTTCTTTTGACCTTGTACATACAAAACAACATTTTTTTTCTTGCATTTGTTGTATAATTATTTAACCCTTGTTAAATTGGTGTATTCCTATTGCAATTGTTTGTTGATAGAATAGTGTTGTCTATGAATTATGTTAGAACAGTCCTCCGCTGACCTGTCAGCAATCCTTGGAGAAACAGCATGTTCACATACAGTCAACAGATCAGATGTCATATTTCTAGACATGATCTATTGTGATATAGGTACATTGTGCTATATTAAAGTTTCTAAAATGCAAATTGACGAACGAAGACCAAGTTGTTAAAAAATAACATGGTATTTATCGATTGTTCAGTAAAACTGAAAAAGTTAGGGCCGATACTTAGACATATCTCTGACAATAAAACTCGGTATGGGATGGGGTGGAAGGCATATACTGACATGCGCAAAATCTTTGTCGTTCAACAACGATTAACAACAGAAAACTGTTGTTGTTGTTGCTGTTGCTAAATGTTAGTATACAATAAAAGAGACACGCCTTTTTGCGATGTTTCATGGACTGTTTCTTTAAATAACAACTTACAGTAAAACGTCGCTAAACGACCACGCCTCTAAGCAGGGCAACCCGTTGCGCGGTACACTTTTTTCAAAACAATAAGTAAACTTAAATATTAATACAATGTAAAGACAATATAATATTAAAACTTATGTATAAGCAGCAGTATAATGAATTGATTAGTATGAGGACCCTTTAAGAGGAGCACCTCGTTAAGTGGGACCCTTTTAAAAAAGAACCACAGATGTCTCTCTTTGCCAGGTTTTACTGTATTTTATCGCAAACGCCACACGTAATAAAAATATCTGACAAGTAATAATTTGACAAAAGGGTTTAAACCACATGTTCCAAAACTTTGCTTTATGTCTCCTTATATAATGAGACAAAATGAAACACAAAATTCCGATAGTAAAAACAATGTCAACCAACATACATCATCCAAGATATTCTGTTTGGGTTTGTCTAATGTCAGCATCTCTAACACAGAACAAACGTTATGTAAGATAGCTAGGCCGGTTATATATTGTATTCAAATTAATATAATATAAGTAAGGACGCTGTTTGCGACTTTGAAGTTGAGTTCGCAACATCATGATGAACACAAAATAAACATTCTCTAACTATAAAAGGTGCCCGAGGCGTAGTGGTCGTGTCTACGAATTATAACATCTCGGACCACTAAACTTCTTACCGCGTGGGTTTGGTTCCCGGTCAGGGAGATGGACTTAAGGTGGGACTTCCAGCTGACCTGCGGTGTACCGCTGGTTCTACCATGACGTTTGTCCGCCAAAATATTTTTCTTATTTATTTCTTGAAAGATAGGGCAAACGAACATTGTTTTCGCCTAATATCAATTAAAAAATAATGTAAATATTTATTTAACAAGAACAATTATCAAACGACTGGAACGCAAGACCAGACACCATAATGACCATGAGCACGTGCTTCTGTACGGAGAAACTGACCGTCTCAAGGGTCATCATGTGATATCCTAAACGGCGGTCGAATTTGGAACGTCGGTGTCGGATGATTTTGGAAGATGAAAATATATTATGCATACTCAAACATGTTCATAGGTTAAAACATTAGGATACTTCATTCTGCTAATTTAATGAAAACTAAAAAAAAAAATGAAGATTAAAATAGCGGATCTTGACTGGCGCAGCCAGCGTGCACTCTCTCTACAATACCCGGACCTTACATAAGATCTTTCCATTTTATCGTATCAACTTGGTCCAGACACGTGTAACGACGCATCCCTGGCATATAAGAATTAATCACTTTTGGAAGCATTCAATTTTATCACCGTCTGTATGTATCACTATGTATATGTACCATCACTGTAAAAACTGGAATTAATGAGTACATTTTCAACGATAAACTCATTGATCCGCTCCTGGTGCGTGAACTGTTACAAGCGAAATAAAAACAAACACTACGAAAATGTGGCTATTTATAGTAACATTCTACATTCGTATTGGATTCTCCGTCAGTACATGTTATAATCAGTTCGAAGATCGATTGATGTTATTTCTGTGATAATAAGGAGTGGTTTATAAACTTCTAAAATTACTTTGTTTGTAGATCGTGAAAATTAAACTTCCGAGCAAGCATAGTGTTCTGAACTGATGAAATCACATTCAGTGATACACAATAATTGAATAAACAGACAATTTATATGGTTGGATCCAGCATTTAACTTATCACTTAAAGAATGAGCTTGTAAGTAACTTAGTGCAGGGTTGGGAAAATAAGTGCAATATTGATACCTCGGGGTGCTCCACGGTTTCAAACTCGATCCCCCAATCGCTGAGCTGCGCTTCTAACTCCGGCCTGCCAACGTGTTTCGGACTTTCCGCCATATTGGATACGGTTGGTTACAGTACGAGTTGTGTCCCTTTGGTAGAGTTCGAGTTAGCTCGCTTTACCTGGATTGGCAAACAACATTAAGCTGTTCTAGCAGTTTACAATGTAATTGCCTTCTCACACACTTACACACAAATAAGTAGTATTTCATAGCTATACGCTAAAACGCAGGTATAAATGTGATAGAAAAAAATCTTAATTGCTTTATATGTAATATGAGTTGTCTTTTTTTTAGACCCTTTTCAAATTATAAAGGAACGCAAGTGGATTTCTTTTCAAGTAGGTCTATTTTTATCGAAAGGTGTGCTTAAACCAAACCAATTTCACATTCAATTTAACTTCGGCTATTAAATTTATGTCGTAGACCCCTTAGATGTACGTGGTGTTACCACGATAGGCAGCTGAAAGTGAGCATTGTCTCTGGATAGCTGTAAGATTGTTAGTAGGCGATACAACCAACTTACCTGTAAACAATATAGATAACTGGATCAAGCGTATCACGAAATTAATGTCGCTACTGTATCCCAAAAACTGGAAATAAATCTGATTTTTTTTTAAGCAAATTATCCTATAATTCTTAACTTTAACCGACCTTTATATTGTTTTCTCATTAAAATTGTCAGATTGGTTCATTTAGCTGTCGCCGGTGGTTCTACACATTTGTGTGCTGACTCCCTTTACCAATAATAGTTTGACGTTATCATGATATCGTTATTGGAAATGCGACAATCTTGGGCCAACGAACTATGCTATAAAATAACCCAAATTAATAATATCATGCTTTTGGACTTCAGTAAAGTATTAAACTAACTTTTGGTTTATACACGATTTATTAATTACAATTCATTTATCTTGTTATCTTTGACGGTAATATAGCCTATCGTACGCAGAAGGTTTTTGTAGTTTTGTCTTTAATTAGAGAACAAATCATCTTAAATATATTTCCTTGTTTATATTATGCCGTTGAAATAAATTAAGCAATTTTATGAACGAACGTATATTTCAAAATAATAATGTTCTTAGTCGGGTCACTAGTCAGAATTGAAATCTTGAGCTATAAATAATCCGTGGATATGATTGGTATTCATACAGTATGACGCGTTCTCAGTTACTAAAAATAACATTAGCCTCGAGTGATAGACAAGCCATTCAGACTTGCTCGAGTACAACACACACAGTACGTTTACAAGTGGTTAAAGCGTGAAGGAGTTATCCGAAATACTGTCGCATAAAATCGGAATACACATTTTCTTGGTGAAACTTTTTGGATATTTATATTTTGTTCTAAACAAAAATGGCGGAAGACGGAGGGGAGGAAAATAAGTTTATAAAGTGTGTTGTGGTTGGAGATGGCGCTGTCGGGAAAACGTGTATGCTGATGAGTTATGCTACAAACCGCTTCCCGACAGAATATGTTCCGACAGTGTTTGACAATTATGCAGGTAAGTTTGAAGTGGTTTGTTTGGAAAGCGGAAGAAAAAATAGGTCAACTTTGTTTGTGTATTTATTTCGTTAGTGTTAAATTAGATTAAGTTGAATTTACAAAAGTTATTGTCAATTACAGGAAAATAAAACCTCTATTGGTTGCACTTAAATATATTGTAACTAAATATGACGTTTGTGTGTTAAACGTCTGTGTTTATGTCAAAGTTAACCTTTTGTTTAAAGCTTATCTCATAAATAGTATGTCGTTTTGACGAACAATGAAGATACTCTGGTTGGAGTGAAGATAAGCCATTTTTGTATAACCTTATAGTGGTTGTAGTCCTTACAAGAGTGACTTGCCTTGCCATTAACACACCCATACTTTACAATTGAACGGCTAAATTTTGTCCATTTAACTAAATTTCAATGGTATGTAAATGGTAATTTCTTTTTCGGAAACTGTCGTGAGATTCCTTTTTCTACCTTCTGACTTTTATTAGTGACATGTAGGCCTATATTTGGGAGTGCAGAGAGAAGAAATTTCGGTGGATATGATATATTTATAATAACTTTATACACTTGTATGTATTTATAATATTGTATTCACACGAATGTTGGAAACAGCTTTTTTGTTTGTTGGGTTTATCGTCCCAACGACAGTATTTCAGTTATCTGGAGACGGTATTAACTTGATGCAGATATAGTGCTGCCTTCACTGTGTATAACATGCCGTGAACTACTGGCATGATACCACACCCAGCCACATTATCCCGACACAGGACCAACCACTCGAGGAACTACCCTTATATTTGCTTGAGCGTTAGCAAGGGAGCTATACCACTACCATTTTTAACGACTTTGGTATGTCGCGGCCCGGGATCGAACTCGGGGCCTCACGTACCTGGAGCAAACGCTCTACCGATTGCGTTTCCAGGTCCGGCGGAAACAGCTTTGAAATAGTGGCAAAGAGAGATAGACGGAGAGAAGTTTTGGATTGGCACAATTTGCCATTATGATTTATATGACAAATAATTAAGTAAATATATACAGCGTGCAATAAATCATTTATTGACATAACGATAGATAAGTAAGAACGGACAATTTTCACGTGTGTGCGAATATACTTACTTTAGCCTCTAGTCCTGGTCATATTATCTCAACACTAAACTGTGTAAATAACAAAGTATGCGATATCACGAGTAGAAAATGTTGGCAGGGCAATTTAGCCCTGGCCATGCTGCATTGTAACAACAAATGCTAAATTGTATGCATAAGGTCTCTACTCACAACGTCATACAAGGCATTGTCTGATAAACACCCAGTCGCCAATAGTGTAGATCCTGATTAGACAGCTCCCATCTTTAGACAGCTCCAATCTTTAGACAGCTCCCACATGGGTCTAATCTGTTCACACTGGGAAGTTCACTTCATGTTTAGCAGGCTAAGAGTTTGCTGTCATAAATCGTTGATGGAGATTTTCATCGTTAAATGGTATGTCATTGGTGAGCGTGTGTAACTGAATCTGACCTGCATCAGGTTAGGTTAGACTGCACAGAGGGTGTACACACATTGGGCGTGATTTACGGATATACATCCCATAATTCTCACACCATAAAGTTGGTGATTTACTACCTAGGCATGTAGTTGTTAGAGTATAACTAATAATACATGGGTTGTTACCAGTAAGGCAGGCAAAGACGAAGTACTTTCATAAAATCAATCATTGAGTTTGGCAGGTGTAAGTGATATTCATTACGTGTAAATTAACATTTTGCCTGCAAGACTCGATTTGATCAGGATCAGGCAAATTGTGTAGATCTAGATGAGCCAGGTTCCGCCGCCTGGCACTATTTGCCATTTGTTGTTACTTTAGTAGATGTAAAAAAATACGTAGATTTTGTATTGTAAGTAAAGTTATGTCATTCAGTTTAAGTCAATATGATCGAAAGGTGGTGTGTATATCTCATTGATCACATTATCTATGCGCTGTATTTTGTTTACACGGCCATTGAAAACATATCCTATGAGTCACGTTTGATTCAACTTGAGGATTGGACAGGACATGTTTACTTCTCTCGGGACAGTCTCCGCGATGAGTTGGATACGAATACACACGCTATAATTGCCTTTGATTTTAGCGATTAGTTATAGATGATCATAATGAACATGATGTTTTAAGTTATTTTACTGACTAATATTGGCCATTATTTAAATACCTAGAGAAAATTAGAATGTGCAAATCATTTTAACATTAGAAACAACAGCGTGTCGTGTTCCGGACATAGGAATGAACTTAATGAACTTTCTTTGTGCGCCAATCGGGGATGGTCTGCGGTTGGACCGGTCACTTCCTTGCACAATAGTATGTGTACTAACTGTTCATTTTAGGCAATATATTCAGTGATGCATTCATTTGTTTTAGACCGGTTATTATCTTTTTTCCGTTTCCAGTTTTTTTCCGCCGTTCGTGGTTAAGTTCTCGTTAAGGAAGTTTCATTTCATAACATTTTCATTTTGATCAATCGTGCTTGATACAGTAATTTCAGATTTTATGTTATATGTAAGTATTCAACTTAATTGTACGAGGACGCCCAAGTAATTCAAATCTTTTTTCCATCGCTAGAATGGTACAATAATCATAACGTCTGTTATTAAAGAGGATGGTTTCAGGATCGGAGAGTCACGAGTTTAAGCACCATACCTGGCATGAGGTTTTACTACTTGTGTACGACTGTTTACTTACAAGTCTTATTGCTCCGTGTTGTAATATCAGAGTACTAGTTCTAACCAGCAAGTGGGTTATATGGATCACTGTGGAAATAAGGCCTAAGTGTTCTTTCTTGTGCTATCCATGAAAAATAAACAAATGAATATATCATTCCTCTACTTCCGGAGATGATGACGGTACATCCGCTAAAGTTACGTCTCCATTCCTTCAGCTTTTGTTTCTTCAGTGCAATTATTTGCCTTCTAGGTGCAAACCTGATACGTCGTCAAGCTTCGGTTGAGTAACCGTAACGCCATCTATAATCCAGACAGCCATTTAATGCTAAATTAAATAATAAGAGTAGCGTGAAATCCTATTATCCCTTGTGTAAACTAGGGATTAGAAGCTCGCCACTCACATAAAGACTGTGTCCGAACAATCAAGGGCTTGTTGATCAAGCTATGTCTAGAACAAATGTTTGTTTGTGGACTTCACGAACACAATGAAGACGGATTGAAAGACATGTTTAATTTAGATCGGGCCTTAAAAGTGCCCTTCTCTGTTCTGTTTGTTGTTTGTCTATACTGTTTTCTGTTTGTTTATTTGTCTGTTTTTACGACTCTAAAATAACCATACGTTTTCTCGACTGGTTGGGCCGGTGTCAGGATAATATGACAGGGTGTTTATCATGCCAGGTGTTCACGGCATGCTACACACAGTGAAGGCAGCACTATATCTGCTTCAAGTGGACACCATCTCCAGATAACTGAAATACTGTTGGTGGTACGATTACAATAACGCAAACCATATATAACGACGAGCGAGTTAATTGACAGGACAGCACCTGGGCTATATTTGTGTACACAACATAATTGTACCAACTTTATTGTACCAACTTTATTGAACCAGTTTCATTGTACCAACTTTATTGTGCCAACTTCATTGTACCAACTTTATTGTACCAACTTCTTTTTATCAGCATCACTGAATCAACTTTATTGTACATGTACCATTGTGGACCCACTTTCATCTCTCTATGAGTACTGTATCGTCAAGTTATCATCAGATAACAACGATATCCAACATTCGCAATGCGTCTCACCATTCATAGGTCATGTGGCATTTTGTTGTTTCCCACATAAAAAGGTGAGATAAGAACAAATCGCATGCACGATGGTTTGTGGAAGATATAGATCACACGTCCACATACATGCTGATCGCCGTTATCTCGTTATCTCTCGTCAGTTGTCAGACAACAAATCCATGCGATGATACAGATGACATGGGATGCCACACTCGAAACTTTCGGTTTATACTGCTTTTGCTGATGTAGGATGGTGGAATAGTTCGAAGAGTTCCGATTGGCATTGCCGAGGTGCTCCTGCTGGTATTTCCCTCGAACGTTACGTGCAATAACGAAAGTACTAAGTGAAAGCAAATGAAAACGATCGAAGAGCTCTAACCTTTTGCTCACGGCCAGTGTCACGCTTTGTTCATTTTATTTACATGTTTTTAAAATGTAAGACATTCTTTTAAATACTGAATGTACGATATTTAAATTTTGTCCTGATAAGGCACGTCCCCTCTGTCGAGAATTGACATAATAACATGCAACGCATTGTTCAATTGTTTTATTTAATAGAAACATGACGTTTTAATGTTAAATACTTATGTTTTTATTGTATTTCTTTCATTCGTAGTAATGAACGTGAAGTGCGTAAAGAATATCCGGTCCAATGCAACTATATAAAACTTCCCCTTTTTTTTGATTTTGTTATAAATCGAAACTTTACTTTTAATGTGAGACGACAAAGGGTTTTCAGTGCGGCGTTATTTTGCACAGTACATGTTAAAGTCTACATTGGCCATGGTTGAACTGAGAACGTAAGTCTTAATAAAAAAGCGAAATATTTTCCCAAAATTTGTTTTAAACACAACACAAGTTAAGTTACTACAGGATGGTCCATGAGGAGAGATCTTTGTGACGTCACATTGACAACTTAACCAAGCGTACAATGACAACTACTTGACAACACTTTTTTGATAACTTGTCAATAAGTGAATAATAAAGATATGAAGATAACATGAGGATGTTTATCCTGAGTGTACTGTTATAGAGCATTGACTTATACGCTATATTATTATGTCAATAATGTTAAGATCGACCGATAAAGAACGTCAGTTGTCATGGTAATTTAAGGTAGAGCAAATGTAATGCTCCAACTTCATTTGAAGAGTTCCAACAGTAGGGTTACAATACTTCAAGGTTTGGAGTTGAGGGCTCGAATCCCGGTATGGGCAAGAACTGTTTTCTTTCTATTTTTTCACTTTGACAATTATTTCTTAATCGCTCAACCAAATTCAAACGGAGTTTGGTTTTTAATTTTGTGTTGGTAAATTAACTGCAATTGTTTGATCTGTGCTGAATTTGATTATAAATTCGTTACCGGGTATATTCATTGTCTAAACAAATCAAGACCATGCGGTCGAACCCCGTTCGGGGCGAAGGACTTAATGTGGGAAGGTCTTCCAGCTGAACTGCGGTGCGCCGGCGGTTCTACACAGACATTTGTCTGGGATTGGGATTGGGATTAGCCGGCATTTTTGCCGATACTGCGCAGCGACATTTCTATCATTATAGCACAGGGGCACTTATGAGGTGCACAGGGATTGAACCCGGCCGGTCCATTATACTGACACCGACGAGTCAGGCGTAATGCTGTCCCCTTAGCCCCGAGCGTTAGGAGGGAAGCCACTACTACCAACTTTAAAGTCTTTGGTTTGACCCGGTCGGGGTTCGAACCCGCGACCTCCCGATCCGCAAGCCGACGCTCTACCACCTGAGCTATTGCGGCCGGTTATATATAAAAGTTCAAACGGTTTTAAATCTTTTAAGTTCGTAGCATATATCGTTATAGACAATAAAACGTACACCGTTTCCTTTTTGCCAAGGGGCCTTGCATGCTCTTTTATTGTGATAAATTAATTTCAACACAACTTCTAACATACCACCGAAATACGCCATCAATCACATTTGTTATTAAATTTATATGAAAATAAGCAGTTTAAGTAGGAGTCCACATCAATTGTAAAGCTTGGCTTTGAAATCGAAAAACAAATGACTTGTGTAGAGTATCCTGACTGTTTCAAAATATAACTCATGATCCGGAAGGAAAATGTGCTGTAAGTGTGGCTATATCTCGCTTGTCACATCAACGCGCTCGATTGTCAATCGGAACTCTTCGGGTAATTCCGTCCTCGGGACATCTGGTTCAATGATACTTACTGAAATTACGATCGTTTTGTTCGCCGGAAGTCGGAAGAAGATTATGCCTAAAATGTAGTTCGCACAAAACATAAGCAATACCATCGTTTGACAGCTGCGTATCTGCTGCGCTGGGTAAATTAAAATTGGATGATTTAAATGTGAAGCCGCCACAAATTGAAGTTTTACAGGCATCGTACTGTAGTGAGCTGTCACCCGAGCTGCCATCGTTGTTTTGACATCTGTCTCAAAAGTAGTCCCATTTAGGGAAACGGCCGAGGTGATCCGACTACCTTCATACATCCGAGAGATGATTTTGTGGATTATCCGAGGTGTTCCGATTGGCTCGATTGTCTGCTTTTGGTTAACATTATGGTGTTTTTCTTCCGCGCAGTTTGAAGTCTATCTTGCTACATTTGTTTATGAGTTTCTGAAAACCATATCGACAGATAAGCAGACTTAGATTATATACTCTGCAGCAAATAGTGCAGATACGGACCAGAAAGGTTCCATGTTGCCTGGTTTATCTGGATCCACACTATAGTTTTTAGCATGGCATACATAAATCACACATAGCTGGCTAAGAGTGAAGATACATATTCCCACAGTGCGTCTATACCAAAACTCTTCATGATATCTTAGGCATATTTTTTCTAAGAAAACCTGAAAGACAATATGCTTAGCGCATTATTGAGCTGTCTGATTGCATATTTTCCCCTGGATCTTCACCTGATGCAATGTGTTCAAAAAATTGCAAACGATAAGTATATCGCTTCATCCTTACATACGTTTGCTTCAAACAGGTGCCTGTGTGGAGATCTGGTTTAGTCAATCGTGTAGTTTTTACGTTCACGGGGAAAGTTGTTTTGGGGGTTTTTGTAGTACGGGCATTGGCCCTAGATTCGGGAGGTAACAGGTCCATGCCAGGTCATTGACTGGTGGACCCTGTTATGATGTTCTTTATGACGGTTTGTGGCAGCGTGTCAAGTGCTTATAAAACTAAACTCACAAGGCAATGTAGCGATATGAATAGCAATGTGAGTATCTACTTTCTGTTAGTTTTGGAGCCTCAACTCGATGCTTGATTAAGGTCAAGTGATAAAACACCGATACTAAGAAATGAATTGTTGTGTGATAGTACACCGATACTAAGAAATGAATTGTTGTGTGATAGTACACCGATACTAAGAAATGAATTGTTGTGTGATAGTACACCGATACTAAGAAATGAATTGTTGTGTGATAATACACCGATACTAAGAAATGAATTGTTGTGTGATAGTACACCGATAACAAAAAATGAATTGTTGTGTGATAGTACACCGATAACAAGAAATGAATTGTTGTGTGATAATACACCGATACTAAGAAATGAATTGTTGTGTGATAGTACACCGATAACAAGAAATGAATTGTTGTGTGATAGTACACCGATAACAAGAAATGAATTGTTGTGTGATAATGCACCGATGCTCAGAAATGAATGGTCATGTGATAATACACAGATACTAAGAAATGAATTGTTGTGTGATAGTACACCGATAACAAGAAATGAATTGTTGTGTGATAATGCACCGATAACAAGAAATTAATTGTGTGATAATACACCGATAACAAGAAATGAATTGTTGTGTGATAATACACCGATAACAAGAAATGAATTGTTGTGTGATAATACACCGATAACAAGAAATGAATTGTTGTGTGATAATACACCGATAACAAGAAATGAATTGTTGTGTGATAATACATATATTTTAATAAATAAAGATAACCCCTTTTTAAATTGTTGACTCAAAATCCTAAGAAATTCGTAATTATCGTGTTGCAAATGTTAATTTTAGTACATTATCTAATAATGTCATCATGTTGTTAAGGTGGTATCCGACAATTCCCGAAAACAATGGTGAAATATTGTTACATGCATTCGATATGCATATCATATGGTTAACTGTCGGATACCACCTTTCATTAGTCAGGGTTTATAAATTCACGAACCAAACCATAACTTTCATAGCTATACTATGTGTAACAATTGCATTGCGGTTTCACAGGTAATAGCTAACATGTCAGTCGCCAATGCTAAATGTCCTTGAAACTTGCACGTGTCTTTATCATTAATTGTCATAAATAATATACGAAAATATCCGTTAGACGTCAAAAAATTGTTTGTCCGTTAGCTTCTTTACAACTGTTTGTACGATTGTCGTTTCACATTGTGTTGTACAATGATGCAACAAGAAATCTGTTGATGCGGACCATCAAAGGCGATGCAAACGATTAAAACAAATTTAACAGAAATTGTAACACACATCCCCCCCCCCCCCCCCCCCCCCACTGCAAATTCAGTGAGCATTCAAGCGCTTTGCCAATGATGTTATGAGATAGCCAGCTCATGTCATAATGTAAAGGAACCAGTGAGCTAACTGACAATGAGAGTAGCAGAGGATGTACGTTTAGAATGAAACAGTCAAATTTCGAGAGAGGCGCCCGCGGCAAAGCAGATAGTTCGTCGACTTGTACCTCCTACGTCCCTTAACGTTTCGGTTCGAATCATAGTCGGAAGCGAGAACTTTTACGTGGTAGGTGTCCTACTAGCTGACCTGCGGTGCTGGTGGTTCTAACCAGACAGTACACCAATGATAACTGAATTTCGCCAAAATGATCATGGGCTCGTATCGGTGCGATCTATAAAATGAGCAGAAGCGCAACAATCTAATGTCGAATACCAGAAAGACGTATAAAGATACGATTCGATAATAGTTTGTTATAGTCAGATGTCTACAATATAGCGAAGAAGTGCAGCACTAGCAGCAGTATTGATCACATACCGACAACAACCCAGTCTAATGGGCCTATAAGTCACCTTAGGATTTTTACGAGCGATCATTATGACAGACTGGCATATAGATAAACAGTACAAGATAACTAGTGTGTTATTTTATTGTCTAATTAATGTATGTTTATGCATGGTACAAATGGTAATGTATAATAATGTGGGTAAAATATTTTATTTTGGTTCGAGATTTGAAACTACCTGCACCTCAGTGCTAATGGAATTAAAACACTCGCTTTTGTTATTAGATCGCACAAGGCAATGAAATAACATTACGTTAGTTATGAATAGACTGTCTAAACATTGTCCCCGTCCAGCCTGGGTCTAGTGCCGACACGAAATCATGACATATGCCATGCCTTCGGGGTACAGTTTTACATGGTGTTTGCATTCAATGTTGTCCTTTTTCATTATGACTCGCGACAGGTAACGGAATCCTTTTATCTCCATTGACATCATTAATTAACCTGTCAACATGGCAAAGAGAAGTTTTAAAAGAGATTGTGATGAAGATGTTTGTTATTCTCAACGATGAACTGTTCCATTTTCCAAGTTAAAGAAAATGTTCTGACCCACGTTTCATTGTAACCAATACGTTAATACTATATACTCATCTCAATCTTTTTAGAATTTAGTACTGTTGTTCGTGAAGAGTGTTAAATAGTTTGGATTTTGCAGTATTTTTTGTAAAATGGCGCATGCAAAACAAGTCAAAAAAAATAATGGCTTTTTTAATTAAGTTTAATAACTTTGTTATTGGCTATGTTTAAATATCGCTGTAATTCCCTAACGTATCCTTGTCCATTTTACTTATTTAAAAACCAACCGGATCTCGATTGTTTGTTTTTAAAACTGAACGAAAAAACATATTGGCAAAACAATGGGCGTCTCATTTGGGTTTAAAATTCGTCACAATTTTAATAAACGTGTTGCGAATATTCGCCTCGGGTACATGCGCGTTTCGATCCTTTCTGAATGATGTACGCACCTGAATATTTATGTTCCAAGCTACAGTCTTTCTCCTGTTCCAGACGATTGTTATAAACAGTGTGATACGAGATATGAACCAGACGCTTTGAACATTCCACATCCGAGTTCTGTGCACTTGGTTCTAATCACAACAACTTGGCCCCATCTAGACGAGTACGTGTAACAGAAATGAACAAGGCCATTCGAATACTAATATAAATACAACACGTATTGCACTTCGAAAAAACTCTGAGATATTCTAGATATTTACATTTGTTTCTATATGATAATGGTCATCCTGGCAAAGTTGCCCCATTTGCAGAATCTTTTCGCAGACAATATTTTGCTAAGGTTCATAAATTGCCTCCAAGAAAACTTATTATAAAGACATAATGTTTCTTTTTTAAAATTTATATGCAATTAACTTGAAATGGTTGTGGTTTTATTAATCTTTTAAAACGAATGGTTTAAAATATTAAAAATAGTGTGCAATCAAATATTTAATTTTGGGCAAAATCTCAACTGAGAAATGTTTCTGCTGGTGATGCCAGGTTAAACTTTAGGTGGGGCTACAGAGGTCAGGGTCAGAATGACTTTGGAATACACCTCTTCACGTGTTCGGCACGACTCGGAGTCACATTGCGAAATATTAAATTTAAAAGTGTTGTTGTAAGACAAGCCAAACTGGAAATGTCATTGTTTCAAAATGATCTGAGAATGTGAAGAGTTTGATTATCTTATCATGGGTCATGTTTGTTGAAAAACACATGTACGTGTACTTAAATAAAGTGGCGCTTCAATCCAGACATAAAACAACAATCAATTTACTTTTAATTAAGATTAAATATAATGATTATGAATTACACATCTTTGTTATAAAGGGAGTATGGAATAAATTATATATACTAATATGTCATTGAGCAAATGAATTATTAAATGGACATTGTTTACACGAGTTGTTTTAAATTCATTTATAAACGAGATAATTAAATTGAAATGGTATATTAAAAACGACTTGAACTAAACAACATATTAAAAAATTTCTTTACATAATTGAGGTAATAAAATGGGCTTTTAATAAATGGGTGACTTTGTTTTTGGGTGGTGTTCCCAGTAAGTAGTTTCTCGTAGAAGACATTAATTTTTGCAGCTGAATATCTTCCTACAAATATCCTGTCCTCCCACTAACAGCCGTACATCATGACACGACAGTTTTACTTGCATGCCTGTCATACACTATTAATCTACAAGATCTGTGTTGATCACATTCGGGTTCCAATAAGACCTAACACTTCATCGCCTTCACTTACGTTATCATGCAATCTCACCGTTAATTGATCATTAATTGACAATTATTACTTACCACTGATTGACATCTATGACATCTAGAGATCGTTGCAAAACGTTCTCGCCCGCATCATAGTACTTGACGTAACCTGACTTGCGATACGTTACGTAACGTCTATGTAAACGTACGCTCTGCTTACCTGGAGACGGTGTACTGGCCCGAACGTAACCTTGTGGTTAACGTGTAATGTATCTAATGTCTGAACGTAAGGCAGAACATGTAAATTATTTACATATTAAATTATATACAAACGTTGAGTTGAGCTCACAAACTACCGGATGTTAGTACACCAGTATTTCTTTTGTAACGTTTATTGAATTGATGACATTTTGTTTGCATTATATAACCCACCGTATTTCGAGTTTCTAATAGAAAGGATTCTAATGAGTCGATTTTTTTTCAAGCATTAACTATAAACTAACTATTAAAGACTGCTTATAGGGACGTATTGTTTCTTTGAATCTATGTCAAGACAATGTTAGTGTGTATCACGTCAGGTCCGTTGCTCTCGATTGGAATTCTGCACTATGTCTGCTTCAAATCTGCTTCAAATAACACAGACTAAGAGCAACTAAATGAATGTTGGGAAACCCAACACAGACAGCAGGGCGCCAGTGACCGAGGGGTTGACTTGCCGATTTTAAACTTTTCTGACTCCTGGGACTATTAGCGCCTGGGTTCGAGACCACTTTCAGGACGTAGGTCTTAATGTGGGAGGGTCTTCCATAACAAACCCTGTTGTGGAAACTCTTGATTTGACAAAGTCCTTTTATAGTAAAACTGATTGTCTAATCGAAGTTTGATCATCACACGCGTGGCTTGAGGGAAAATAATAGTCTTGACTTTATCCGCTTAGTCTTTCTCAGTTTTGAGTTTGAGATCCAAGACGACCTAGATTGTGTTGCAGCCCCCTAGGTGGTTCTGCTACGGAAGTGCTATGGTTCGCCGTCAAATGATTGTATGATCTTATCAACCTTTGCAATTATCCATCAAATGCATAACCACTACACTTGTTAAAGCTCCAATTTTCGTAGAATGGTAGTGCATCTGCATTATGTATCGGTAATAAGACATGAATTGCTAGATCCTTAACGACAATTAACACAGGACCTGGTCAGACAGCTAGCTATACAGCTGGATATACACTATATGTCTAAGCCTGATCCAGATGTACTCAGCAGGTTAAACATTAGAACCACAAACCAGCAGTTAAAATACACAACAACTGTACTTGCCTTGGAGGTAAAGGCCATTAAAAGGACTACAATCTGTTTCAAAAGTAAGCTGTTCATGGGTACAAACAAGACATGGCCATCCGACAGAGACACTGTAAACAGAGAGATACAAATTACATCCCAGACGCCAGAGGTCTCTGTGTTGCTAGACAATACTTGATCAATCTATGGCAATCATTTTAGACCCAGATGAGACATCCTTCTCTGGGAGCTGTATAATCAGGGTCTACACTGTTTGCTGCAAAGTCTTTGGCTTTATGTCTTGGCGCCATCACATGTAGAATAATTACGAGTTCGGTTAATAAACTGCGACGTGCTAAATGTTCAAGAGCATGAGGCGAGGCTGTCGTTGAGCGGGGTTTACAAGGCTTTACAATGCACATACATTATCCACGGATACAGCCCAGGTACTTGCATATAAATGTTGTTATAACGTAGCGGATGTTAACCAAACCTAACACTACTGCTGGCTTTCCTTAAGAGAACATTTTAACAGTGAACTAACGCGTGTTTTAAACGTTTGAAAAAAGGTTCTTCGGACGAACATTTTGAGCTTAATTTTAGTTTGCGTATAGGTGCCGTGAAGTTAGCACAACTATTGCTGTTCGACATTAGCACGACATTAATAATGACTTAGTCCGATGGGAAAGTCCAAATGTTGTGCCAGCTCAACTTTCGGCACGACATTCGACTCGTACACTTGTAACCGAGGTTGTTCTGATGATATTTTAACAACAGAATACAATACAATACAATGTTTATTTCGGCATAAAATATTACATTTATAGCCAAGAAGTGCATTATCACAACGATGTGCTGAATGTAGGGGTTAGTACATGTGAGAGACTGTGATGTTTCTATCTCTACATAAATTATGTTTAAATTTTAATTTGGGATAAGTCCGTAAATTACATTAAAAGATTAAAATATTGTTATTCATTCTATTTGACACTTCACTTGTATGGTACTTATTGCTTCTTGCATAAATAAATTCTTTAAATCCTTATATCCTTAATTCATATTTGTTAGTAGTTGTACACAACATATTTAAATATTAAAGCGTTATTACAAGAATCTAAATTATAACACACGTTCAATGTGTTGTAGGGTCACTTGAGCTGCGTTTGGGTCTCAACATTATTTTATTATACAGTGTAGTTATAACGACTGTCTCCTGCGGTCAAACAAAGATAAGAATACATGTACCTATTGAAGAATAGTACTGGTAGTTTATTGGAACTGGTTTAAATTGTTAATTAACTTTTATGATAGACTTAGAAACATGGAAAAAATGAACCACTTCAATCACATATTCACACTTGATTAAATATTGTATCCTGGTAGTGTTACATTGATTTAACTTTTAAGTTAATGTTGTTTTAAGCTCAAAATATTGTTTATCCATTAAATATCGTAATAATCCACGACAAATTGTCATGTTTTAAGGATAGTATGCATGTTTTGAAGAAAACAATGTCGGAAAGCGCATTAAACCAGGAAGTGGTTGTTTGCTAATGATAATACATGTGCACGTGTCATTTCTTTGTCGGCATCTGGTGTTCACATGCTAGTAAATGACACTCAGCCGTCTGTTCATAGCAAGCCATATTCCCAATCATGATGTTACCTCCCGCCAACCGTCCAGAACTGGACCTGGTAGCGCAGACAGTTGAGCGTCGGCTCCAGGGACTGGACGTCTTGTGTTCAAGTCAATGCCGCGACCTACCACAGTCATTTAAATGGAACTGGTCCTTGCCAACGCTCAAACAAATATAAGGATTGGATTGTTCCACGACTGGTCGGCCCGGTGTCAGGATAATGTGGCTGTGTGTGGTATCACGTCCTGTGTCCATGGCATGCTAACAAAGTGATAGCAGCACTATATATTGCTACTCGCCATTTTCAAAAACTTAAATACTTTTAGTGGGACGCTAAACCCTACACACTTCTTTTTAACAGTGTGGTAATAATAATGTAGAATTATGGTACGTTCGTGTGAATGAATGCATTAAAGTGAATAACAATGACTGCCGTACGAACAGATCGCAACAATTATAAATTTCCCCAAGAAAGGTATTTGTCCCGCTGTTGATCCAAAATATCAAATTATTTTTACCTTTCAATAGTCGTGGTAAATGTGGCCGTACATTACCAGGTTTAAATTGGCTCTAAAGGGAGAAATCAACAGGTTCAATGAAAATTAAAAGGTTGCCATTTTTTAAATATAAACATGACAATTGGGCGATATAACTATATTCTAAAAACGCTGTGCAATAAGACAAACTAGGCACCGATTAGCAGTAAATACAGATGTGTTAACATTTCTTTTGAAACAACCGTTTCAAATCTTCCTTGAGTATTCCCCCTCCCCCACCTCAGCTCTGCTCCACACGCCTTAACCTGCGGCATTTAAGTAAACCCCATATTAGTACTTTGAAAATTAGCATGAACTAGATTCTAAGTTAGACAACATATTGCTAGAAACTTGAGTGCTAGAAACTTGAGAATAAACAGTACACCCTTATAAGGCAGCTTCCAGCAGGTATTGGCTGGACGATCCACGTCGTTTTTCCAGGCTTGTCATCTCAACATCGCGATTAGTAGGTTAATAACCCATGAAAGTTTTGACACTTTGAAAATACTAAATTTAAACGTACTTCCTGACTGAATGGTGATTGGCTTTAAGGTATGCTAAATTGATTGCATTTAATTTTGGTCGAATATTATCGCTGAAAAAATAAGCATGGAGTTTATAGAATACTTTTTTTAACGACTGAAACCTGGTTACTTTTATAAATGTTCGTGTTAATTGCAACTGCACCTCTGAGGGGTCGCTGTCCATAGGAGTGCATATTGACAGACACAGAATGACGAGAACTGATTACTGTATTTTCATTTCTTAATATTTAATTCTTTACAGTTATACTTGGATAGTTTGTACCGTACGATTTTGCCATGGGTCTATGGCCTTTTGGTACTAAATTAAAGTTGTCTCTCATATTGAATTGTGCAAGTTAAGGAAGTGATCCGAATATTTTATTGTGCAGTCTAAATCCGATAGCTTTTTGGACACCCCCCCCCCCCCCCCCCAACACACACACACACACACACACACACACTCACACACACACACACACACACACACACACACACACACACACACACGTCATGTTAGTCAATTAAGAAGTCATGGTCGATGTAAAGATTAGAAGTGTTGTTTTATTGACGTAAAGTAATTATAGTTTCATAATCTTGTTGATATTTTGTCAATCATATTGAAGCATTTAGGCAGAGTTCGGAATTGTCGGTAAATTAGGAAAAGGCTTGTTTGATGTAATTGATTGACATGTATTGACTTTTGTTGTTATTCTAATTTGTAATTAAAGACTCCAATGGAAATAGTGCTGACACTGAAAGTGATCAAAATCTTAACTTTTCGCCTGGGATTGTTCAAATGTACCGAACAGGTTCAGAGTAAATATTGAATTGTATGTTGAAGAGGTCTTGCCAGTTTAACGCATGTGGGGCTGTACTGACTTCATTCCCAGCAGAAAACAGTCCAACCCCTCTTCACACACTTTCAGCTTCCTACTTCCTATTAGGGCACTTATTGTGTGGACACGTGACCACGTTCTTCTGTTTATTGTGGTCCAGCATCATGTACATAAAGTTATCATGTACGTCATGACGTGTGGTTGCATTGTATGTACGACATTAAGATGGTCAAGCTTCATATTGTCATAAATGTATTTCCTTCTGTAGATATGCTCCATTCGTTTTGTTCGGGGTGTGGTGGAGTGGGAGGTGTGTTGTGTATGTTGTTGTTGTTGTTGTTTTTCATTTTGAAATACATTGCAGCGACACAAGTATGTTTAGATGGTGACATTTGTCTATATTTGGCTGAGGAAGGTCCCTCTGCAAGGTTTGCGTAGAAAAAACTTGCACATGTCAGGACAGAAGACCGCCACACATGAATGAGTTCACTCCGACCAGGAGTAGAACAAGATGAGTTACAGGCGTTCTTCCTCGTAATTGATTTATCGACTCAGCCATTACCCTGGTAAAGCTGTTTTATGTTAAACGTTGCACAAAAGGGGCGACGTTTATATGAATCACACCGGTTCTTTCCTCACTGAGTAACGCATGTAAAAACTCTATAGTGGTTCACAAAGAAGAAAAATACAGCACGAAAAGGGGATTTTACTCAAAATACTTGTTGTTTTAAAGATCAAATTACAGAACGTTACACAGGTTATGAAATACACTAGGACATAAAGTATGATTTTAATTTGAATGAAAGACAAGATAGTTCATCAAAACCAGATGTTTACAGCAACAGAGACACGGCAATAATAATTAGAACAGGAATATTTAAGAGGAAGAGCAAAAATGGAAAAATGGACAAATAATAATATTACACAAAGCAAAAATAAATTAAACAATACCCTTTTTTTGTTTTGATTTTAAAGTACATCGTAGGGACAAAATTATGTTAGGTATAGTGTTTAAAGTTGTAAGTGGCGGAGAAAGACCCAGGTCAACTGTCTGGTTAGAACCACAGGCCCACCGCAGTTAAGCTGAAAGACCATGGTCAACTGTCTGGTTAGAACCACAGGCCCACCGCAGTTAAGCTGAAAGACCAAGGTCAACTGTCCGGGTAGAACCACAGGCCCACCGCAGTTAAGCTGAAAGACCCAGGTCAACTGTCTGGGTAGAACCACAGGCCCACCGCAGTTAAGCTGAAAGACCAAGGTCAACTGTCTGGGTAGAACCACAGTCCCACCGCAGTTAATCTGAAAGACCAAGGTCAACTGTCTGGGTAGAACCACAGGCCCACCGCAGTTAAGCTGAAAGACCAAGGTCAACTGTCTGGTTAGAACCACAGGCCCACCGCAGTTAAGCTGAAAGACCAAGGTCAACTGTCTGGGTAGAACCACAGTCCCACCGCAGTTAATCTGAAAGACCAAGGTCAACTGTCTGGTTAGAACCACAGGCCCACCGCAGTTAAGCTGAAAGACCAAGGTCAACTGTCTGGTTAGAACCACAGGCCCACCGCAGTTAAGCTGAAAGACCAAGGTCAACTGTCTGGTTAGAACCACAGTCCCACCGCAGTTAAGCTGAAAGACCAAGGTCAACTGTCTGGTTAGAACCACAGTCCCACCGCAGTTTGAAAGACCAAGGTCAACTGTCTGGTAGAACCACAGTCCCACCGCAGTTAAGCTGAAAGACCAAGGTCAACTGTCTGGTTAGAACCACAGTCCCACCGCAGTTAAGCTGAAAGACCAAGGTCAACTGTCTGGTTAGAACCACAGTCCCACCGCAGTTAAGCTGAAAGACCATGGTCAACTGTCTGGTTAGAACCACAGTCCCACCGCAGTTAAGCTGAAAGACCAAGGTCAACTGTCTGGTTAGAACCACAGTCCCACCGCAGTTAAGCTGAAAGACCATGGTCAACTGTCTGGGTAGAACCACAGGCCCACCGCAGTTAAGCTGAAAGACCAAGGTCAACTGTCTGGTTAGAACCACAGGCCCACCGCAGTTAAGCTGAAAGACCAAGGTCAACTGTCTGGTTAGAACCACAGTCCCACCGCAGTTAAGCTGAAAGACCAAGGTCAACTGTCTGGTTAGAACCACAGTCCCACCGCAGTTAAGCTGAAAGACCCAGACCGAAGGTCTAGGTAGAACCACCAGCGCATCGCGGGTAAGCTGGAAGATATTCAAGATTCATATTAAACGGAAATCAAACCCACGAGGAGAGCGGCCTCAGTTGTGGTACTAAGTCCAAGACAGACAGACAGGCAGACAGACAGTAAGGCAGACAGACAGGCAGGCAGACAGACAGGCAGGCAGGCAAAATAAACAGATATACATGTGTACGGATAGTAAAAACGTAATTTGTTTATGAAGTAATACTGTCATCTATGTAAGAAATAGGGATATATGACAAAGGCGATGACAAAGACGATTAAAGTAAGTAAGGCTTGAGTAAACGAGTCGCAAAAATCTAATACATCATTCTTTGGTGGTAGTTTCGTACACGAATTCACTAAATAACATAAACACGTGCATATAAAGCCGAAACGAATAAGCCGATATAAACTGATAGGTCGGCGGTCGGCTGATAGGTCGGCGGTCGTCTGATAGGTCGGCTGAGAGGTCGGCTGATAGGTCGGCAGATTCAACAATAAAAGATCTGCCTACTACTTGGGCTTACTCACGTTTAAAACACTAGATCAGTGAAACGTTCACAGGCATGCAGTTATGACTCTTTTTTAATATAAGTCATAATTTGTCCTTTCACTCTTTTATCCGTTGCATATATTGCATCATTTATTATCAACGATAATCTGTTATATGTTTGTGTTGGATAATAAAGATGTGAAATATACTGGTCCGTATATGGTAACAGGACTCCCATGTTTGTATTTTTATCAACAGTACACAATTGTAAGCGTATTTTTTCGGCGAAGTTGTCTGATGCCGAGCCGACATGCGATTATCTTCTGCGCGAATAAAACATGCATACGCAAATAGTGTATAACCAACCGACCAGTCTTGTCTGGATTTTCACTTTTTGCTGCTGGGTCTTTAGAAATATATTTGTTACCTTTGCGTAGAAATGTACATGTAAGCCATTATCTTAGTTTTTGTATTGCTTATAAACACATATATCATAACAAGGCTAAACATCTCCATCTTTGTAAGTCATTGAGCAGAATTGGACAGTGTCCAGACAAACTGACCTATATAATGCCGTGTCCGTGGTGGTCGGTCAAGCAATGTAAGGTGTGAGAGAGCCAATGTGTCCTGGTCGTAAATATGTCAACTCGACAAAGATGCTGTTTATCTTTCATTACTGTTATTGAGTCCTGACAGCGGGACAAAAGGACTTCAATGGCGGAATGGCATTACGGCATCGCATCATTTATTGATAATTCACTCAGGCAGTCTTTTGTTAATACTGGAATGTATAAGAGATGGATCCAGGTCAAATGTGCATTGTTCAAACACTTTATATCGATTAGTGTAAACGTCCACACCCGTAGGTTCAGATTATGTCTGAAAACATCATCATTTACCGCAGTAGCCAGTTCTTGATGAAAATTTCATCGCAATCATCAACATTAAAGGTGTCATTCGACAGTTTGTCTGTACCGAGTACTTGTAACAATACCTTACACTTATTTGTGTGAATTTGGGCATCATTTCTGCATATCCTCATAACTTAATCGAAGTAAACACAACTTTGGGGGTTTATGCTATAGTTATCGACACCAGAGTGGATTACCCCTGACGATGATAAAGTATCGCGATCTCAAAATTGAGTGGTCACGTGGTTATCTAAGTTTAAAAGTAGCTTACTTTTCAGCGTAACTCTGATAGGAAATGCATTTTTTTGTAATGATGCTGGGTTCATTTTCACACAGATGTGTTACATCCATAAACAGCATTTCGCCGAATCTTTAAAAATACCAATAATTTATTGTCTGTGATAACAAATTCTCAGACCTGTCGTATACCATTTTAACACCACCGTCATCAACAGATGCAGCAAAAGAAGGAGCGTTATTAAAACAAAACAAAAACCATCAACAGCTTTGTCATTGTCTTGCTCCACTTTCACTTTTGTCACCATCTCAGAATGGACATTTTATTCGGACATACAAATGCCCTTGACTGACCTGGCAAACAATATTCTTTTCATTTGAAAGTAAGATTGCAAAACAGGTTAGACAATGGAGGAAAGAAAAATGCAAAACACGAATCATCGGACTGTCATACAGTGTAGATCCAGATCAAACACTGCGAGGTCCTTGATGAAGGTCATACAGTGTAGATCCAGATGAAGGTCTGCACTAATTGCTGCTATGCGTAGTAATATGTACCATCCAGCTGCATGTAGTTGTAAACAGAGAAGAAATGAATTACTTATAAAGGATGATCAGAGTTAATTTGTGTTGTTCGACGTTCAAGTTTGTTTTTTGTTTTTCAAATACTTCGCAGCGACACAATTATGATCACCATAGCGACCATCAGCTATCTTAGTAGAGTAAACGCTATGGAAGATTTCTAAATAGAAACGCCATAGGTCAGCTGAAAGACCTTCCGAACATCGGCTAATTCGTCCCGACCGGGACTCTAACTCACGCGGTGAGAGGCTAAGCAGTCCGGCAATTGGTCACATTGTTCAAGATAAAACCAGATTGAATGTTTATATCACCATCACTGCTGCATTAGGTCAATGGATATTTTACGAATTACGCATTTTAATTTTTTCCCAAAAAAATGAGTTCAAGAAGCTTTTTGTTTTTGTGTATACGTGCCCGTACCAGCTTGCATGAGTGCGCGTGCGAATGTACGTATGTGTCTGCGCGTGTGCATACGAGTGAGTGACCGTGCGTATTTGTAATGTGTATTACTCACCACCAACAATGAAGGCCCCGACCTATATGCAGGAGTACATTGTCTCTGCTGTTAGAGATTTAGTACTTTTATATTCATAATTTGTGCATGTAAATATGTGTGTTTTACGTGTAGACATCTTTTCGGCGTCTCGCTATTTTTGTTTGGCAAGTAGGTAAAAAGCAAAAAATGTCGCACGAAAAACAGCAAAGCAATTATCAAGTTTGTGAAAAATAAGACATTAACTCATGTGTTTGTGTTGCTTGTCTTTGCTTTACAATGTGACATGTCACGTATTTTTCCGCTATTGTGAAACATTGGTTTCATTTTGTGTGTCTTTTTATAAAGATCGAAAAAAGCTCATTTACAACGGTGTTTTTTTCCTCACAAGCAGATGTCAAGTTTTTGTACCCTTTAGTGCTGGGAACTATGGAATCATTTAAAGATGGCACGTAAAGCTAATGTTAATTATATGATTATCACTTTTATGTATGATTGTTCAAAGTTAAGATGAAGCAATACATTAGATGAAGAACTTCTAACTTGTTATTACATTGAAAGCAGCACTATATCCGATCACGTGGGAACCAGTCACGTGTGACACGAATAACAAACTTTCCTGATATTCAAAAATTTAAAAATGTCTTCAAATTCATTGGCTTCAAACATGTTCTTCCTGGTCCCCTTTCAATTATATGTAATTACGTCTTTCGATTCTCTGATCATTCATGTTCGAACGTTCTTTTCGACCTTAATGCTGTAATTGGCATGGATTTACTTGCGTTCTTTGTCGATAATTGGATAAGCTAGTGAAAGATTTCCTTTGCCCTAGTGTACGCTTTCGTTGAATGTCCGTCAGTTGTCGACATTCTTGTATGATCTGATGGCAGTTAGGTTTTTTTCACCGTGTAAAATCAACTTCGATAAATTTACCAGTCTGCTCGTTCAGGCAAATCAACACGTGATTATACATTCTTGTCGCATCATACATTTTAATGACATTTTCTATGTTATTGCAAAACACGCAGTCATATACAAACACACGATATTTAATATAATAAAGTGATTTCCAATTAGCGATGTACATTTAGGAACGTATTGCAACGATACTTGCAGTTTCAATGGATGGATAATTGTTATTGTATTACTAAGGTCAACTCAATCAAATGTCAAAGGTGTACTGGAAACTGTGTTTTTGTAACAATTGCAATAAACTACGATTTAATCACGTACTGATGCAAGTAAAACATTTTCTTCACTGACAATACACGTAATATAACGTTGTCAGTCATTGGTTCACAGGAGAGGATCATGGTGAATACAGCAGCCTAGGTGGGACAGTCTTTTAATTTCCGTCCATATCCGCCCATTTCCGCCCATTTCCGTGACTTGTTTTTGTTGAGATTCTGATATAATTCTTTGTTCTAAATCATGCTCGTACTTTCTCGTCTTGTTGAGAAATGTAGGTTTGATGGCAACAACAGACATTGTATTTCTCTAGACTTTGGTCAGCATTTGGCCATCCAGGGTCGTAAGTCCTTGATTGTTTATTGGAACATTGACCCACTTGCCCTTAACAATTGGTCATAAATGGAAAAGCTCAATCCTGCATTTAGATCTTTTTTAATTTCTAGGGCCAGTATACTGGATGGCATTTTGCATCTCATGGCGGTCAGTGCAGGGCCAGTATACTGGACGGCATTTGACATCTCATGACGGTCAGTGCGGGACCAGTATACTGGACGGCATTTGGCATCTCATGACGGTTAGTGCAGGGCCAGTATACTGGACGGCATTTGGCATCCCATGGCGGTCAGTGCAGGGCCAGTATACTGGACGGCATTTGACATCTCATGACGGTCAGTGCAGGGCCAGTATACTGGACGGCATTTGGCATCTCATGACGGTCAGTGCAGGGCCAGTATACTGGACGGCATTTGACATCTCATGACGGTTAGTGCAGGGCCAGTATACTGGACGGCATTTGACATCTCATGACGGTCAGTGCGGGACCAGTATACTGGACGGCATTTGACATCTCATGACGGTTAGTTCAGGGCCAGTATACTGGACGGCATTTGACATCTCATGACGGTCAGTGCGGGACCAGTATACTGGACGGCATTTGACATCTCATGACGGTTAGTGCAGGGCCAGTATACTGGACGGCATTTGACATCTCATGACGATTAGTGCAGGGCCAGTATACTAGACGGCATTTGACATCTCATGACGGTTAGTGCGGGACCAGTATACTGGACGGCATTTGACATCTCATGACGGTTAGTGCGGGACCAGTATACTGGACGGCATTTGACATCTCATGACGGTTAGTTCAGGGCCAGTATACTGGACGGCATTTGACATCTCATGACGGTCAGTGCGGGACCAGTATACTGGACGGCATTTGACATCTCATGACGGTTAGTGCAGGGCCAGTATACTGGACGGCATTTGACATCTCATGACGATTAGTGCAGGGCCAGTATACTGGACGGCATTTGACATCTCATGACGGTCAGTGCGGGACCAGTATACTAGACGGCAGTTGGCATCTCACGACGGTTAGTGCGGGACCAGTATACTGGACGGCATTTGACATCTCATGACGGTTAGTGCAGGGCCAGTTTACTGGACGGCATTTGACATCTCATGACGGTCAGTGCGGGACCAGTATACTGGACGGCATTTGACATCTCATGACGGTCAGTGCGGGACCAGTATACTGGACGGCATTTGACATCTCATGACGGTCAGTGCGGGACCAGTATACTGGACGGCATTTGACATCTCATGACGGTTAGTGCAGGGCCAGTATACTGGACGGCATTTGGCATCTCACGACGGTCTGTGCAGGGCCAGTATACTGGACGGCATTTGACATCTCATGACGGTTAGTGCAGGGCCAGTATACTGGACGGCATTTGACATCTCATGACGGTTAGTGCAGTGCCAGTATACTGGACGGCATTTGACATCTCATGACGGTTAGTGCGGGACCAGTATACTGGACGGCATTTGACATCTCATGACGGTTAGTGCGGGACCAGTATACTGGACGGCATTTGACATCTCATGACGGTTAGTGCAGGGCCAGTTTACTGGACGGCATTTGACATCTCATGACGGTCAGTGCGGGACCAGTATACTGGACGGCATTTGACATCTCATGACGGTCAGTGCGGGACCAGTATACTGGACGGCATTTGACATCTCATGACGGTTAGTGCAGGGCCAGTATACTGGACGGCATTTGACATCTCATGACGGTCAGTGCGGGACCAGTATACTGGACGGCATTTGACATCTCATGACGGTTAGTGCAGGGCCAGTATACTGGACGGCATTTGGCATCTCACGACGGTCTGTGCAGGGCCAGTATACTGGACGGCATTTGACATCTCATGACGGTTAGTGCAGGGCCAGTATACTGGACGGCATTTGGCATCTCACGACGGTCTGTGCAGGGCCAGTATACTGGACGGCATTTGACATCTCATGACGGTTAGTGCAGGGCCAGTATACTGGACGGCATTTGACATCTCATGACGGTTAGTGCAGTGCCAGTATACTGGACGGCATTTGACATCTCATGACGGTTAGTGCGGGACCAGTATACTGGACGGCATTTGACATCTCATGACGGTTAGTGCGGGACCAGTATACTGGACGGCATTTGACATCTCATGACGGTTAGTGCAGGGCCAGTTTACTGGACGGCATTTGACATCTCATGACGGTCAGTGCGGGACCAGTATACTGGACGGCATTTGACATCTCATGACGGTCAGTGCGGGACCAGTATACTGGACGGCATTTGACATCTCATGACGGTTAGTGCAGGGCCAGTATACTGGACGGCATTTGGCATCTCACGACGGTCTGTGCAGGGCCAGTATACTGGACGGTTTTTTGACATCTCATGACGGTTAGTGCAGGGCCAGTATACTGGACGGCATTTGACATCTCATGACGGTTAGTGCAGGGCCAGTATACTGGACGGCATTTGACATCTCATGACGGTTAGTGCAGGGCCAGTATACTGGACGGCATTTGACATCTCACGACGGTTAGTGCGGGACCAGTATACTGGACGGCATTTGACATCTCATGACGGTTAGTGCAGGGCCAGTTTACTGGACGGCATTTGACATCTCATGACGGTCAGTGCGGGACCAGTATACTGGACGGCATTTGACATCTCATGACGGTTAGTGCAGGGCCAGTATACTGGACGGCATTTGGCATCTCACGACGGTCTGTGCAGGGCCAGTATACTGGACGGCATTTGACATCTCATGACGGTTAGTGCAGGGCCAGTATACGGGACGGCATTTGACATCTCATGACGGTTAGTGCAGGGCCAGTATACTGGATGGCATTTGACATCTCATTACGGTTAGTGCAGGGCCAGTATACTGGACGGCATTTGGCATCTCATGACGGTTAGTGCAGTGCCAGTATACTGGATGGCATTTGACATCTCATTACGGTTAGTGCAGGGCCAGTATACTGGACGGCATTTGGCATCTCATGACGGTTAGTGCAGGGCCAGTATACTGGACGGCATTTGACATCTCATGACGGTCAGTGCGGGACCAGTATACTGGACGGCATTTGGCATCTCATTACGGTTAGTGCAGGGCCAGTATACTGGACGGCATTTGACATCTCATGACGGTTAGTGCAGGGCCAATATACTGGACGGCATTTGACATCTCATGACGGTCAGTGCGGGACCAGTATACTGGACGGCATTTGGCATCTCATTACGGTTAGTGCAGGGCCAGTATACTGGACGGCATTTGGCATCTCATTACGGTTAGTGCAGGGCCAGTATACTGGACGGCATTTGACATCTCATGACGGTCAGTGCAGGGCCAGTATACTGGACGGCATTTGACATCTCATGACAGTCAGTGCAGGGCCAGTATACTGGACGGCATTTGACATCTCATGACGGTCAGTGCGGATCCAGTATACTGGACGGCATTTGGCATCTCATGACGGTCAGTGCAGGGCCAGTATACTGGACGGCATTTGACATCTCATGACGATTAGTGCAGGGCCAGTATACTAGACGGCATTTGGCATCTCGCGACGGTCTGTGCAGGGCCAGTATACTGGACGGCATTTGACATCTCATGACGGTAGGTGCAGGGCCAGTATACTGGACGGCATTTGACATCTCATGACGGTTAGTGCAGGGCCAGTATACTGGATGGCATTTGACATCTCATGACGGTTAGTGCGGGACCAGTATACTGGACGGCATTTGGCATCTCATGACGTTTAGTGCAGGGCCAGTATACTGGACGGCATTTGACATCTCATGACGGTTAGTGCAGGGCCAGTATACTGGACGGCATTTGACATCTCATGACGGTTAGTGCAGGGCCAGTAAACTGGACGGCATTTGACATCTCATGACGGTCAGTGCGGGACCAGTATACTGGACGGCATTTGACATCTCATGACGGTTAGTGCAGTGCCAGTATACTGGACGGCATTTGACATCTCATGACGGTTAGTGCAGGGCCAGTATACTGGACGGCATTTGACATCTCATGACGGTTAGTGCAGGGCCAGTTTACTGGACGGCATTTGACATCTCATGACGGTTAGTGCAGGGCCAGTATACTAGACGGCATTTGGCATCTCATGACGGTTAGTGCAGGGCCAGTATACTAGACGGCATTTGGCTTCTCATGACAGTCAATGCATTGACTTAGTACTATCTTGAGAAGGGTTGTAAAATGCTAAACGACAAATGTTAAGATTCAACCATGTACAAAATGTCAATATTGGCCCTGGTAGCACAGTTGGTATAGATCCGGGTTCGGCCGGGTTCATACCCAAAACCATGATAGTGTTTAAGCTTTTTTGCTAGGGATCATGCGAATATGGTGGTCGTTACGCGACTTGATCCCAGTCTCCGGATAACGGAGAGGTCGATGGTGATACCATTCTACCCCAACATCCCCGCAGTGTCAACTGCTCCATATGAGGAAGTAAGGCAGCAAGTATGTTGTCATGCCGTGCTAGAAAATTTACTGTGATGTTTCGGTAAGATGCCATAAAATTAGAATTGTGGAAATTAAATGTCATTAGATACATGAGTATTTAAAGTAATGTGTACAAGTGAGGACATTTAATGGCGGTTCTTTTAATGTTCAGTTACTTTCGTGGTATTGTTAACTATCGCACGCGGAAGTTAAAATATGTAAGCTTGAGAAACGAAAACACACACTCCATTGTTTAGACTTCGGTGCATGAATTGCTGTTAGTATGTTAATTGATATAAGTATGTAATTTATATAAGTATGTTAAATGATATAAGTATGTTAATTAATGAGTACTTGATCCAGAGAAACGACAACAACCAATGGTTAAAGCGGTCAAATTCCTTGTGTTGATGTATTTGTAACCCCATAGTTTAAATGAAGCAAGCTTCCATTAAACCTAGTGCCAGCTCTGGGAGGAACAGAATGTTTCTGGTCCTCTGACCGAGGCATGGTTCTGACTGGTCCTCTGACCGAGGCATGTCTCTGACTGGTCCTCTGACCGAGGCATGGCTCTGACTGGTCCTCTGACCGAGGCATGTCTCTGACTGGTCCTCTGACCGAGGCATGGCTCTGACTGGTTCTCTGACCGAGGCATGGCTCTGACTGGTCCTCTGACCGAGGCATGGCTCTGCCTGGTTCTCTGACCGAGGCATGGCTCTGACTGGTCCTCTGACCGAGGCATGTCTCTGCCTGGTTCTCTGACCGAGGCATGTCTCTGACTGGTCCTCTGACCGAGGCATGGCTCTGCCTGGTTCTCTGACCGAGGCATGGCTCTGACTGGTCCTCTGACCGAGGCATGGCTCTGACTGGTTCTCTGACCGAGGCATGGCTCTGCCTGGTCCTCTGACCGAGGCATGTCTCTGCCTGGTCCTCTGACCGAGGCATGGCTCTGACTGGTCCTTTGACCGAGGCATGGCTCTGACTGGTCCTTTGACCGAGGCATGGCTCTGCCTGGTCCTCTGACCGAGGCATGGCTCTGACTGGTCCTCTGACCGAGGCATGGCTCTGACTGGTCCTCTGACCGAGGCATGGCTCTGACTGGTCCTCTGACCGAGGCATGTCTCTGACTGGTCCTCTGACCGAGGCATGGCTCTGCCTGGTCCTCTGACCGAGGCATGTCTCTGACTGGTCCTCTGACCGAGGCATGTCTCTGCCTGGTTCTCTGACCGAGGCATGTCTCTGCCTGGTTCTCTGACCGAGGCATGTCTCTGACTGGTCCTCTGACCGAGGCATGTCTCTGACTGGTCCTCTGACCGAGGCATGTCTCTGACTGGTCCTCTGACCGAGGCATGGCTCTGCCTGGTTCTCTGACCGAGGCATGGCTCTGACTGGTCCTCTGACCGAGGCATGTCTCTGCCTGGTTCTCTGACCGAGGCATGTCTCTGACTGGTCCTCTGACCGAGGCATGGCTCTGCCTGGTTCTCTGACCGAGGCATGGCTCTGACTGGTCCTCTGACCGAGGCATGTCTCTGCCTGGTCCTCTGACCGAGGCATGTCTCTGACTGGTCCTCTGACCGAGGCATGTCTCTGACTGGTCCTCTGACCGAGGCATGGCTCTGACTGGTCCTCTGACCGAGGCATGTCTCTGACTGGTCCTCTGACCGAGGCATGGCTCTGACTGGTCCTCTGACCGAGGCATGGCTCTGCCTGGTCCTCTGACCGAGGCATGGCTCTGACTGGTCCTCTGACCGAGGCATGTCTCTGCCTGGTCCTCTGACCGAGGCATGTCTCTGACTGGTCCTCTGACCGAGGCATGTCTCTGACTGGTCCTCTGACCGAGGCATGTCTCTGACTGGTCCTCTGACCGAGGCATGTCTCTGACTGGTCCTCTGACCGAGGCATGTCTCTGACTGGTCCTCTGACCGAGGCATGTCTCTGACTGGTCCTCTGACCGAGGCATGTCTCTGCCTGGTTCTCTGACCGAGGCATGTCTCTGACTGGTCCTCTGACCGAGGCATGGCTCTGACTGGTCCTCTGACCGAGGCATGGCTCTGACTGGTCCTCTGACCGAGGCATGTCTCTGACTGGTCCTCTGACCGAGGCATGGCTCTGACTGGTCCTCTGACCGAGGCATGTCTCTGCCTGGTTCTCTGACGAGGCATGTCTCTGACTGGTCCTCTGACCGAGGCATGTCTCTGACTGGTCCTCTGACCGAGGCATGGCTCTGCCTGGTCCTCTGACCGAGGCATGTCTCTGACTGGTCCTCTGACCGAGGCATGGCTCTGCCTGGTCCTCTGACCGAGGCATGGCTCTGCCTGGTCCTCTGACCGAGGCATGTCTCTGACTGGTCCTCTGACCGAGGCATGGCTCTGACTGGTCCTCTGACCGAGGCATGTCTCTGCCTGGTCCTCTGACCGAGGCATGTCTGTGACTGGTCCTCTGACCGAGGCATGTCTCTGACTTATCCTCTGACCAAGGCAAGACTCTGACTGGTCCTCTGACCGAGGCATGTCTCTGACTTGTCCTCTGACCGAGGCATGTCTCTGACTGGTCCTCTGACCGAGGCATGTCTCTGACTGGTCCTCTGACCGAGGCATGGCTCTGCCTGGTCCTCTGACCGAGGCATGTCTCTGACTTGTCCTCTGACCGAGGCATGTCTCTGCCTGGTCCTCTGACCGAGGCATGTCTCTGCCTGGTCCTCTGACCGAGGCATGGCTCTGACTGGTCCTCTGACATTTGAAGTACTAGTCACGTATTTAGGCGATGCGATAAGTAAATATGAACACCCGGTTGCTTGTTCAAAAAGTCCTTATCTTCTTTCGACCATGTTAACAAGCGAAACTACAATAAGGAAATATTTTGTCTCGCGGGATCTTTCGGAAGAACACTGCTATAAATGTGAATCTGACATTTATTAGATAGAACTAAACATCCTTTTACCATTTGTTAGGCAAGGATACAATGAAGAAAAAATGTGCCATATAGAAAGTTATATGCTAGTGGTATCACCTATCCGCTCGTTTTACATACTTAGTACACTTAAGTTAGGGAACTGGGAATAGTGCATTCATAGTAAATTTTAACAGACCGATAGTTTTTTAGAATGAACAATAACAGATAATTGTTAACTTGTCAGTGAGCAGATATACCACCGTGCCAATATAATCACTGTTAAACTGTATATCAAAAGCAGCAGCATCCCAAATACATGTAGCAACCATTACAACACAGCCGTACTGTGTGCGCCTATGCCCTAACGGTTCTACTTGCCGACTTGTTCCTCCCCAGCCCCAGTCCCATACCTGTCAAGGTCGAGTGAACAACTTTAATAAGGCAAGGCCTGAGGTGCCTTGCTGGTTCTACCCAGACATTTTCTACCGTCTTACGCAACCAATAATAGACGTCGCTTTAATCACCATTATTGGATCAATACAATGCATACAAAATAAATCGCACCATGCAATAAAAACTGAATGCCGTTATGATAACCAGAAAGTGCGATGTATTTATAGGCAAAATCGAAATACTTAAAAAAATAACAACAGCAAAATGACAAAATAAAAGATATGGATAACCTAGTTTTGAATACCAATGGCATGTGCAGCTGGACTCATATTGACCTAAGAATGGTCCAAACATCGATATGCCTGAGCATACATTACTGAACAGATCGTTCGTTTAGACCTTATGGTCTGTAACTCACTGTAAAGAGAATAGTTTCCTTTGTTTATGTAGCAATTTATTTTTCGAGTGAACATTTTCTTTTATAGATTTACTAATTAACATGCAGAGCACAGTGATAAGGATTTGGCAAAGAGTGTAGATCCAGATAAGTCTGGTTCCGCTGGAAGATAAACCTGGTCCCGCCGGGAGATCAGTCTGGTCTCGCATTTAGACCAGCCTGCGTTGGGAGATCAGTCTGGTCCCGCCGGGAGATCAGCCTGCGTTGGGAGATCAACCTGGTCCAGCCGGGAGGTCACTCTGGTCTCGCATTTAGACCAGCCTGCGTTGTGTGATCAACCTGGTACCGTTGTGAGATCAACCTGGTCCCGCTTGGAGATCAACCTGGTCTCGCCGGGAGGTCACTCTGGTCTCGCATTTAGACCAGCCTGCGTTGTGTGATCAACCTGGTACCGTTGTGAGATCAACCTGGTCCCGCTGGGAGATCAACCTGGTCTCGCCGGGAGATCAACCTGGTCCCGTTGGGAGATCAGTCTGGTCCCGCTGGAAGATCAACCTGGTCCCGTTGGGAGATCAGTCTGGTCTCGCTGGGAGATCAACCTGGTCCCGTTGGGAGATAAGTCTGGTCCCGCCGGGAGATCAGCCTGCGTTGTGAGATCAACCTGGTCCCGCTGGGAGATCAGTCTGGTCTCACCGGGAGATCAGTCTGGTCCCGCTCGGAGATCAACCTGGTCCCGTTGTGAGATCAGTCTGGTCCCGCCGGGAGAACAGCCTGCGTTGGGAGATCAACCTGGTCCCGCCGGGAGATCACTCTGGTCTCGCATTAAGACCAGCCTGCGTTGGGAGATCAACCTGGTCCCATTGGGAGATCAACCTGGTCCCGCTGGGAGATCAGTCTGGTCCCGCTGGGAGATCAACCTGGTCCCGCTGGAAGATAAGTCTGGTCTCGCTGGGAGATCAACCTGGTCCCGCTGGGAGATCAAGCTGGGAGATCAACCTGGTCCCGCTGGGAGATCAACCTGGTCCCGTTGGGAGATCAGTCTGGTCCCGCTGGGAGATCACTCCGGTCTCGCATTTAGACCAGCCTGCGTTGTGAGATCAACCTGGTCCCGCCGGGAGATCACTCTGGTCCCGCATTTAGACCAGCCTACGTTGGGAGACCAACCTAGTCCCGTTGGGAGATCAACCTGGTCCCGCTGGGAGATCAGTCTGGTCCCGCTGGGAGATCAACCTGGCCGCTGGGAGATCAACCTGGTCCCGCTGGGAGATCAGTCTGGTCCCGCTGGGAGATCAACCTGGCCGCTGGGAGATCAACCTGGTCCCGCTGGGAGACCAACCTGGTCCCGTTGGGATATCAACCTGGTCGCGCCGGGAGATCACTCTGGTCTCGCATTTAGACCAGCCTGCGTTGGGAGATCAGCCTGGTCCTGGTCGCGCAGAGAGATCAGCCTGGTATACGCTGTTAATAGAAGCAGCTTAGTTAATTGTAAAGATGTTCCATGTTTGGCTTAAACCAAAGTTTACAAACATATAATATTAAATAAGATAAAACCGCGTAAACAAACAAACTAATAATATATATTTGTTGTGGACAATTCATTTGAATGATACAAACTTTACATGTTTATTGCGTTGTATGGGTTCTTTTGAGATTTTTCGTCTTAAAATATTTTATTTTATTTTTTTCAGTGACGGTTTCAATTCGGGGAACATCATACCAACTCGGTCTTTTCGATACAGCCGGACAGGTAGATTCATTATATGGTCTCCTCCTTCTTATCCTCCTCAACATTATCATAGTCACGGCAGCATCAATATAAGCTGGATTAGCTGCAGCATAATCATCAATTGCACCATTCAGTCACATCATCATCATCTTCATCATCATCATCATGAAACCATTAAAAATCATTTATCACCAACAACATAGTCATCACCATTTTAGACAACATAATAATTGTCATCATTATCACCATCATCATCATCATCATAATAATCACCAATGCTATCATTTTGTAGATTATTGGAACAAGTGTAGAATTCTGGCTGTTATAACATCAGATACATCTCATGATGTCTGATTTATAGTATATGAAGTATTTTGCTTTCGTTTTAATCGACATAATTATGTTCAAATTAAGGCACGGTGGTAATTTATTACCAGAGATATTTGTTGTTTTTAAATCCATTGTCTGATATGCGACATATAAAAGATTTAGGCTTTTGGTCATTTATATAAATTTGAAACATTTTGCCACATTAATATTAGTTTGTTTTTGTTTTATATAATTGTTACAAATTACACTCTTAATGTGTTAATTGTGTATATACTTTTTTCTTACATATTTGACTTGTATAAATACATCGTATCATTGTTGGACCAACCTCAGACAAATGTCTTGGAACGACCACCGGTACGCCGTAGAAATCTTGGAGGAGAACACTGTGGAAAAGTTAGTCCCGAAATGGGACCTCACGCTCTGGGTAGAGGATGACGGATTTTTAAATTAAAATTGGTGTATCTGTTCGACCTTTGACACCGCTTACTTATTTATTGATGTTTGTTTACGAGAATCCAATAAGAGTACTTAACCATTTTTTTACTATTGTTTTCAGGAAGAGTATGAAGGTCTCCGACTATTATCGTACCCTGGTACCCACGTGTTCCTTATGGCATACTCTGTTGTGATGCCGGACACCATGAAAAACCTGGAAATGAAATGGCTACCGGAAGTACGCAATAGTACACCTATGGCTGCTTTCCTCATCGTTGGCACGCAAACTGACCTTCGAGAAGATGAGAAAATTCGCCAAAAGTTACAGAAACGTAAACAGAAGCCTGTTACACCAGAAGAAGGTATGCGATTGGCGAAACGTTGCGATGCAGACTGTTACGTAGAATGTAGTGCGTTGACGCAACAAGGCCTTAAAGACGTTTTCGACGAAGCCATGTTAGCGGTGCTAGAACCGAAAATAAAGCGGCGGGATCCACGACGAAGTCGGGGAAGATGTGTAATATTGTGAAGTGAATTGCTGTATTAGTAGTGGTTCTTTAATAAGTATGAAATTATGCTACCAGGTTCCGATATGGTTCTATTGTGTCAGCTGTCTAATGTATGAACACCGGTATTGTGCTTACAACAGACTTTTCTGGCAATGTGAAACCTTGTGCTGAATGAACAGATATATGGCGGAATGTGAGAATGTGTAAACTGGCTACGCCGAACTGGGGATACTGTGCATAGTGCATACTATAAGAGAATCAAATGGACTTTCAGGGCTTAGAACTGCAGTAGTGCCTTTCAACATTGACCATCTAGTAAATCAACATTCACTCGTCAGTTACCGCCTTTTTATCAACTGTTCATGGACATGATCAGACATTACCAGGGCACGTGTTATCAGAATTTATTAATTCCGGTGTTACATTTCATAGAAAGCCCAGATAAAACTTTTCCTGCTGAGGTTTCGGATTCATAGTTTTTAAACTTTAAACTGAGGCTCATGCCCCAGTACTTGTTGCTCTAGTTAAATGATGTTTACACCTGACCAAGTAGAGGTCTTAGACACTCGCAGTTGTTACACCATCAAGCACCAGTCCAGTACAGCGGTATAAAGGACAGTTGCTTGAATTTATTTGCTTTAAATACACAAGTTTCTTTGTCTTATTTTAGCGATTCAATATACATTATTGCTTTACTATAAGTGTTTACTTATAATAACAATTTATTTAAAGACATCTCTGTGTTCGTTTTAACGATATAACCTTGACATATAAGTGTTGCTGTATGTATTAATATGTTTATATTAAGTATTACATATTTCAGAACAGTTTATATGCTCAATATGAAGTGGACATATTCTAAATGCTAAGTCGTTTATTCCTGTCATTGACATGTCTTCCAGTACAATGTTAAACATAACAATCAATTCTTGTAATGTATGTAAGATTAGTTTTAGTCTAATAAACATAACAGACAATTGTAATAATATATTTAATATTATTGGTAGGGTGATAGACACAACAATCAATTCTAATAATAGACCTAAGTTTATTGTTAAACTAATAAACATAACAATCAATTCTAATAATAGACCTAAGTTTATTGTTAAACTAATAAACATAACAATCAATTCTAATAACAGACCTAAGTTTATTGTTAGACTGATAAACATAACAATTCCAATAAAAAAGTCAGATAATTGGTGAACTGATAAACAAAACCGTGGCTCCTTCTCCTAACAAGAGATGGCTCCTTTTCCTAACAAGAGATGGCTCCTTCTCCTAACAAGAGATGGCTCCTTCTCCTAACAAGAGATGGCTCCTTCTCCTAACAAGAGATGGCTCCTTTTCCTAACAAGAGATGGCTCCTTCTCCTAACAAGAGATGGCTCCTTCTCCTAACAAGAGATGGCTCCTTCTCCTAACAATAGATGGCTCCTTCTCCTAACAAGAGATGGCTCCTTCTCCTAACAAGAGATGGCTCCTTCTCCTAACAAGAGATGGCTCCTTCTCCTAACAAGAGATGGCTCCTTCTCCTAACAAGAGATGGCTCCTTCTTCTAACAAGAGATGAATACTGATAAACAAAACCGTGGCTCCTTCTCCTAACAAGAGATGAATACTCATTTAAATTGTCACAACTGTAATATGTGACAACGACAATACCTGTGTGTGACAACGACAATACACGTATTTGACAACTAAACTTAATGATGACTCAAAGTATGAAGAAAGTAACATTTCTATTGTTTGGTTCATATCGGGGATATATTGTACGAGGACACCACAACTCACGTACATTATATAGACCTCTGCTAATGTATATTGAATAAGTGAATAATATATTAGAAGTCGCAAGCTTTTTACACACAATAAATGTGTAAACGCCTTATAATTTTTATGTTAAATGTTAAACTTTTATCCAGCTTGTTTCAGTACATTTTCTCTTACTTACAATTGTTGTTTTATTATTATTTTCATTCCTTTCATTCGAATTATTACAATACCAAAAGACGAACATGCTATGTAATTTGGATACCGAACAATATAAATATACACGATGTAACAGTGCTATGTAAAGTTTATACTGTATTTTTCATCTGGATGAAATGCCAAGATTAGTATCCTTGTAGTATTTACTCTTTTTTTAAAATCAGTTTATCTCTGGAGCACAATATACTCTGGTTCATATACATGTAAGGTGCACACATTTTTACATGCATCTGTGTTGGTTGATTTTTGCGTGTTTACTTAAAACAGTTCGCACCTACGTACTGCCTTTATAACATTACCCCCAGGGATCCCCGTGGCCGAAAACTTAGAGAAACAGACTTACCACCCAGGCACTGACTGGTTCAAGTCACAGTGGGGATGAAAGGTTTTATGTGGGAAGGTATAACTGCTGGCGGTGGTTCTACCCAGACATTTATCTGGGGTTTTTCTTCACCAATCCTAGCTGGTCGTGGCCAATAACATCATGTGTCGGTGCGATATAACAACATAGACATTGACCTATGTTTGCTTGAGTTATATGAGCCTGGGTTCAGAAAGATTGGTTTATCTGCATGCGGGTAGCAGTTTTGCGTCCAAGTACTCTCGCACTTACATCCTACAGTCAAGCACCTATAGTCGAGCGAACTGGCCTATGACCGCTCTTGTTTGCCCACGTGTGGTGCTAGATGGCAGAGTGGTGGGGGAATATGTGGACAACTATATCTTCTTAATCATCCATATTTGTGAATAAACGCCAAGAAAATAATGCTATCATAAATAATATTTTTAATGTATGGTGTTCATATTTAAATGATTGATCTCTGTTTTTATACAGAACTATTTTATAAATGTTCTGAAAATTCTCCAATGTGTATCATGAATGTAACACTGTTGTATACCAGTACATGCAATCTACAGACATGGCCTGTGTATCCGACTGTCTGTAGCAGTTGTATGTGGTGGGGTTTATTTGTTGTCCTATCTTGGAAGAAATGTGAACAGAGATTCACCAGTACGCCTTGACAAACTCCAAACTGTCATTACTTGATACATCTAAGGGAGGTTTAGATATGTTGTCAGATAATTCACTCGATATCACGTGATCGCTGTTGGATATGCACTCCTTTGTGATATATTTCACTGCTTATACATGCATGTGTGTCCTGTTTTTATGTTTTTTAGATAAACATTATCAGGTACATGTTGTTTTTTTTGTTTTGTTTTTTTTGTGTGCTTGAAATGTTGATTCAATACGTAATTAAGACAATTTGAATATGCTCCTTTCTATTTGCTGTAAGATTTTTTTCTATATCAAGACCGATAAAAAACAATTGCTTGCGTAACATGTAATGTTGTTCGTTTTCGATGTTACTAACCTTTGTCTTCACATTTTGTATTTTTCTAAAACTCTTGGGTGTGTTTAATCATTTCGAGGTTAAAAAATAAGCTTGTGTTTGTTTAAGGTTCACTATGGAGCGATTAATTGTTGTTTATGCGATATCACGTGAGTTAATTAACGTATGCATCATGCCTTTAATGTACCATTTATGTCATGTACAGTAAGCGATGTTTACTTGATTCTGTATATACTTGCAATGTTTATTCATTTCATTCTTTTATTATCGTTCTATTTGAACAATGTTGATGATTTTTATATGAATATGAGTCTTTTATTTGTGATGAGATAATAGAATATATTTTATTAAACATTTCTGCTTTTTATGTATATTGTTGTTTTGTTTATCATATATAATGTCTGTAAACGAGACACGTGTGTCGTTTTATTTATTGAGTTTTTAATTCAGAATACAGTGGATATTTAATTGGAAGCCCCAGCTAAGGTCCGACTAATTAAACTCGATCTAAAGAAAATTAATTTTGGGAGAATTTGGACAGAACGTAAAAATGTTACCCAGCCTGTACTTTATTTTGAGATAGTCAAACAGCATTATATTTGAATACCGTCAGATCTAGATGAAATTTTAAAATAGTAAAGCAATACAATATTGTGTACATTTTTCGATTATCGTCATTTTAAGTTGAGACATCAGTCAAGACACATCCAATCAAGAGATGGTATATTCCTGCATAGGAGGTTTGTCTTATGTATTTACACTACACACTACTGATTCAAACTCCACTCTTGTTGTCTTTCTTGGATCTTCATATGTCCTCATCTCGTCTGTGGACATTACTGTCAACAATTGTTTATTAATCAGACCAGCAGAAGTTTCATCACAAGGGTCTTTGTACCCCGTGTATTGAGATGTTTTCTGTCACACATTTATAGTGCCAAAAGCAAAATAAAAGCCCATGAACAGCCAGCTGCTTATGGAAACTGTGTGATCAGGTTCTACACTTGATGCAGAGATAAACAGAAATATGTTCTATAACATTGTAGGTAATTGGCGTTATCTTTAAGTAGAGAGTCATATTTTCAAGGTCTTATTGGTCTTAACTTATACCACGAACAAATATAACATGTCCCCAATCATTTCCAACTTCAACCGAACAAGCACACGAAGACTATACATGTTTTCATTTTTGTTTTAAACATAAACAACATGTTTGCTAAAAACAAGTAGGATATTTTTATAATTTTCTTCCTGTCGTCTCTTGTGCATAGTTTTAAAAGTAAACTGATTTTAACATGATAACTGTAGTTTATCAGTTAAGGACAGACGAACAGCAATGTAGATAGATATCTTAAACTAGAAACAGATAATAACGACAGCTTTTCTTTATACTTTATACTGGTACGTGCATGTTTCTCCGACGTTCTTTAGGCTAAGGTTATTATAGATCATCAGTTAAAACGTGTATTCACTATTCTAGACCTTTGCGGCTAGTTCAATTTGTAATATATTTTTGTCACAGGAATTGTCATTATTCTGTGTGACAATCTGCTACAAGTCGAAAACTTATCAAGGAACATTAAGGAGCACAACTAAAATTAGTCTGCTTCCCAGCGTACTGTTCTGCTTCATAATAACATCAGCTGACAGGGACAGGTAAACCTGACAGGACTCAAGTATGTCATCAAAGTTATCTCCCTTTAAAGTGGATAAATTATTTTTATAAAATTTGAAGAAACAAGTCTGTATGCCCCTGAATGATAAATGTGCATGTCTCCCTGTTTGAAATAATGTTTATTGAATAGTTATAGTCTGCATAATATTACCATCAAAAAGCGAGTATAATTGTCAATTTAGAATATTAGCCATATTAAATTAATCAGTTTCAAACTTTTAATGTTTTTATTGAAGGATTAAAGTTGTATCGTTATGTTTGTTGTTAGCTTTTGCCAACCTAACCCAGTATATTTATCTTTAAACTTATTGACGTCTATTTCATTTTAAAATGTTTGTTACGATCTCTATTTCCACGTTTTAATATCAACTTTTAATAAATATATATATATTTAAAAGCTAAAACTGCATCATTTTAGGTTGGGTTTTGTTTAAGGTAATATAATATTTGCTCAATTAATATATATTGGTAGTCATTTCAGAAAAAGGAAAACGAACACTGTTGCTTTGAAGGAAAATAAAAAACAGAACAAAGTTTGTGATGAACGTATATTTCATACAAAAAGTTGTACGGATGTATAATCCAAACGAGAACACAAATGGCTAGTAAAGGAACAAAGACAAAGGAAAAAGTAGAAATAAATCAAATATTACCAAAGTACCGTCAAAAGTCGACGCTTCATTTCATTGTTTGTAGACAAACAAAGTTGAAATCGTCAAAACATGTAGACAATTGAAGTCATTGTCGAAAAGTGCTTTCTTGAGCGAATAAGATGAAAACAAACATACAATATGCATTCTTGTGAAGTTCTGGAAATGTATTAAAACATTTAAGTAGGTGTAATCTTATACTTATTGTTTGTTTCCAGTGAATACAATAAGGTAGCACCTACAATAGTTAATAATTCAATAGAGAATCACCGTTATAGCACAATTTGAGATTTAAGATGGTTCACCAGGCAAAGTTGTCAATTATATAGTGTTAACTCAGCACTATTGCACTAAATAATTATTTATAAAGCACCTTTTTATTTATATCTTTATATATTTTTAGCACAATTTGCGACGTTTAGTCGCATTAAAGCACAATTTTACGTGAGGGCTCCGTTGTCATAATCACGTAATCAAAAGATCCTGGAGCAAAGTCTCCTGGTCCTGGGATTGGGACAGGGTAGATCATATGTGACCGCTACACGATGGTCCCCTCAGTGGCCCCTTCCTCCTCGTCACGTGGCCACAGCTGGGTTGGATGGAGGGACAGGTGACGCAGGGTGTGGTGCTCACTGATGCCATGGAAACTCTTGTGGGAGTACTTCTGGTGGGCTCCCTGACAACGGCAAATGATGTTACAGAAAGATAAGAAAAACGTACTCTTGCTATTATAAGTTTGCCTTCGAATGTTTATTGCTGCATGTATCGCTTACAACATGGCAAATCTCATCAGGGAGTCATACCTGGTTTTACCACACACACACACACACACACACATCACTAATATTATACCAAATTCTATAAATGATGAAACCTTGTGATCTTCGACAACCTTCTATTTCCAACAAGGCAGTTTTTATTAATGTTCAAGATATTTTGGATAAATTGTCAGAAGAAATTATTATGGAAAATTTTTTTCAGAATACTCTACCTGTCTAATATTGTCGAAATTTACCAGTACGTCAGGCTTAAAAACACTCGCTTACTGCAAATTGATGATCCCCCATCTTATCTCCAATATAATGGAAAATAATAAATGTATATAAAGATATCTTTGATAAATGCACAAAACACCATTTTTTAATCATTACCCACACAGATATAAAACTCTGAATGTACGTTGTTCAAGTTAGATTTTTTAAATTGTAATGGAAAATGCAAATTGGCTTAACGTCTAGCTTTCAGTCTCCAAGTCAGTGGTCACGTGAGATCACAGTAAAGAAAAAGGACAAGGTGAGAGGTTTTAAAGTTATGGGTTTACTTTTCATGTCATATCAGTCCATAACATACCGGGTTTTATCAATTAGATCTTGGGAATGTTTATATTAAGTTGTTTTTTTATTAAATTACATTTAAATCGTATGGAACATTTGACATCGACATCGCTGTACATAAGTTCGATCCCACTATGGTCACGTGCTTTGCGAGACTGCGTGGAAATTTTTGTACTTGTCATGGAAAATGCCAATTAAGAAAAGCTCGAGTTTAATGAACTTTACATTTACCTGGAATTTGGACTTGTGCATCTTGCTCAGAAGACGTTTGAGAGCTCGGATGCAAAGGTCAAGGTCGTTTAGGGAGTATTTCGTGTAGTGGGAAAACCCCTTGTCCCAGGCAGGCTCGCAGCCGAGAAGATCACGTGACAGACAGATGGCGCCCGCGGCTAGCTGAGAGGACTGGAAGTGCACCATGGGAAGTTCCGTAAGGGTGAGGTCAAGGATGAACATCGACATGCTTTGGACCTGTAGAAAGTGAAGGGAATACATCTTTACAAGTCTATTATATACAAATTTATTATAATACTATTAAATTGATATGGAAGTGTGTATTTTGTTTTGCAATATCCTGATAAATGTATGCTTCTTTCAAAGTTATCAGCCATTTTATGTTTAAAGAGATGGTGTAAGCATTTAATAATATTGAATATTTGTTAACGTTAGTATGTTTTATTTGGAATTACATACATAAACACAGATCATCATAACAAATATCCGGCCTGCATTATCTGCGGACAAAAAAGCAATTACCCTTACTTTGAAAATGAAAGTAGGCGACAAATTATGAAATTGTTTCATTTTGTAAACCTAAACGTCTGTATATGGGGCTTAATCAAGGAGACGGACATATAGGTGTATTTAGGAAGCTTATTGGCATTGTAGAAGGTAGAAAACTAAGAAAATATACTTGTATACATACCAGATGGACTTTCTTACACTCCCGCACTAGCAGGAACCGCTCCAAGAAAACTATTGGCCCAGGGATATTGACGTCGAAGTCTAGTTTGCGGAGGATGGTTCTCTCCATCCGGATCACGTGATGAGACGAGTAAGTGTTGTCGGTCAGATGACAAAGGTCGGCTACCTGAGAGGTGTAAAAGAAATACATGGTCATAGACGAAGCCGAAAAGTTACCGCTTGCTGCAAGGAATGTGACATTTTGAAAGCGCCAGAGTTTATATTAAGGTTAAGTTTAGTTAAAATAAACATATAAACGAATTCCTTCTGCTTAAGGATAGACACTGAATGGTCTAACTGAAATAATCTGTTCTAACCGAAATAATCTGTTCTAATGTTTCGGGAATCATTGGTATACCATGACATACAGCTGGTGTTGTTGAAACTTCTTAAAAGTTGAAACCCTGCCAATGATATTGTGCAGCCATTAAAGCTGGTTTACCAGCATTAAGTCGACGCGGCAATGACAAAAGTGGCAATGGGATTGTGGGGTCTAAGTTGCTAACTTTTACTAAATCTCTTGATTACAAATGTCGGAAACCAAGATTTTTTTTTTCAAATTATAGCTATGTATACCGACAGGAAACAGTCAAAATACCTCCGGCGGGAATCTTTCAATGAACTTGGCGGCGATCCAAAGGGACGTGATCCCGACAAGTTGCAGGGCGCTCAGTTCCACAGGCTGTTTAGTCAGGAAGCGATCAATAAGGCCAACTGCAAGGTGAAGTGTCGTCTGATGTAGCTCCAGATGAACCTGAATAAATTGTAAAGAACCCAGTATTTATTGACTGTTTTGTTTTGATTTTTGTTTTTGTTGTTTTATTGTTGTTGTTTTTGCTAAACTTTACAACTGCTGCTTTTTTATCATTAAGTTAAACACTTACTTTTGGATCACACATTACTATCGAGTCACGTCATGTTCATGTTAACAGTAAGCATTTAAAACTATTTTTCAAATATACCTCGTATCACATATCAGCAGGATGATCCATCACATGAAATATGTTGTCCTTACTGGACTTAAATGAGCTTTAACAGGTAAATATTGATTTACATTCCAACTGCTAAGAGGTTATGACGAGTAATTCTGAAGCCGTTTGTTCATAGTGTAAATTACATTAGATTTGTTACTTTTGGTGTGTTGGCCAGTTTCATCATTCATACAAACTAAAAGGTAACGAGCTGTTCTGCTGTATGTGTTACCTGCACTTGGATGAGCCAGTCTACAAGCACACTGCGCATGTGCGGCGTTATTTCTTTGTTATTGATGAGGTAGTTTTCTGGGAATGTCCAACGTCTCTCTACGGACTAGAAATAAAATTGCTTTTGTTAATTGCAAAAAAAAAACACCATTAAATAAAAAATATAAAACCACATACAAACTTGTAAATATACAAAACCCATCAAGTCAGCTAGATGACCGCTCTTCGTGACATTTCTCGCCCTGACCTGAACTCCAACCCATACTCGACCATGGATGCCCGCCAGTTATATAAAATTTAAGATTTTTTTGTCCGAATAAAGAAAGCAACAAGTTGTAGAAAAAAATACAATATATATTATATTACAATTAATGTCATAAATAACAATAAAGGAATAAAACTCTTACCAGCAAATAGTCGCAGATGTCCTGAGCGTATTCTGTGTTTTTGAGCGGATCATTGACCGCGTCTATATCGATGACTCCCCTCGGGACCCGCGTCATCATTTGTCGGATCCGCACCTGGGGCTCATCCGTCTCCATGGGAGACAACTCTTGATCGGTAAAAGAGATAAGAAGATTAGAGTTATTTTTCTTCTTTATATAAGAAATTTAATTTTAATGGACTATGTTTTATAATGTAAATGTTGGATATAAAACTTTATTCGATATTACAAAACAATGGCACAATTATCTTCCGCCTTTCAAGGAAAACAAATCTAAGCTAAATACGTACCGTTCACAACGGTGTAGTCTGGTACACGAACCGCGTACGGTTTCTTCTCTTTTGAGGATGCATGGCTTCCGACTGGTGTAATAATAAAGAATAACATTTTTGTCAATGAAAGTCCTACTGAACAACTAGATGAACAAAGTAAGAGTGTTGACTTATGAAATACGGGTTGTTGTTTATTTTGGCTAAACGGCACTCCGACACTACAAAAGGTCATTTTGAACTCCATGCACAATAGTAAAATGATAAAATATATATATATATATATATTTCGATAAAATATAATCACAAATGAGTATGTTTGAAAATATATATTGAGCTTATTGTCAAAACAGCAAAACAGCAAATTGGAATACCTAATTAATTTGAATTGAAGCCCCGCAACTATCTGTCAGACATCCGGAAATGGTGTTCACTAGAAGCTGTGGCGCAATACATACCGTTATAGCATGTCGCTCAAAAGGGGAACTAAATGTACTGTTAAGAGGTCTAGCTAGGTAAACATTGAAACTGTGATCGATCGAATGATGCTTGATGAATCTAAGATTCGGATGACTGCTTAATTGCATGATCATTGTTACAATCATTGAACAGTGATGTATGCGAATGATCCAACAGTTACATGATTCGATGTTCGAATAAGCGAATGTCGTAAAAAATTCGAACGACTGTATGTATTCATTGGTCTTATTAATAATTGGCTGTAGTTGATTACTTGAATGATAGCACAATGTCATGATTATCTATCAGAACGATATGATTGCATGGATAGATTTACCATGATGTCCCCCGGGTTTGAAGCAGACTTTGTTGGCATGGTTCACCAGTGGAACTTTCTTGGTCTCTTTGCCCTTGGTACTGTCCCGCCGGATCTTGTTGATGTAGCCGGCGATCATTCCATTATTGGTTCTGTCGGACAGACCCTTCTGCAATATCATCATTTGAAACTGTTTACTCAAAAACATTTGTTGTATGTGTACATTATTTGAGATGTTGCTTTACATTTGTTCAAATCAACGCAGCACAACTACATTTCACTAAACTCATTACCGCTGTAAGCGGTTAATGAGCAATTATGTATACAGCACAAATAATAGACAATACCAAATTCCAGTGCAAATAAATCATCTACAAAAGCACGGGAAATCAATGAAAAAGACTGTCATATTAACATCTATGAAGTAACATGTAAACTAAGCGCCTCATGTTCAATTTAACATTTTTTTGTGTGCCATATGTAAACACCGTTTGTTGACATTTGTGTCATGAATGAAGGTAGTTCAAAATATTAAAGCATTCCAGGTGATGTGTTGAACATCTTACCAATTCATACATTAAAGACTAAATGGGCGACACAGATATGATTGGTGATAAAATCCAGAAATACATTATTATAAAGGGTAATATTATTAACTAATTTTGCTTTTGTCAATGGAATTGTTTGTCAATAAAGTATTGTGAAGAGAACGCAAGTCTAAAATTGGTAGCTAGAAATCTGAATGATAATTGATCATGTATCTATTCGCACGTTGAAACATTGCTGTTAAAGAATCAAATCTAAAACTGACAATAAGACATTGAAACATATGAGAACAATTTTATGAACATGGTTACATTAACAAAGTTTGGAAAAAAGCAGGAATTAGTGTTTTAGCATGCACTTAAGTAATTAATAAAAAAAATAGGAAATTGCTTTTCAGCAGTTCAAATTTTGTATATGTGTTTTTTTTAAATATAGCGACACAATATGGTCATTATAGTGACGTTATAACCTAATTGGTAGAGATCATGTCTAAATAGAACAACAGGCGCACAACACATCAGATGAAAGACGAGTAGATTGAAAATAAGGTAATCAAAATACAGATGTGAAGTTTTTAAACTATTTTAAATACGTATGCAAAGGTTTTGTGAAGAATTCTTTCTTCTATTAACGATTTGCCTCCGTATCTCGAATTGAACCGGTTCATGCAAAAAGTGAAGATCAAAACTAGCCATCCCCTATTGAAAGGTGTCTCATCAGCATCTTCACTGTTTGCTGCTGTTTCTGTGACAATTTCATTTCATTTGATCGTGTAGTTATGAGCCAAAAGCTGAGAATGTTGTATTAATAAATACTGAATGTAGCAAGATTGGTGTTAGGAAAGAGCGTATACATTAGTATTGCCTTATCGTACCTTATCAGCTATCTTGATTGATTGGCTCTCTTCCACCTTCTTTAGAATCGCCTTGACGCTGGGTCCAGTTGTTTCCCCTGAGTCCACATCTTTCCCCACCAGGAGACATTTCCCAATTTGTCGGGCAAGGACAGCCTTGGAGTCTTTGTATACAGCACTGGAAGCCATCCTGCAGTAGAAATAGTACATATAGGAGAGCCGTGCATTTAATTTTGTGCAACATTTCTGTAAATTATGTATGAAGTAAAATATTATGTGTTTTTTCCTTTGAAATAAAACTGCGAAATAAAACCATAAAGGTTGGATTCGAGTGTTTGTCCGTATCAGATATAAATAACAAAATCTTTCCCCTGTTTGGGGGAATTTGGCTTTTTTTTCTGCAAAAGCTCGTGCTTTTATGCTTAATTGAATTCGATTTAGAGCAGTATCCCAATTGTAGTGACGAATGTGGTTTATTGTCTACTTTTCACATGGGATGTAGAACATCATTTTGCTGAATCCAGTCAGGTAATAGTCATTTATATTGTTGTTTAAGAAACACTCTAGTTCAATTTGTCGGTATAGAGTCGCAGACTGTCTTTGGAGTGACATTTAGCATCACGTCTTAAATCTGTAATAAGAATCTAAACAACATTCTTTCCAACTTTAGAGAGAAGCACGAAAGTAACTCGATCGTAATGACGATTAACTCCTTAATATTATTGCCATACTTTCAGAAATATTTTTCAGATGGAATTTTCTCAAACTCAGATTTTGATGTTGGTAGTTTATTTAGATGTATTAATTGAATCTGAGAAATATTTCTGCAAGTGGTACTTTGGCTGGCTATGTTTGAACGTTATTTGTAAGCAACCAGTTAGATGCCTAACACGGGCCGTTGTATATCAATGTATGTGTATTTTCAGTAGCCTGGGACACGTGTCCGACATTGTTCATATTGAGAGATGTTTTCTTGGGTAACTTCATTTCGTTGATTTTGTCGGCTATTGTGAAATGTAATAAAATGGCGCTCACTTGACGTATGGTTATTTATTTTGTGTTATTCGACAAGATGATGGTTCAAATTTACATGGCAGAAGACCAAAGCATCTCGAGTCCTGGTCAAGATTTAAAGAAATGTTGAATAATCCCGGCGACAGTAAACCCAATGGACAGAAAACAACAACAATAGGGGTCAATTAGTTTTCATTATAATTATTCAGACAGACTTAAACCTAGCGTATGCCTCAGACAACCGGCGAGAAGAAAGGTCTAAATTGGATTTTCGAGGAAAATATGAACAGAATATGTACATGAATATTGTCTGGACTGTAACCAAGTTATAAGATTCAAAGACATCAAAACTTACAACTGTCAAAAGTCCTGAAGTCCCAGTGGCATGGAACGCGAACCTTTTCTTCAAATTCAAAATAAGACAGGGGGTTGACGTAAAAGAACAGATTTTGAAAGGATAAAAACTGTTTGCTTTATCAGTAAAACTATGCCTTGTTGGCTCTTGACGAATTATTAACTCATTTTTATAAATCTCCGGCCTCCTGAACCCGTACTGAAGCAATGTTCTTCAGCTTATCTCAAATACAGTGCGTTTGTTAATGTACCTTTGGCAAAAATGACATTTGAATTCATGATTGGTATCCATTTTACATCTAAGAAATATAATTATTTGGATTCACCTGCGTGTAGCTACGCTCTTGCACAAAGATGGTAGTAAGTCAAAAGCATATTTTCTAAAACAATCGAATAATAAATCGTGATCATTAACATCATTCAGATGCCGCTTCTATGAGAATGCAAACCAGTAATGCGTAAATAAATGCAATAGCGAATAAAATAAAATGTATTGACTTTAACTAAACAAATGATAAATTAAAACACATTTTCCTGTTGTGTTTGCTTGAGGTGTATAAAAACAAAACCCTCACCTGTCGCTCGCTTGTGGTGGAAGAGGATCTGTCCAGTCGTCCCGACCTAGCTCAGGGTCAGAAGGCGAGTGATTCAAAAGACCGCGGAACCTTCTACTTAAGAAGTTATCCACCACAGAATCCACTAAGTTACTTAAATACGAAGTCATGGAAAGTTTGAAAAGTTATCACCATCCATTGTCAGTTAGATCTAAGGTACTGGTTGACTGTGAACACATTTTACTTGAGTTACCTCGAGGGCGATACTTACCTAGCGTTGGGTCATGGTCGCACGAGGAGCACGTGAACATTGCTGGACTGTTTCGACACACGGTCTGCAGTACATTGGTGGTAAATGGGTGTGCAGCGACAGACGACAGCCACTGACCTAATCCAGCGTGCCATTAGTCCGGATTCTGCAAAGTACAAAGGCGTTACAAATAATGTTACGTAATTTGTTATTGAAATATAGAGAATAGGTTTGTTTATACAATTTTATACAAAGAACATTTTAAGCTTTTGTTTATCTTTTTTGATAAAGACTTGTGTTCCTGTTTTGATAAATACTTGTGTTGTCCTGACAATATATTATCTCTCTACTTTTTCTTTCTCTCTCACTTCGTCACTTTTTTCATTCTTCATTATTGTTTCCGTTCTTATCCTCTCTATATCCCTCAAATGTATTATTTTATCTATATAACTTTTTTTTTTCATTTTCCTCCTCTCATATGTATAATATCATTAAAAACTACTAACTCTTTGCATAATTAAGAAATTTAAGGGAATACTTTAAAGCTCAGTTAATGGTGTAATTCCTCATTCCTTACAATAGTAACCCACCGATACATGTCGATAAGAAGCCTCGCGGGCTTTATTCCTTGCCATGATTTATTAATACAACTCTATACTGCTGACATACGGGATGTCTGTGATTCCAAATATTTGACATGGTTTCCGCCATCAAATCTGCCCTCGGGTGATTCTGTGATTATACCCCGATATTTGAACAGAGTCCGCCATGAAATTTCACTCGGGTAATTCTGTAATTCTATCCAGATATTTAACAAGGGTTTGCCTCAAATCTGCCCTCGGGTGACTCTGTGATTCAACCCAGATATTTAACAAGGGTTTGCCTTCAAATCTGCCCTCGGGTGATTCTGTGATTCAACCCAGATATTTAATAAGGGTTTGCCTTCAAATCTGCTCTTGGGTGATTCTGTGATTCAACCCAGATATTTAACAAGGATTTGCCTTCAAATCTGCTCTTGGGTGATTCTGTGATTCAACCCAGATATTTAACAAAGGTTTGCCTTCAAATCTGCTCTTGGGTGATTCTGTGATTCGACCGAGATATTTAACAAGGGTTTGCCTCCAATCTGCCCTCGGATGACTCTGTGATTCAACCCAGATATTTAACAAGGATTTGCCTTCAAATCTGCCCTGGGTGATTCTGTGATTCAACCCTGATATTTAACAAAGGTTTGCCTTCAAATCTGCCCTCTGGTGACTCTGTGATTCAACCCCGATATTTAACAAGGGTTTGCCTTCAAATCTGCCCTCGGGTGACTCTGTGATTCAACCCAGATATTTAACAAGGGTTTGCCTTCAAATCTGCCCTGGGTGATTCTGTGATTCAACCCAGATATTTAACAAGGGTTTGCCTTCAAATCTGCCCTCGGGTGACTCTGTGATTATACCCAGATATTTAACAAGGGTTTGCCTTCAAATCTGCCCTCGGGTGACTCTGTGATTCTACCTCGATCTTTAACAAGGGTTTGCCTTCAATCTGCCCTCGGGGGATTCTGTGATTCAACCCAAATATTTAACAAGGGTTTGCCTTCAAATCTGCCCTCGGGTGACTCTGTGATTATACCCCGATATTTAACAAGGGTTTGCCTTCAAATCTGCCCTCTGGTGACTCTGTGATTCAACCTAGATATTTAACAAGGGTTTGCCTTCAAATCTGCCCTCGGGTGACTCTATGATTCAACCCAGATATTTAACAAGGGTTTGCCTTCAAATCTGCCCTCGGGTGACTCTGTGATTATACCCCGATATTTAACAAGGGTTTGCCTTCAAATCTGCCCTCGGGTGATTCTGTGATTCAACCCAGATATTTAACAAGGGTTTGCATTCAAATCTGCCCTCTGGTGACTCTGTGATTATACCCCGATATTTAACAAGGGTTTGCCTTCAAATCTGCCCTCGGGTGACTCTGTGATTCAACCCAGATATTTAACAAGGGTTTGCCTTCAAATCTGCCCTCGGGTGACTCTGTGATTATACCCCGATATTTAACAAGGGTTTGCCTTCAAATCTGCCCTCGGGTGATTCTGTGATTCAACCCAGATATTTAACAAGGGTTTGCCTTCAAATCTGCCCTCGGGTGATTCTGTGATTCAACCCAGATATTTAACAAGGGTTTGCCTTCAAATCTGCCCTCGGGTGACTCTGTGATTATACCCCGATATTTAACAAGGGTTTGCCTTCAAATCTGCCCTCAGGTGATTATGTGATTCAACCCAGATATTTAACAAGGTTTTGCCTTCAAATCTGCTCTCGGGTGACTCTGTGATTCAACCCAGATATTTAACAAGGGTTTGCCGTCAAATCTGCCCTCGGGTGATTCTGTGATTCAACCCAGATATTTAACAAGGGTTTGCCTTCAAATCAGCTCTCTGGTGACTCTGTGATTAAACCCTGATATTTAACAAGGGTTTGCCTTCAAATCTGCCCTCTGGTGACTCTGTGATTATAACCAGATATTTAACAAGGGTTTGCTTTCAATCTGCCCTCGGGTGACTCTGTGATTATACCCCGATATTTAACAAGAGTCCGCCTTCAAATCTGCCCTCGGGTGACTCTGTGATTCAACCCAGATATATAACAATGGTTTGCCTTAAATCTGCCCTCGGGTGACTCTGTGATTTAACCCAGATATTTAACAAGGGTTTGCCTTCAAATCTGCCCTCTGGTGACTCTGTGATTATACCCCGATATTTAACAAGGGTTAACCTTCAAATCTGCCCTCTGACGACTCTGTGATTCTACCCAGATATTTAACAAGGGTTTGCCTTCAAATCTGCCCTCGGGTGACTCTGTGATTCAACCCCGATATTTAACAAGGGTTTGCCTTCAAATCTGCCCTCTGGTGTCTCTGTGATTTAACCCTGATATTTAACAAGGGTGTGCCTTCAAATCTGCCATCTGGTGACTCTGTGATTTAACCCCGATATTTAACAAGGGTTTGCCTTCAAATCTGCCCTCGGGTGACTCTGAGATTATACCCCGATATATAACAAGGGTTTGCCTTAAATCTGCCCTCGGGTGACTCTGTGATTCAACCCCGATATTTAACAAGGGTTTGCCTTCAAATCTGCCCTCGGGTGATTCTGTCATTCTATCCAAATATTTGACAAAGTTTCGCCATCAAATCTGCCCTCGGGTGACTCTGTCATTCAACCCACATATTTAACAAGGGTTTGCCTTCAAATCTGCCCTCGGGTGACTCTGTGAGTCAACCCAGATATTTAACAAGGGTTTGCCTTCAAATCTGCCCTCTGGTGTCTCTGTGATTTAACCCTGATATTTAACAAGGGTTTGCCTTCAAATCTGCCCTCTGGTGTCTCTGTGATTTAACCCTGATATTTAACAAGGGTTTGCCTTCAAATCTGCCCTCTGGTGTCTCTGTGATTTAACCCTGATATTTAACAAGGGTTTGCCTTCAAATCTACCCTCGGGTGACTCTGTGATTATACCCAGATATTTAACAAGGGTTTGCCTTCAAATCTGCCCTCGGGTGACTCTGTGATTCAACCCAGATATTTAACAAGGGTTTGCCATCAAATCTGCCCTCGGGTGATTCTGTAATTCAACCCAGATATTTAACAAGGGTTTGCCATCAAATCTGCCCTCGGGTGATTCTGTAATTCAACCCAGATATTTAACAAGGGTTTGCCATCAAATATGCCCTCGGGTGATTATGTAATTCAACCCAGATATTTAACAAGGGTTTGCCTTCAAATCTGCCCTCGGGTGATTCTGTAATTCAACCCAGATATTTAACAAGGGTTTGCCATCAAATCTGCCCTCGGGTGACTCTGTGATTCTACCCAGATATTTAACAAGGGTTTGCCTTCAAATCTGCCCTCTGGTGACTCTGTGATTATTCCCCGATCTTTAACAAGGGTTTGCCTTCATATCTGCCCTCGGGTGACTCTGTGATTCAACCCAGATATTTAACAAGGGTTTGCCTTCAAATCTGCCCTCTGGTGACTCTGTGATTATTCCCCGATCCTTAACAAGGGTTTGCCTTTAAATCTGCCCTCGGGTGACTCTGTGATTCAACCCAGATATTTAACAAGGATTTGCCTTCAAATCTGCCCTCGGATGATTCTGTGATTCAACCCAGATATTTAACAAGGGTTTGCCTTCAAATCTGCCCTCTGGTGACTCTGTGATTCAACCCTGATATTTAACAAGGGTTTGCCTTCAAATCTGCCCTCTGGTGACTCTGTGATTCAACCCTGATATTTAACAAGGGTTTGCCTTCAAATCTGCCCTCGGGTGACTCTGTGAGTCAACCTAGATATTTAACAAGGGTTTGCCTTCAAATCTGCCCTCTGGTGACTCTGTGATTCAACCCTGATATTTAACAAGGGTTTGCCTTCAAATCTGCCCTCTGGTGACTCTGTGATTCAACCCTGATATTTAACAAGGGTTTGCCTTCAAATCTGCCCTCGGGTGACTCTGTGAGTCAACCTAGATATTGAACAAGGGTTTGCCTTCAAATCTGCCCTCGGATGATTCTGTGATTCTATCCCAATATTGGACTAGTGCTGGTCTTCAAATCTGCCTTCGAATGATTTTGTGATTCTATCCCGTTATTTGACAAGTGCTGGCCTTCAAATCCGTCTTCGGATGATTCTGTGGTTCTACCAGATAATTATCAAGGTTCCACCTTCAATTTGTCCTCAGGTGAGTCTGTGATTCTACCAAGAAAATTTCCAATGGCTCTCCTTCAAATTTGCCATTGGGAGAATCGGTGGTTCTACCCAAAGATGTAACAATTGCCTGCCTTCAAATCTGATTCTACACAGATATTTGACATGAGTCCGAGTTCTCTGCTAACCTGCGATAAATGACTGGTTCCATTACATATGTTCGATACATTTACCGACAACTGCCGTAATAGATTGTTGAATATAATTTACCTTGAAAGTAAGGGTTTTTTTCTTACTGTTGTTGATATTTTCTCCGCAAAGGGTTGACAATGAAGGTATTATGGCATCTCTGTTGTCTATTAAAACAATAAGTCAAGTCGCAACATTGGACTATAAGGATGATGGTCCCATATATGGCCTTAACAAAATCATTACAGTGAAATTTCCCATTGAATATCATAGCATGCTCTGAGTTTCAAAATGTTGCTTGATTGTTTTTTGTTTTTATTGGCTATTGCAACGTTGTAAACATAAACCTGAGGGCAAACTACATTCGTGTAAAAATAACCCTGCTCGCTTAAAGTCGACAGCACATTGCAAACTCATGAAGCCTACAGCTGCAAACAAGATTTGAGGTGACCGTATTACGGACATTACCGTGTACTGCCGAAGTCTCACGAATGCTCTTTCAGTATCCGAATGAAGTATGTGTAACATGTTTAGTCGTTATTAGCTTGATGGTCGACAAGAAACAATGACGACGTATCTAGATGGACGATTGAATTGATACTACAGAATAACCGATGAATCGTTGATATGTATCTTTATTCAGCCGAACTAGTATTGCCGTGAATAAAGACTCCTTACAAACCCCGTACAACGCCATATTTACACTTGTTTTTACGCATGTCTTTTTTTGTTTGTTTGTTTTTAATTAATTTCTTTTTGGTTTTAACACATATACCTTTATTCCAAAATTGGTGCCATAATCTTAAAAATGTTGATGCTTTAAAGTAATTAAATGAAGTTATATAAAAATGGGTCTATAAAATAAAATAATTGTCGGTCTTTTTATGTACAATCATACTAAACTAGTGTAAGGGTCGCATCGTGAATAGAAAATCTCCTCGTTCATTGATGATAAACAATGGCAGATCTTCAGACGCGGCACGGGTTTAGTAATATGTTGAAAAGAAACGAGACAAAGACATGGTATATAATTAAGACAGGCATGTGTTAAACGGGAATTTATAGGAATCTACAAAATGGTACGTATTTATTCATATTTCGATCATTTTACCTTTTTGCATGTTTATGTTTACTTTTATATAAGACGATCTTTACCGACTGATTTATTAAAGCGTGTCGTTTGTCAGAAAATATGTAACACGGTCGTATAATATTTTGTCATGTTGCTATTCTGAAATTCTGAAGTATAAATAAAATAAGAAATATTTTATTGTAATGACATGTGTGTAATCCAAATATATCTTTTATTCAATGTACCCACCTGATCACCTTATAGGACTCCTTAACAAACTAGATATAAGTGCGAACAGTTAATCTCATAGAATGCTTAACGCGTGTGATTGATTTCTCTATATTAGCTTCAAAAGTCTAATACTTCCATTGTATTCGTACACTATTCAACCGCAATCGCACGATAGCTTTGCAGTTTAAGCTTTAGAATACATTTGAATGTTAGGAAATAAATCGACATACAAACATCGGGTAGCGTTGGGCAAAATACATTGATACAAACACTTTTCAGTTTAAAATTTTGAACATACGATAAGAGAAGGTTGTGTTCGACACAATTCTGTCAAAGTGTTGTATTGAACCGTTAAAACAATCATCAGTGTGGGGGAAATGATAAGTCCTGCTTGCAACTTGGCCACAACTTCGGTTGTAAATGTTTGAGCTACAACAATATATAAAATCAACCATTACATCTGATCATTAGACAGTATGTCCATGCACTCTCCATTTAAATGGTATATTGTCTTAAGGTAAGAAGTATCAAAAGTGTCGTCGACTATTTTATTTTATTATTTATTTATTTATTTATTTATTTATTTATTTATTCATTTATTTATTTATTTATTCATTCATTCATTCATTCATTCATTCATTCATTTATTTATTCATTTATTTATTCATTCATTCATTCATTCATTCATTCATTCATTCATTCATTCATTCATTTATTTATTTATTTATTTATTTATTTATTTATTTATTTATTTATTTATTTATTTATTTATTTATTTATTTATTTATTTATTTATCATTTTAGCTAAACAACATAGCATATCTCAAATTCAACATGTCATAATATGTTACGTATAAATTTATATGTGCTTAATTTAAATAAAAAATGTTGTGTTTTGTTTGTGTGTTTTTTTTTGTTGTTGTTTTTTTAATCGAATGAGATAATATATATCTTTATCTGTTCAATATATGCATTCAATATGTCAATAAAACAATAAAAGATATGTTTTGCATCAGCATATTTCATGAAAATACATATATTCTCTGAAAAAAATATTGACACAATTTAAGAGACAAGAGGCACAACATGTTTTATTTTATAAGAAAACAAATAAAAACAGCACAGTAACTAAACATCGCAAAGGTAGCTTTGTTTTTATAGCACGTGGTTTCTTTACTTGTTTTGTCTGGATTGCTTTTCCGTCTGTCTTTACCCATATATCTTATCTTATTCTCTCTCTCTCTCTCTCTCTCTCTCTCTCTCTCTCTCTCTATATATATAATATATCTCTCTCTCTCTCTCTTCTCTCTCTCTCTCTCGCTCTCTCTCTCTCTCACTCTCTCTCTCTCTCTCTCTCTCTCGCTCTCTCTCTTTCTCTCTTGCTCTCTCTCTCTCTCTCTCACTCTCTCTCTCACTCTCTCTCTCTCTCTTTCTCTCTCTCTCACTCTCTCTCTCTCGCTCTCTCTCTCTCTCTCTCCTCACTCTCTCTCTCTCTCTCTCTCTCTCTCTCTTCTCTCTCTCTCTCTCTCTCTCTCTCTCTCTCTCTCCTCCCCCTTCCCTTATTGTTATATTTTATTTTTTATATATTCCACTTACTTTTTCCACCCCCTTTATCACCATTCTCTCTGTGTCAGTGCTTTTCATTCATCTCTTTCCTTCTCTATTTCTCTGTGTCACACTTCTCTCTCTATCATTATTTCTCCTTTTAAATTTTACACGCCCTCTTCCCAACTTTCGCCTCATCTTCACTCCTTTTTTTCTTTCCATTTCTTAAGATCTTCCTTTTTCTCAACAAATCTGTACATCGCTGCCCTCTAGTATGAAATACAACTGTGTAAGCATGCACTCTTTTGTTTTAGGCTGACAAATTTACCGAGGAGCAGATAGCAGGTACGCATTAAAGATACAAATAACTTGAAAATATCGTGAAATGCAATTCGATTTTAAACGATCAGAAAAATCCTTTATTCTGGTTAGCCTTTTCAAAACACACAAAATATATGTACACTTGTACTTTATATTGTTTCTCTTATGCAAATGTATTCATGTATAATGTCAGCTTAACTAAAACAAGACAAGAGACTATTGACTCATTAATTTTAATTGTGTAACATCCTCCCGGATTACATTGCATGTCTAGGTTTGATCATATTTTTACTAATTATCATTAAACGCTCTTAACCACTGTAAATAGTTTTATAGTTAATACAAGTTTGAAAACAAATAAATAATAAACAAATTAAACATATTATGTTTAGAGTTCAAGGAGGCGTTTAGTCTGTACGACAAGGCTGGGGAGGGAGCCATCGACTCCCGGGAGCTAGGCACGGTCCTCAGGGCTCTGGGCCTGAACCCCAGCATGGCGGAACTAGAGGAGATGAAAATGGAGCTAGAGAGTGACAGTAAGTGTAGGAGTGGTAACTGAAGGGGTGGAAAATGAAGAGTGGTAACTGAAGGGGTGGTAACTGAAGGGGTGGTAACTGAAGGAGTGGTAACTGAAGGGGGTAACTGAAGGGGTGGTAACTGAAGGGGTGGTAACTGAAGGAGTGGTAACTGAAGGAGTGGTAACTGAAGGAGTGGTAACTGAAGGGGTGGTAACTGAAGGGGTGGTAACTGAAGGGGGGAACTGAAGAGGTGGTAACTGAAGGGGTGGTAACTGAAGGGGTGGTAACTGAAGGAGTGGTAACTGAAGGAGTGGTAACTGAAGGAGTGGTAACTGAAGGGGTGGTAACTGAAGGAGTGGTAACTGAAGGGGGGAACTGAAGAGGTGGTAACTGAAGGGGTGGTAACTGAAGGGTGGTAACTGAAGGAGTGTAACTGAAGGGGGGAACTGAAGAGGTGGTAACTGAAGGGGTGGTAACTGAAGAGGTGGTAACTGAAGGGGTGGTAACTGAAGGGGTGGTAACTGAAGGGGTGGTAACTGAAGGAGTGGTAACTGAAGGGGGGAACTGAAGGGGTGGTAACTGAAGAACTGGTAACTAAAAAAGAGGTGTTAACTGAAGGGGTGTTAACTGAAGGGGTGTTAACTGAAGGGGTGGTAACTGAAGGGGTGGTAACTGAAGGGGTGGTAACTGAAGGCTGATAATTGAAGGGGTGTAACTGAAGGGGTGGTAACTGAAGAAGTAATTACCGTGGTGGTGGGGTGCTTATGAGCGGTAAGGGGGGGAATGGTAGTGGAAATGAGATGGTAGTGATTGAAGTTGGTGTGGTAATGAGAATAATATTCGGGATGGTAACTTAGGAGGTAGTGGGGTGGTAATGTGGCCTAAACCCCAGCATGGCGGAACTAGAGGAGATGAAGATGGAGCTAGAGAGTGACAGTAAGTGTAGGAGTGGTAACTGAAGGAGTGGTAAACTGAAGGAGTGGTAACTGAAGGGGTGGTAACTGAAGGGGTGGTAACTGAAGGGGTGGTAACTGAAGGGATGTTAACTGAAGGAGTGGTAACTGAAGGGGGTAACTGAAGGGGTGGTAACTGAAGGGGTGGAGCTGAAGGGGTGGTAACTGAAGTAGTGGTAAGTGAAGGGGGAAACTGAAGGGTTGGTAACTGAAGGGCGGGTAACTAAAAAAGGGGTTTAACTGAAGGGGTGGTAACTGAAGGGTGGTTACTGAAGGGGTGGTAAATGAAGGGGTGGTAACTGAAGGAGTGTTAACTGAAGGGGTGGTAACTGAAGGGGTGGTAACTGAAGGCTGATAATTGAAGGGTGGTAACTGAAGGAGTGGTAACTGAAGGAGTGGTAACTGAAGGGGTGGTAACTGAAGGGGTGGTAACTGAAGGAGTGGTAACTGAAGGGTGGTAACTGAAGGGATGTTAACTGAAGGAGTGGTAACTGAAGGGGGTAACTGAAGGGGTGGTAACTGAAGGGGTGGTAACTGAAGGGGTGGTAACTGAAGTAGTGGTAACTGAAGGGGAAACTGAAGGGTTGGTAACTGAAGGGCTGGTAACTAAAAAGAGGTGTGTTAACTGAAGGGGTGGTAACTGAAGGGTGGTTACTGAAGGGGTGGTAAATGAAGGGGTGGTAACTGAAGGGGTGTTAACTGAAGGGGTGGTAACTGAAGGGGTGGTAACTGAAGGCTGATAATTGAAGGGTGGTCACTGAAGGGGTGGTAACTGAAGAAGTAATTACCGTGGTGGTGGGGTGCTTATGGAGCGGTAAGGGGGAAATGGTAGTGGAAATGAGAATGGTAGTGATTGAAGTTGGTGTGGTAATGAGAATAGTATTCGGGATGGTAACTTAGGAGGTAGTGGGGTGGTAATGTGGATTGTAGTGGAGGTGATAGTCGTGTGGGGAAGGGCGAAGTGGGTAGTAAAGGGGTGGTAATTAGGTGATAGTGAGGTTTGAGCGAAGGTGTTAATGAGTGGTAATGTGAATGGTTGTGGGGTGATAGTGGGATGGAAGTTGGGTCTATTGGGGTATTAATGGGGCGGTAAGTTGGGTGGTAGCAGGGTGGTAGTGAGATGGCAGAGGGTGATATTGGGGTTGTTAATGAAGGCGGTAGTTGGTGCTAATGGGGTAGTAGCTGGATGAAACTGGGTGTGAAAATTAGGTGGAAATGGGGCGGTAGTAGGTTGATAGGGTGAAAGAATGGGTAATTAGGAGAGGGTGATTAAAATGCTAGTAATGGGAGTAGGCCGAGTGGTGTTATTAAATGTCTAGCAGATATATTTGTCTTTTCAATCTTAATGATGTTAATGATGACGAGGAGACGAAAAGAAGAAAGTGGAGAATAGTGAGAAGGGCAGAATGAGGATGAGAAGGGGGAATGATAATGATGATGATGAAGGTGAAGATGATGACGATGATGATGATGTTGTGATGATATGATGATGATGATGATGATGATGATATGATGATGATGAGGATGTTATGACGATGATGATGAAAAGTGGGAATACGAACAAATTATGCTGTAATTATTCTATTATGCGATTATTACAATTAAATTGATATTTTTTGTTTTTGAACCTTTCAGCCGTGGATTTTGCAAGCATGTTGAACCTGATTGCTACCAAGACCAGTGAAGCAGAGACGGAGGAAGATCTCAACGAGGCGTTCCGAGTATTTGATAAGGAAGGCCAAGGTCAGTTCATATTGTCGATAGAAACAAATGGTTGATAAATATACTAATTTAGTTAAATTAAATGTAATTTACAAGTGCGTTTTGTTCAATTTAGGGTTCTGAATTGCAATAAAGCTGCAAAAATATAGTCACTATAAGAGATCTAATTATTCTTAGTTGCAGAAAATACCAGACGAATGCATCGAGTTAAAAAGAATGCGTCACATATCAGTTAGAAGGCCTCACATTCCTTGTGGTGTGTAAAACAACAACATTTTTCACTTTATAATTAAACGTGAACGCCTATACTGCAGAATGCACATACAATTGTATGCTGTTAAATAAAACCAAAATATTAACAGTGCTCGAGCATTCTATGAAAGTTATCAAAATAAATCTAAATATAAGGAACGTTTCTTGTATGGTATCTATAAAATACGGATAATATTAAGTTCCATTTTCAGTGTTATAAATGATGACGAAACGCTGTTAAAAGTTAAACAATTATAACTTTTACATCGAAATTTCATCTGCGCTCTTTTGGCGTATTTCCATTCTTCATACCACAAATATAAATGGCCTAATATCCTGTCGTCTGCATGGTCTATGTATATGATGTCTATGGGATATACCTATTAACATGGGAGATAACTTATAATTTCTTTCATTTCTAAAATAGAGAATTCATAGCGTAGGTTCGAATCTCTGTCTGGACGTAATATTAAATGTAAATAGTTATCTCGCAGACGAGCGGGGCACCGATGGTTCTACCGACACAGCTGTCATCTTTCTACAATAACAACATCCACCTTACAAACATCAACCAAGTCATAATGAAGTTACCATTCTATTATACGTCTATCGCCTTCTTAAATAGTTTTGAAAGAAATAATAAATCAAGATTGAGAGCTTCATATCATAATAATGAAAATTGTATAAACTGTGTACAAGAAGCTATGTAAAACTATGTTATGTAAAGCTGTGTAAAGCTATGTTATGTAAAGCTGTGTAAAGCTATGAAAAGCAGTTTAACATTTTGAAAGTATCGGCTCTGCGTTGAGAAACAATGTGAATATCTTAAATGAAATCAGAAGCAACGTGAATATCTAAGCGCTGTTTGTTCTGCGACCGGCCGCAATAGCTCAGGTGGTAGAGCGTCGGCTTGCGGATCGGGAGGTCGTGGGTTCGGACCCCGGCCGGGTCATACCAAAGACTTTAAAGTTGGTAGTAGTGGCTTCCCTCCTAACGCTCGGGGCAAAGGGGACAGCATTACGCATGACTCGTCCGTGTCAGTATAATGGACCGGCCGGGTTCAGTTCCTGGGCACCTCATAAGTGCCCCTGTGCTATAATGATAGAAATGTCGCTGCGCAGTATCGGCAAAAATGCCGGCTAATCCCTAATCACTAATGTTTGTTTTGCTTCGACATTTGACAGGCGTATTCTTCCAGCGGCAATCACGTCGCAATAAGACCAAAATTGTGGCGGTACGATGCGACACCCAATAGAATTAGAGTTACACAACATACAGTTAAATGGATGCTAAAGGGTGACTACTCTGTCTGTTTAGGTTTTATTAGTTCGGCAGAGTTACGTCACGTGATGACGAACATGGGCGAGAAACTGACCGACGAAGAGGTGGACGAGCTTATTAAAGAGGCGGACAGTGATGGAAGTGGGATGGTCAATTACACAGGTGAAAATATAGAAATATGATGTTGTTGATGATGATAATGATGATGATGATGACGATGATAATGATGACGATTATGACGATGATAAAATGATGATGTTGATGATGATGATGACGATGATGATGATGATGATGATCCAGGCTTAATCAATGTTAGTGATACTAGCGAGTTTCGCTTAAGAAGAACCTTACAGAGGAGAACAAAATGTATGTATATCTACTTGTAGGCAGTATGACACACTAGATTGCTGTTACACCTCACTATAATTTTAAACAGTGGTCTTTTTAGTTACGTTGCATTACCGTCTGTAGAACTAAAGTTCGTCAATAAATGTTAATCATATTTTAAAACAATGTTCATGTCAATCAGTTTGCACTGTTAATGTTATTACTTCCTGTATAATACTTTAGTTTAGTCTAACCTTCAAAACATAACTGTTTTCTTACCTAATGTTAATTATGTATTTTAGTATTCATTTATTTTGTTTGAAGGACGTACATTACTATTGACACATAGCCTTATGAATCACATACAATATGCGAGTAATATAGTGTAAGTTGTCGTAGTTGAACATAATTAATTTGTTTCTGCTTAGCTGTTTAAGCATGTACTTTTACCTTTTTTTCAGATTTTGTCAAACAAATGTTCGTCAAGTGAGGAGCCATGCCACATCGACCGATTGTAGTATCTTTCAGCAAGACATTGTATGAGTTACACTGTAAAATAGTACTGTTAGGTTGCAGTGCATCAGGAATGACCTGTATCTGTTATGTGTTGGTCACTTTGTGTATGTATTATCTACTATTAAAACATTAATGACATTAAGCTTTGTTCTGTTCTTTATGATTGCATGCATATACATATAAATAATATATATATATACTCAAATCGTAGTTCCGCTGCCATAAACTGAAAATGGCTCACTGACTTACGATCGGCTCACGGCTAACGATCGGCTCACGGCTAACGTTTGGCTCACGACTCACGATCGGCTCGGGACTAACGATCGGCTCACAGCTCACGATCGACTCACAACTCACGATCGGTTCACAGCTCACGATCGACTCACAACTCATGATCGGCTTTCGACTAACGATCGGATCACAACTCACGATCGACTCACGACTAACGATCGGCTCACAGTTCACGATCGACTCACAATTCACGATCGGCTTTCGACTAACGATCGGCTCACAAGTCACGATCGGCTTACGACTAACGATCGGCTCACAACTCACGATCGGCTCACGACTCACGATCGGCTCACAACTCACGATCGGCTCACGACTCACGATCGGCTCACAAGTCACGATCGGCTCACAACTCACGATCGGCTCACAACTCACGATCGGCTTTCGACTAACGATCGGCTCACAACTCACGATCGGCTTTCGACTAACGATCGGCTCACAACTTACGATCGGCTCACAAGTCACGATCGGCTTACGACTAACGATCGGCTCACAACTCACGATCGGCTCACGACTCACGATCGGCTCACTGCTCACGATCGACTCACAATTCACCATCGGCTCACGATCAACGATCAGCCAACGATTTTCAAACCGACTAGTGATTTTTGTCACTGTTTTTTTTTTGTTTGTGTTTTCTTGCTTTCTTGTTATTGCTTTTAACGCACTGAAATGTCCAGAAATTATCCGTCACTCAGGTGTTCTAGGTTAGACGGCACTCAAAACTGACGATGTATAGACTCAACGGCATTCAATAGTTAATCATCACCAATAAAATGATATTCACTGATTTATCGTTGCACCTTAAGTTTATGCGACATTTGCCTTTATCTAATACATGTAACAACATCTTACCCCTGTCCTGGGAGGAAATTTGTGCATAATTGCTGTATAAACGTATACTTGAGTTTAAGTAACAGTCTGTTTATAACATTATCACAGTACAAATCGTGAAATAACTCGCTTATAACAATAATGTGTCGCTTCTGTAAAAAAATGTTGAAAACCATAATCTTCGGACAATAAATGTATTAGGTTATGTGATGAACAAGAGAAAGTGGATAATAATGAGAAGGGCAGGATGAGGAGGAGAAGTGAGATATCAAGTGGCGTATCGTTGCACAATATATAAGGTTATTTGTCATTTAAATGTTAATCTTTCAACCTTAATTGTTTATACGACAATTAAATGGTTTATCGTTACACCTTAAATGTATATTGTTATAGGATATTCAATGGTTTATCGTTACACTTTAAATGTATAATGTTATGGACATTCAATGGTTAATCGTTACACCTTAAATGTATAATGTTATAGGACATTCAATGGTTTATCGTTACACCTTAAATGTATAATGTTATGGACATTCAATGGTTAATCGTTACACCTTAAATGTATAATGTTATAGGACATTCAATGGTTTATCGTTACACCTTAAATATATATTGTTATAGGACATTCAATGGTTTATCGTTACACCTTAAATGTATATTGTCATAGGACATTCAACGGTTTATCGTTACACCTTAAATGTATAATGTTATACGACAATTAAATGGTTCATCGTTACACCTTACATATATATTGGTATAGGGCATTCAATGGTTTATCGTTACACCTTAAATGTATATTGTCATAGGACATTCAACGGTTTATCGTTACACCTTTAATGTATAATGTTATACGACAGTTAAATGGTTTATCGTTACACCTTAATTGTATAATGCTATAGGACATGCAATGGTTAATCGTTACACCTTAAATATATATTGTTATAGGACATTCAATGGTTTATCGTTACACCTTAAATGTATAATGTTATAAGACATGCAATGGTTTATCGTTACACCTTAAATGTATAATGTTATAAGACATGCAATGGTTTATCGTTACACCTTAAATATATATTGTTATAGGACATTCAATGGTTTATCGTTACACCTTAAATGTATAATGTTATAGGACATTTAATGGTTCATCGTTACACCTTAAATGTATAATGTTATAGGACATTCAATGGTTCATCGTTACACCTTAAATGTATAATGTTATAGGACTTACACCTTAAATGTATAATATTATAGGACATTCAGTGGTTTATCGTTACACCTTAAATGTATAATGTTATGCGACATGTAATGGTTTATCGTTACACTTAAAAACATAGGTTTTACGTTTATTTCGATGTTTATTCGATATATCAGTGTAGTTTTTTTCGCTCGAAAGTATTCTATTTGTGACTAGATATACCTAGACGTTAAAGGTGGTTTGCTTTTATTAAATGCACGTACTAATATGAAACCACTGCTTTGGGGAATTCGGTCATACTTTTTGCAATAACTCATACTTTAGTCGCTCTAATGACGATTTTGAACACTAATTTTATTATTAGACTGTACTAATCGCAAAGAAATACTCTAAATGTTCAGTCTTTCCAACTCTATAAAAGCACAATAGTGGTCACTGCTAAAAATAGATATCGACGTCAAAGTGGATTACCTAGATGACTACATAACAGTAAGTAGTCACCTGACTTTCTAGGTTTAAAATAACTATCTCTGCAGCGTGGCTCGGATAGGAAACCTGTTTGCAAAGACAAGTGGGAGATTTATTCTTGACTGTTTTATATAGACATTTGGCATCAATGAGCAGCATTTTGCAAAACCTTTTCAGGTACCAATGACTTATTTGGTTATTTGAAAAATTGTCTGTGGACCAAACTATCGGATACCACCTTTAAGCATACAAATTATCTTTTATTGTACGGTTTTACGAAATCATACTTTAGTTTTTTAGTTTAAGTAAATGTGACATATTTGTTTTTAAGAAGAATACATCTGCTATCCATTAAGCCATTGTAAGATTGATTCAACTTATATTATCACGAAGCAGTGTAATGATGTGAAACTCTGAAAAATATGAACAACCCGCCAGGAGTTTAAACTCACAATTCATTTATCTGTTAAAATGCAGATAATTGTATGTAAATCTAAAATGTATATTTTAGCGAAAATGTGCATTCTAGTTTATGTCCTTAAAGTCTGTGTCCCTTTGTGTACAGTTTTTTTTTCTCCAAATACTGTCGTTTAGTTGTTTATTTATTTATTTGGGTTTTACGGCACACCCGACACTTAACAGGTCATACGGCGCCGAATACAAGTTAAATGTGAATGG